>OX411280.1:2114685-2714685 GCA_948146005.1 Nomada fucata | reverse complement strand
CGTAAGTCAGTCATACGATCCACTTCCGGCGCTGGGGACACTCCGATACGATCTCGAGCTTTTGACCGAGGAGACATTTTTTTTCTTCTTACGGTTCTTGCTTTTTCCTTTCGTCGACTGTTCCAGCCGACGATAATTAACCCTTGAGCGCGCAGCGCTGCTGTTTGCCACCCCGTCGTAATACGCACCACGCGGAAATAGTTCTTTCGTTGACCGTTTAAATAAGAAATTCGTCTTTTCTCGGCAATAGAAGAATGCAATGAATTGAGATGAATTTAGCTTGTTACTAAATCCACGGTCATTCCGGCACGTAAATCGGCAGTGCTTTCGTTATACTTTTATTGGGCTCGCTTGCAGTTACGCATCTTTCTAACGACGAATCTCTGATCACGAGACAAATGAATCTAATCCAAGACTAAGTACGTCACTCGCCTTTACGCTACTATAAAAAGATTTTATTTGTTTATTTAGGCACCGAGTGAAATATCGCCGTACACAAACATACGCGGGAATGATAGCGGCCAGCGTTAAGCACGAAGAAACGATTTTTGTTTGACTTGGATTAGATAAGGGATTTAGGGGCTTCGGGCGGATCTGCAAACACGGAAAAATGATGGAGCGGCAGGGAAGAGGAAAAAGGAGATGGTGCATAATTCAAGGTCGCGGTGGATTTTAATTACTCTTAAAAAAACGGTGTTAAACGTTCAGGAGGAATTATCGCGTTCCACCACTAATCTGTCGCGTCCACATTTCACACCGTCCAACGCCGCGATACTCGATTAAATGTCGAACCCCCTGGTCAAATTCATCCAAATCCATGTCAATTTCCTTCATTCTAAATCCACGCGCGACTTTCCTCGCTTTCCAATTACCCTCGATCTTAAACCTTTCTCCTTCGTCGCAAGCGATATATTCTCCGTGCTCATAAATACGCGATAAAAGGGACCAACAATGCCCGTCCCATACACGGCCGTCAACGGGGACCTATTAAACAGCGATATCAATCAGGCAAGAACGTCGACGGGCATTTCGAAACGTATTTCGAAGGTTGGCGATTCTCGTTCGGTGTATTTCTGATAGGCGCGGCTCGAAATCGGCGTGGAAACTGGGCAACTGCACAATGACGTATGCTGGTAACTGGCGGCTACTGGTTTATTAGGCATGACCCTACCGCAGCACGATCGTGTCTTATACGCGTTCTCTGTAATGGCTGGCACCGGCGAAACCTCTGTGCGCGCCCGTACACGCGTTTCACCGCGGACAAAATGTCGACGGGGATTGCCACGGGATCGATCGTTTCACCGTCGCTGGACGTTCGAGAGGATCGACGCTCGAAAAGCATACCTAATGAAACGTACGATTATTTCGAACGGGGCCCCTCGACGCTGATCGTGAGAATCGGCTGAACGCTTCGCCGCGGAATCTATGAGGAGGATCCGTGAAAAGAATCTGCGGGGAGGAGTGCGAGATGTTGACGGGAATGACTCGGGAATGAATTATTAAATAGCGCGTGGAGGAATCATTAGAGCGTAGAATAACGAGGGGGGGATTAAAAGTCTGCAGGTTCTGCCGCCTCGTTTTGCAATTGGGGTTGGTGGTATTTCTCGATGGTTTGAAATTGGGCGGACAGAAATGCGCGTACTCGCGATTAGACTTTCGGAGCCAGCCTCTTATCACCCGAATGCGCGTCGGAGGCTAGCGGGGAAATTGAAATGTCCCGATTAAAAAAAAATTGAATTAGCCGGATTTGAGTAACACAAATCGATAAGCGAACGATAAATCCGCTTCGAAACGAGACGGCTCGAGGTTGTTCCCTAGAAGATTGCCGATGCCTGACGAGGGAACAACGGCGGGGAACAGAATCGTCTTCCTCGCACCGTTAGGCCCCGTTCTAATCGCACGCGGAACTAATGCGCGGCTGCAGCGGCGTTCGTGTATTCGTAACAGGACGTGGCGGGCTAATGAAGTATGGCCCGTGAAAAGAAACGAGCAGAAACGTTACACGATCGAGCGTAATGAGCGCGTAGTCGGCGCGTCGATGATTTCGGAGAAAGTGGCCGCGGCACCGCTGGTACCGTTGTTGGAAATCGCCTCGAAAAGGGCTAATAGCTTGGGCTCTTTTTGCCCCCGATGCAGTCCACCGGGCCGAGGCGGTCTCCCAGGCCGCTGCCCCACGAAACTGGTTCGCGGTTTTCTGTAGAAAGTAATCGGGCGCTGGGGATACCGGCGCGACGGCGACGAATCGCCGATAAGATTGCCCGAGGATGCAAATGCCCGTTCGAGAAGAATGGCCCGGCGACTGGCGCGATTTCATTCGGAATTTCTTTCCTCCCGTGCAATAATGGGACATCGATTTCAACGCGCCCGACGAACGCAAAGATTCGGACAAATCGAGTTAAAAGATTCGACGGAAATTTCAGCCGCAAAGATTCGTCTCTCGTCCAGCGGCAGCACGCGTGCCAACGGCGTACCCAAACTGTACCTCCGTTTCAATCGCGCCGGTACTCGACGATCGGACCGCTACTCGACAACTAGACCATAAGAAATTCTTCGAGTCTGCGGACTTTCCTCATAGGGAAACCTCGACCGAGTAGAATTTGCCATGCCAGTGCGGAACATCCGCGAAGAAGAAGAAGAAGAAGAAGCTAATGGCGGCTACGCGAACCGTGGCCGTGTGCCCTGGCCGGTCGGTATCTTCATCCTGGATCGTCAGCGGCACGGAGAGAGCTCGGCCACGGGGGAAAGAAGTCGGCCACACCTCGAGCTCTCCGCAGGCAAAAAACGAGCCACGCTCCGCTTGCCGTTCCTTTGACAAATACGTCGCGCGGAACGACTGTATGCCGAGCGTTGCGAGCGGAGACGCGGACGATGGCGAAGATGAATCGATCGGGGGTGTTGCCCGCCGTTCGATTTTGTAATCGAGATGGTTTATATACGGAACGCGTTGGCGACGCGGGCCTTGGGAAACTCACGAAAACGGGCACGCTGCGACAGACAGATACGGGGACGGGTGAAACGACAGGTGAAAATTAGGTGACTGGTGGCTGGAGGTTCGGGAGGGTGTAGCTGCTCGGACACGTTTCCGAGGAAATTGTTGAGAAGCGTCGCTGCTGTATTCAAGGGGAATTGGATTTCGAAGTTTGAAGAAATCCAAGAAGACGAGAATTGCGCTTTTGTACATGTACGCCATTCGGCGTAACTTAACGCGACTCCGCTCGCCGATTAGCTCTAGTTGCTTATAGAGCTTCCAGAAACTAGCTGCGAAAAAAAACTGTTTCGGCGGATGGGGAACAAAGCGATAGAGAAGAAGAGCGATTTTACACCAGCGATTGCCAACTTTCCGCCGCTGCTTCCAGCTGGAGAAACGACAGGATCGGGTCTAATTTTCATGCGATTACGGTTCGAGGCAGGGTGCCATTTTCCTCGAACGAAACGGAAACTTCCGTCACGGTAGTTTCAGTCGGCGTATCGACGAGGGAGAAAATTCGAGGACGGAGGGCTTCGTGGAATTGAGATGCTTCCCAGCAGCGGCTCGATTTCGAAATATCCCTCGCGTGACCCTGTTTCGAGAAGGGTCAGCAGGGATCGATTCTACGGGGCGTTCTCGCGACCAATGGTCGCCCGTGCGCTCCAGCTGGGCGAACCGATCTCGTCGTCCGCCTTAATCGATTATAAAAAAGATCGATTACTTCGGTCGCGTGAGCGAAACCTGCCTTCGCTTCTCTGTCGCTATTTAATTAAACACGCGTTGGTTCGTTCGACGAACAAACCGTGGCTGCCGGTGTCTCCGCAAAGGTGGTTGGAGTCCGAGCCTCGGCTGCGTAATCATTTTTCGAGAGTTTCTACCTTTGTTCCGCCGTTGGGAAACGCGCTGTTCTTGTATTTCGAAATCGACAGCAGGTCGAGGATTTTCGTACCGTTGAAATGGAGAGGTCCGGTGAAAATAATTCGGAGGGCCCAAGCATTCCTAGACATCCTTTCGCAACTGTTACTGCACGCGAATTGTTCAGCGGTCTTAAGTCAAAACCAATTGCGAATACAGCAGGGTTCGCGTCTCCGATATCAAGTGCCGTGAAAATTACCTGGAAAAGAGACGGGGCCACACGCTACACCAGGAAGGCCACCATATTCTTCCTGCTCGAAACTGGTCGCCTGGAAGGAGGCAGCTGAGAAACGAGCGGCTCGATAATCGATCGAGCGAAGAGGAACGCGGCGATCGTCGCGCTCGCGGCTCGAACGACCGGTTCTGTTAATCCCTTCGCGAGACGAGAAAGGCGGCTGTCGAGACGTTGCACGAAATTTCCAAGAGGATTCCCGCTTCCCCGTGTTTCCAGTCGCGTTCAAGATATATCGAGGTCGTAAGTTAAAGTCCCAAGTGGCGGCACCGACAATCAGGACTATAAACGTTATCAGCGGAGAAAGGACCGATTACAAATTTTAACCGCGGCTGCAAATATTTAACGTACCTCCCTCGTGCCGCTAAATCGGCCCAACGAAGTTTCTATTTAGATTCGAACAAGCGCCAAAATGCCAGCCCTCCTCTCTCGAACGGTGTGGTCCACGTACGTGCACGATGATAACGCGGAGGCAGCTAAATCTAGCATTTGCCGCGGCGAACGAACGAAGCCCCCTAAACGACCGTCCCTCGCGTTTTCGTTACGTTTCGTTTCGTTTCGTTTCGTTTCGCGTTTGCACGGAATCGTGGTCGAAAGGAGCGAAAGCTCGGAACGAAGCTGACCAACCAGCCAGTCAGCGAGACGACACGCCGAGCGAAACGGAAGAGGGAAAGACAGGGACGGCCAGCGACCGCTTCCTCGGTGAGCGTGGTTCTCTCCTCGTGACCGGAAGCGCGGCGGGTCGAGCCCGGAACACGCCGATCTCGCCGATTCCCTCTTAACGGTATATATCGCTGCGATCGATCGTGGGGATCGATCCTCTGCCGCGCGTTCGCCAACCCGCTCTACCGCTCTCCCCTCTTTCCCAGTTCCCCTTGGTTCTTTCCATTTCTGGATTGTACAGGATGCTCCAGAACGAGTGCACGAAATTTCAACGAATCCGTTGGGCGCTCCTCGCGCGAAGGGGCGAATGATAATAATAATTCGTGCGCGATTCCTTTTTGAGTCGATCGAAACGATTCTCAAATTATTCCTAGATACCCCGGGCTCGGCTAATTGAGGCGGAGCCACACTAAATTATTGCGCAAACGATACACCAAGCCACGCGGACCGTTCGTGCAGGTTTTCAGCGGGCGTCTACTTAATTTTTCAAACGCGCTCGCGTACACGTATCTACGTGTGTGTGCACACCCTTCCCGACCGGGAAGCGCGGGTCTCGCGCTCAACGCTGCGACCTGGCTTGCCGTCCCGAGTAAACAACGAAACAACCGAGACCGCGCACACAAAAAAAAAAAGAAAACCGCGCTCGATAATAATTAAAATCAACAGCTCGGTGGAATCGAAAGAGGCGAGACGGGTCCTCGCGAGTCGGCGAAGAAAAGCAACGGGGGGGAGCGTAGAAACCGCGACGGTGGCGCTTCGAGCGCGCGCGCGCGCGCGCACACCGATAGGGATTTACGAGCGGTTTCGGGCAATCGCGAATAGAGATTAGGCCGGTAATTAACTATGGATCTGGTCTGCAGGCGAGTTCGCGAGGCGAGTAGCAGGGAGAGCCGTGGACTCGCCTCGGCTCTCTCCTATATACATAAGTGACCCCGGTTCGCGGAAGCCGTAGCGTGCTCACTCACACGCGAGTACGCGACCGACCGAGACGAATAGCGAGACGAAGATAGATGTACACCGGCGTTCTATACGCCCGACGAGGACAGGGGTAGCCAGCCTCGCGGTCCTACCACCCCAGTGTTACATGGGGCCAACGCTATGTGCATGGCTGAACCAACGGACCGACCCAACGACCGACCAAGCAACCGACCGACGGACGTACGACCGTCGTGTGTTCCACACAGGCGTACGTAAAGCCGCGCGGCACCGCGCCCCACTGCTTCTCCCCCGCTTCCACCCTCTCCGTCGCTCCGTTTATATAGCATACCGAGCCGCGGCACAGTTGCTCGTCGCGCATGTACGCCATGTACACACGTACACGTGTACGTATATAGGCGCGGCTAATGTGTGCTATGTACAACGGCAGGGACGGTTTAGGTAGATCGCGCGTCCGAGAGCACCTATGTATACATAAACGTTCTCGCGTATACCGCGGCCTATGTACCGATCCTCGCGAATCTATAGGTGCACGGGCGAACGCAGCTTCGGCTTCCGTGTGTCGGGTCGAATCGCGTCCACGTGTGCGCGCGTACGTGCACGGGGAGTTCGAAAGAGGTTGGGGCGAAATTTCGTAGATCCGGAGGGCTAATTAATACAGAGGGACGTTCGACCCCATGGAAAGCGACAGTTGACTGGCCGCGACCTGGCCGCGTTCTTTCATCGGGCACGTCGATGATTTCTTTCGTCGTTTCGAGAATAGTCTCGGAAGGAGGCGTCATTCGTCCGTGTACGTACGCGCATTTCGAGTAACACGCGAGACCGCCGATCGAGCCGACGCAAAGCTCAACGACGCGGCTATCGCGGCGCGAACCGACGCGTTCGTTTACCCCGTCGACTTCGGGGCGACCCTACCCGCGACGCGTCGATTGAAATTAGACCCACCGCCGCGACTTCCCGTCCGTCTCGTTACTCGCGAAATCGCCCTCAGCTTTTGCCACCAATTGCGAGCCACCTTGTATATACGTACCGCCGCACGGGAGACGCGGCGAAGAACGCGACACGCGCGCGCGATCCAACGCGGCGGACGAGGGTGAACGCGAGACCCGCCGTCCGACAGACCTGGAAGTATGTACCACTCTCGGCTAGATGTATATACGCGCTCTATGTATCTATACATAGAGAAGGTGGATGTACATATATATATATATATATGTACTACATATATACAGATATATATATATGTACATAGGGAGGAGGTGGAGCGCCCCAAAAGGCAGACGTGCCTGGCATCGACGAGGCCAGAGGCGCACCGCTGCCTCGATCTCCGTATCTCGGTAGATCGACGCCTAATGCCGCGGACACGGCACACGGGGAGAGGGGGGAGGGAGAGCGAGAGAGGGAGAGAATGGGGAGAGAGAGGAAGTCGGAAAGGGATAGAGGCAGAAGGCGACTGAGAGAGAAAGGGGGGACAGGGAAGGAGATGGATGCTGGGATGAGACGAAGCTAAGGGGGGAGACAGAGGGGAGAGCTTACGTGGGACCAGCCGCGGGAATATCCTTCGTCGTTCTGCGAATTAATCGCGCGACCCTCCGGCCTCGGCCACCCTACTCCGCCTAGTCTTCCTCGTCGTGCCGACGTCGTGCTCCGGCTCGCTCGACCTTTCCATCAACCTTCTATCCTCTTTGTCCGCCGCGACGCAAATACCGACGAGCGATCCGTGATTCGTCCTTACACCGTTGGCGACCGGGCGAACGGTGGTACCTTCGAGAGGGTGGCGGCCGAGGGTGCACGTTCGACGCGAGACTGGAGGATTATGCAGACTCGGCGAGGACGTTTTTTTTTTTTTTGCGAATGTTTCTCGCGATTCGAAGAACGAAAGGGGCTGCGCGATTTTTTCGAGACGACCGTGGACACAATTTGGGAGAGTCGGAGGTAGTCGAAAGTATGCGCAGAGATGGATGTCCTGTTGTCCTGTTAGGTGAATAATTTCGGGAACAGTCGGGGGATTTCGTGAACGGGGTGAACGTTTCAATTTTTCCGACGTGTATGGGTGTGCGCGGGCGGGCTGGATGTTGCCAGTAAGTTCGGTCCTTGAAAGTTTCAGAACAGTCGTGCGACCGCTCCCGTTGTCGCACTAAGAAATGGATCCCCGGTACACGTTGTTTCGAGCACGTTGGAAACTTGCCGCGTACTCGTTCATTCATGAGCTCTCCCTCTCCCACTCCCACTCTCTCTCTCTCTCTCTCTCTCTCTCTCTCTCTCTCTTTCACTCTGTTCGTGGCTGCGGATTCGCGGAAACTTCGCCGGAAGTTTCCACGGATGCTGGATTATCCGGACGATTGATCCTCTTTGAATAAACGCGCCGCATTTATGTAATCTCGCGGGTTATTCGAGGCTGCCACTTTTGTCGCCGATGGAACTGTACCTACGTACCTATCGGTGATCGTTCTCGATCGCTTCTGGTTAATCGTGAAATAACGGCACGCGAGAGTAAACGGTCGGGGGTACGTGAACGCAGCGCTCGAAACAAAACGACAGTCTTCGCGGTGGCCGCGGAACGCAGGGAGGATTGCTTGTAATATACTTGCGAGTAGTATAGGTCAACGATACGGCCGGATATATTTTTGCGATTTCTATGGGTCAACGACATCGTCAGAAATATTTTCGGTTGGAGCGGCGAGTCGATAGCACGGTCGAGCATATTTTTTTTAAAGCGGTGCCAACTATAGTGGCTCGATAGACCGAGCGAAAGGTAACAGGTGATAACTGAGACGAATCGGTGAATTTGCCGGGGTTATGTTTTTTTTTATTTTCACAGAGATTTTATTCAGACCGCCGCCGATGGCCACGAGGGCGATTCATCATAAATTCCTCGAGGAGAGAATTGTTTGGAAACGGGGGACCCGTTTATCTTTTTTAAAACGAGCCGTTTCAACCCCTTTTGCCGCCGAGCAGCTCGCAACACGATCGAAAACTTTCACGAGACCGAGAGTAGTGCACGTTGGCGGAGTGTCGAGAGCTTAGTCGTTTAACTGTAACTTCTTTTTGAAGTTCCACTTGTTGAGGGGGCATAGAATGATATAAACGCGGCCATAGAATCGCTACGGTGGCTGCTCGCGGAGAAAGGTTTAAATCTCCCATCCCCTTTAGCCGGCGAACCGACTTTAATAAAGATCGTTGTACAGCGTGTTTCATACGCGCGGCTTGAATTTTTAAACCGTTCGCCATTTTTCCACGGCGGTCGACTGATGAATTTTATCGCGCGACTAATTGTTGCTCCGGCGAATAATACACTCTTCGTGATACGAAATTTTGTTGGACAGCTTCGTTGCAACCGATAATGTAAGAAGAAAAAATCTTGTTCGCCAGACAGGGCTAACCGAATTATTCCCGGAACAGCCGTCGTCGTTCGGTCATCAGGGAAGCAGCGAATAATTAGCTGCACGCGAACGGCTAAAATTACAGCAAAAACATCCGAAGGAAAGAAATCTCCGGGTGGAGTTCCCAAGATCGACGCGACCCAAGTTTTTTCGCCAGTTTTCTACCTCCCACGGCTTCGCCGCTCTATATATACGCGAGTCGAGCACATATTCCGACACATCGTAGCACAAAAATGTAGAAAAGACACTATATTAACTTTGCAGCGCAAGACAATCTTCTGGTGTCTAGCGCTCCTTGAAAATACCTGGCTCGCGTCGCATTAATCGATACTCGACGAACGTCTGACGTCGAATCTCTCTCATAAAAATTATACGAAATATTCCGTTTCGGTTTGCAACGCTTATTTACGCGTCGTACTTTCACCGCGGAGGAATGTCCAACTTCGTTCAATCTCTCCGCGAAGATTAATATCCGTCATTAAACTGTGTCGGGCCGATCGACCTGTGCCTCCGCAGGTCTGCCCGGTCGATCGGCACGCGTTTTCTCGTGGCGAGTCGCGGCTGTTCGACAGCTCGAAGCAACAATTTAATCAACGTACCAATTTCATCAACCCTACGGCGATATCGTGGCGAGGACTTCAGGAATGCCACATACGTCGACGAGGGTGAAAACGGGACGAACCGACAGGCTGGAGGGGGTGGGGGGGGCGGGAAGGGGGTGACGCCACAACAATTTCGTTAATGCTCGTTCCCCCGTCGAACGATTCTTTATCGCGTGTGTAACCCGCGCGCCGCGATCATACCACCATCTCCTCGAATATGGCAGGAAGCCTTTTGGAACGCGGTGTATATCGTGTCGCCATCGCGGGCCATATATGCACGGGCAAGCATATTCGAGGATGGTTGTACAGGGTGCAACAGAAATCCCCGGTTCAACCTGTGAGACCTTCGTCAATCCGGCGAATCGAAGCGTTCGAATTTTTGCGAACAACGACTACGAACGGCAAAGAACATACTTACCAACGCTCTTTCCTTTGGCTACACGGTGCTCGTTCAAATGAACGAACTCGTTGTAACCCCTATCACGCGGCCAATTAATTCCTCCTCAGATACTTTGTTCCGTCGCGAACAATTTTATTTTCTCGATCGACAGATGCGTCTCGTTTTTTCCGATGCAAGAGTGACGAGCTTGTTCTCTTATTCCTCGTACACTGTGTATACACGAGTACGGAGAACGTGTACACCCTGCCTGTTCCGCCCCAATACCGACACGCGATCCACACACGAACACAGGATGTGCATACAACGGCGACGTCACTCGCCGATAGGAACTTTCGCAAGACGCTGCGCGCGCCCATTATCATCGCTCCCGTGCCCATTATGATCACCGGCCCAGCAACCAATCCGAATTTTCGTGCGGGCCGCGACCGATATCGAGCAACTTTTTGCTCGGGGAACTGGCAGCCGTTGTTTTCGTCGATCTTCGAGAACTCGAGGAACGGATCGATGGGACCGAAATAACGTCGTCCGAATCGGGAAACGAAATTCACAAGAGTTGAAATTATTTCGTTTCTTAAATTTTCGTCACGGTATTGCAACAGCTGCGAAACGACGTGTAACGTAAAACGGTAGGCGGAGGCTGGATAAAATCAAGTCGCACTAAGCGCAGGGAATTATTATGCGCCGCGGGTTCGATCGAATTTATTTCGTGCGAGAATTGAAAATTTGGATTAATTAACGGTCGAACGATGTTAATTGTCTACGATATATGACACATCGATCCGCGTTAAGCGTGCGGCAGCATCGGGGAAAAACGCTACGGAATATTGCATACAAGTATTGATTGTGGAAAGCGAAAGGGGTGAAAGAAGTTGCCGGAAACGTATGTAGTCTGACCTTGTTCCGGAGTTGCAGAGAGTAGCATGATATATTGGTCCATCGCGCAAGGTCGTTCAAGGTTATCAGCTTAATAAAACTCATAGAACTTGTCCTGCATAAATTCGCGCACCTATCTGCGCTGGCAGCGGCCGCGCTGTAACCAGTGCAATTACCGCGGACCTTATAATTCCATTTCGAACGCTGAATGGCCAACACCTCGTCCGCTTGCACTAGACGACCAAAGACGAAACGAGAAAGAAATGAAAAAGAAATGAAAATGCAAAATGGCGTCCACGCGGTTCGCGCAACGGTGTCGATTAATTAACGTCGAAGGGAACATCGGTGCGGCCACACCGACCGTTCTACGAGTGCGTACGAAAAGGAGACTAATTGGGATAAGATCGATGGCAGCGGTTCGAGATTAATTGCGCGTGACTCGCGATAGCCGCTTTAAAGCGGTGTTGCAGCGTGATTGCGCGTGAGCGTGCAACGGAAACGACGTTGCACGGCCGACTTTTGTAACAATAACAGGTGCGAAGTGCCAGAAAACCAGCCACGGATACCTGGCTGCGGCCGTGCGTTCGTGTGTCGCTCACGGACAGGAAACGAGTAACGAAAGAGAGAGAATGGAAGAGGGAAGAAAACGCTGGAGAACCCTTCCGTGAGTTTGCTCGGTAAACAAATTATCATTCTCCAAGTTCGATCATAAATCACGTTTACGCGCCGGAGTCACCGCTTCATTGGCGGAGTATTAAAAAGTTTCGACGTTTCGCTGGAACACCTGATACGATTCTTTAAATATTTCAAGGAAGGTGGACGATGGGAGATTTCATTCGCATCGTTCTCACTGCTAGAACAATACGCGCGATTGCAATTCGATGTGCCGAAATAGTACGAAAATTTGATCGCGACGAGGAGCAACTGCTTTCGAAACTTTTTCTCAGTTGGGAATCGATCAAATTGAAGGTTTTCGGCACTTCGACGCGCGCAACGGGTAAACGTCTTCCATCGAGTCGAATTTGGAAAACAGAGCGACCTAAGATACTTGTGGGCCAAAATTTTGAACGGCGATCGAGCGTCCCGGAATCGTTCTAGAAATATCTTTGCGGACGGTCCCCTTAAATAGGCCAATCAATGGCGCGACGTTCGCAAAAGCGTAAAAACATCGATCTCGAAAGATGGATCGATGTCGACCCACCAGCTGACGCGTGACCGCCTCAACCTCGGGGAAAATTTCCATTCCGCGAACAAAGGCGTCAACTCCGCAGAAAGGAAAGCCCACGGTGAAGCGACGGTCAGGAAACAAGCGGAACACGTCCTCGCGTTTCCTCATCGAAAATACAGAAGCTCCGTCGCTCTGCCAGGAACGAATTCGAATTGCCAACACATACTCCGTATGTATAGTTCCACGTACCTTCGTTTCGCCGTCCCGTGGCTTTATTCTTATTCAGGCTTGAAAAAATCGGCACGGTGGTTCGGCGCGGAAAGAAATATCGTTTCGAGTAAAATTCATTTAACTCAAACGCGATAAGATTCAGCTGCATTTCATGATTACGTTTCTCACTAATGTTTCGAGCAGTGGCGATAGTAGCTACCGGTCAATTGAACCGTCGTCGAGTAAATTACTGCGAAGGATTATTCAATTCTACGCGTGCGTCTATCGGAATGAAAAACTTTCTACTCTTTCGAGTAAAGAAGAATCTGATTACGGAGGGTTCGAGTCCTGCGCCTCGAGTTACTATATCTTGACCTTCGACCCTCTATTTAACTCGACCAACTGCGCAAATTGCCTCCCAATATTCATCAGCGCGATTGCTCATCGCCCGCTTGGAACCTAAGCGTTGCAACGCGACGCGCCTCCACCGTGAAACTTCGTTTCACCCTTCCCGCGTGCAAAGGAAAACCTTTCCTGTCCGAAACCACACCCACCGAGAAAACCAACCACGCGGTCGTTCTCCCTCGCAGTCGCCGCGCGAGAAACTACCACCGTATACGTACATAGTTCGTACGGTGGGTTGCTGCTGAAAAATTTCGCAGCTCAACCTTACCCTCCTGCCCCGCCGCTTTCGTTCCATCGTCGTCGTCGTCGTCGTCGTCTTCCTTGTCCTCGTCCCTCGATAACCAGCGTTAAAGCCATTTCCCAGATAGTGCTTGCCCAGCGCCCGCGGTCTCTCATATACGCTATATATCCCCGCCGCACAGAGTAACGCGGTTCTCTCTCCGGGACACGCTGGGTTACGAAGCGAGCTAGGCCAGCCAGCCAGCCAGCCAGCCAGCTAGCAGCAGCAGGCAGCCAGGCAGAGAGACAGGCAAAGGCAGGCAGCAGGCAGGCGGCAGGCAGCACGGGACTTTTGGGACGCGTTGTACATGGGTCGCGTCGCATCGTAGGTTCGCGATGGGTCGGATACATAAGGGGGACGATAGGGGGAGCCTCTTTATGTAGCACATAGACGTTGCCTGGCGTTCGTTCGTTGCCGCTCGCTCGGCGTGTGACGCTCAAATTACCTCCGTCCTCCCTGCTACGTCACCCCCCTGTGTTACTCGTCCCTCGGCGGCCACCGAACTCCTCCCGCTTGCTCTCCGCTCGAGAGTACCGCCGCAGCAGCGGGCGACTGCGGCTCACCCTCCTCCTCCGCGCCTAGCCGTACACCGATTGCTCGTCCTTCGCCTCCGCCGCCTCTCCCTCTGCCGCGAACGCTCCGCTGCCCCTCGACGACCGTCCAACGCTTCCACCGCCGCCTCGTCGTCCGAATGGCCCGTCCTGCTCCTCCGCCGCGCGATTCTCCCTCGATCGACGACGACGCACGACGCGAGGCCGCGGAACGGAACGACCGCCGACAACGAGCCGCGAGAGAATCGCGAGGACGAACGAGCGCGGAACGCGGGACCGTCGTCGAGACGGTTACGATGGGACGCGTCGAGGGATGCCGCGGCGCTGCGGACCGTAATTCTACGCGCGGCACGATCGAAGGGAAATCTCGTTCCGATTCGTTGAACGCAGAGATCTCGGGGTGTACGCGCGATCCGCGAACTTCTGCGCGGCTCCTTCCCCGCGATACGATAGGTATCGGGCCTCGAGACTCTCTCGAATTTGGGGGATCCTCCGTGCACTGCGCCGCGGGAGTTCCCTCGTGTCTTCGCTATCTTTGGTCGTCAACGGCAAACGCCGCGACCGCCGAGGCGCCCTCTGCACCCCGCGCGATCTACTGTACGACAGCCCTTCGAGTTGCCTTCGAGCATCGAGGATTCCACTCGCGGCACGATATCGCTGATACGCGTCGCGAATTCGCAGCACTCGTTATCTCTGGCCGCCAGTGCTGCCTGCGCAAGAGATAGCGCCGCGACTGCCCCCTGCGCGCTCCTATTCCCGTTTAGTAGCCAGACGATACCGATCGCCAGCGATTATAAAAAGAGGACCGGTATCCTCTTCAACTTTCTCTTTCCTCTTCGACGTACGTATCCGCGAAGCGGCGTGGAACCTACTCCGCGCGTAGCCTATACTTTATACATAGCTTCCAAGCTTCCAGCAGGAATCCACGGAAGAGAGACGGAGGCATAGGAGAGAGGGAGCAGCGTGGTTACAACGCGGCACGCTAGAGGAGAGGTCTGCGGGTCTGAAACGCGGCCAGCACGGCAGACAGGCACCGCGGGTCACCGCCTTCCCTCGTCGTCCACCTTCTCCGTCCCCCTTATATCTTTCTCTACCCTCGCCACCCGTCTCTCTTCCTCTTTCGCTCTCATCTTGGTCGTTACTCCACTTCGTTCTTCCCTTCCGCGCCGCGGTTCTCCCCGCCGACGAGAGAAACGAGCGCGAAAGAAAGAACGAAAGGAGGAAAGAAACGGGAGAAAAGGAAAGGGGGAGAGAAAGAGAGAGTGTCGATGTTTCCGGCTTTGTCCGTCGCTGTCAGGTAACCGGAGAGGGAGAGAGAGAGAGAGAGAGAGAGAGAGAGTCGCGCAGCCCTCTGGCCGAGAACGTCCGACACGAACGCTTCCCTTTCTCCCGCAGCCCCTTTGTTATTAGCCCGCCGTGTACCACCCTAAATTCAGTCGCGCTGCAAACGGACAAATTTCGCGATGACTCCTATATACCACCGCCGCTGCGTGACACGGCTACGGGAACGCGAGGAAAGCTCCTGGTGGAAAGAGGGTGAACGGGGGGGTGGGTCTGGCGGAGGGGTAGAACAGGGAACGTAACTGTTGGAAGGGTGGCGCGTGTCCTTCCCTCGGCTTTCTTATTTTTCCTTCCCCGTCCCCTTTCCCCGGCCGGTCTCCTACGTCGCTGGTAATTTACCGGTGTCATGGGGTGCGTTCGTTACGTAATTACGAGCTGCCTCGCGTCGCCTCGCCGGCCCGTAAATGGTTTACAAGGGAAAGCCGGGCGGCGATCGAAGCGGAAGGATACCCGTGCGTAGAAATGTTTTCGAGTTTCCGGCTATCTTTGCAGCTCCTTTTTGTAGGCCGCGAAAGTAGTCTCTCGCGACGCGTCGCGTACGCGATTCTTTCTTGCTTTCTCTGCAGCCTCCTTCAGAGGGCGCCGTTCGATACAACCGCGGGGGGATCCCCGCGAATAGTAGTCAAGTGTTATTTATCCTCCGGCGGGCTCCCCGTTACCCAGAGATTTAATAACTCGGTGCTCGATTTTAGAGTTGCTTTATAGCTCCTAAACGACTGCGCGTGCTTCCTCGCCGGTGTCTCGATAACGCCCCAACTCGATTACTATTATTACTCTTGCGGAGATTTCGGAAACGAGACCCCTGCCGACTGCGCTTCGAAGCGACTTAACAGGTGAACCGTAACGGGGATAGCAGTGACGAATAGATTCTTCGCGGCGCGGATGAAAAATTCCGTGCGTCGTACCTTCGAACGATTCCGCGCTCGCCGAGCGAGTGGAAACAGGAAGAGGAAGAGGGGTGCTCGCGGAATCCACCCGCGAACGGTGGAGGAAGAAAGGAAGAAAAGGGCCGAACAATAAAATGGAGGGGGGGAAGGTGAACTCTACGCGCTTGTTTTCCTCCTTCTTCCTTCCCCTTTCTGCCGTTCGTCCGTTCGCCCCACCGGCACCGGGTCCGTTTCTCGTCATCGCGTCGTGGTCGCCTGCTACACGCGTTTCACGGCCGTGTTCGTCGTATAATTGCGCTCGCGGTGCATATTCGCGCGCACCGCTCGTCGCACGGACGAGCGAGTCTTTTTTTGTTCCCCCCTCGTGTCGGCTTTTGTGCAGCGAGAAAGCAACGACGGCGGCGCAGGGAAGGACAGGAAGACAGAAGGGAGTCGAGAAAGTAAATCGAGCGGATATATCGTGGCGCTAGAATACCCCTCTCTCTCTCTGCCTCCCTTTCTCCCTCTTTCACCCGCGCGCTACTATTTTCTTCCGTGAACCTTAGCCGATTGATCGTTTTGTGAACGCCGGTGTCTTGGTCGGCGAGCTACTCCATTGTCGCCGCGCGTGTTCTCAACTTGCGCGATTACGTATGTACTCCTCTTGATTGGGGAAGCGCTTCGCGTTCAATCGGACCGAGGCGTGCGCGTACCTGCCGGCGAGGATTCGATTCTGTTTTGTGTAATTCACCCGATGGGGTTTATCGAAGTTCCTGCCATCAATTTTTCCTGCCGAGGTGGTCGTCTCGATTACAATTATCACAATCGTCCTCGAACGAGCGGGAGAATCGCGCCGTTAATTCGTTGAAAAAAAAAAAAGAAGGAGAAAAGTGTCGGGACATTTTCGTCGCAGCCCCGCGGATGGTAATTAAAAGCTGCGCGCGACCCCGTCGTTCTTTTAAACCTCGGCCATTACGAAATAATTTCAAGGGGATATATCGGCGCGTTGGGGTGCCTTTCTCCTCTCGTGGGAAGTCTCGGACCAGGAGGCACGAAGGAATCGATCGATCGATTCCGTGGCGGCCGCTATCCCGGATAATAGCACCGCGCGCGGGTTCCACGGTCGACAAGCGAAAAGCGGAACAACCTAAATACCACGAAACGTGCCCAAGTATATATGTACACGAGCGGCAAAAACGCTCCGGCTACGTTGCCCCTATCCTTCAGCTGATCGCTACGAATCGGCAGCAATCGATTTTCGATGGACGGTCCGACGCTCAGTTTTGTAAACTAGATTCGTCAGAATTGTCGAATCGGGCGCGAGAAACGATCTGCGCTCGGAATACCGAACGGCGCGTTCGTAATTCCGCCCTGGAGAATTTGCGCGTCACAGGTACATAATAGGTAACGCAATATTCGTTTATCCAAAACGGAGTTCCGATTCATTTTCGTGGTAGCTTGTAAATCTCGTTGTCTCGTCCTCGATGTTGCCTCGAGTATTGGAAAGAAAAATAGAGATCGACACTCCGCGACACGGCGGACAGTTGCAAGAAATTCTGCATCGCGTACACGGGTACGGATCTCCAATCGACGAGCCGCGTACAAACTGGTGTACACCGTCTTTAATCGAGTAACGCCGAACAGCTGTAGCAACGTTGAGCCTCGGCTATTGTTTATCTCGTTACGAATACGTTGAACGCGCGAGAAGAAGCACCATTACCCACGGGACAATGAACGCGTACCTGCCTATGTGTATCGTCGCAGCTTCGTCCTCGCCGATGTTCACCCCTTCCCGTCGGACTCACCTTCCTCGTTCATTCGTCTCTCTCGCTCCGGCCATTCCAGTTATGTATTACCTAATGCGAGATGCTCGGCGGAACAAGTTTATCGCTCGTCGTCTCGCGACGTCCAACGGATTCCTGAATACGCTTCGATCGACAAATTCGTCTCGCAGAAATTTCAACGGCGATCGAACGGGTGTCCCCCGTGCATCGCGTTTATTAATAGAGCGAAAATCGCCTCGATGCCGGTGCAACAGCTCGCGTCCGCTGCTCCGTCTAGCGAAATGGAAAAAACATGCGCACACCTACAAGGGCAAGAACACGCGCGTGTCATAAATGCGCGAGGTGTCCGGTTCGCGAATTAAATCGAATTCCGCGAGACGAGCCGCCATATTGTCCGGGAGATTCCTTTGACTCACCCGATACGAATAGATCGATTGCGTGCACGACTCGCGGCGAGAGACCTTTCCTTCGTGCTGTGTACCGCCGTCGATTTCTATCTGTCACGTCACTGCCTCGAACAGGGACGGGGCGCGGACCGGGCCGCGCAAGACGGACAGAGAGGGAAAGGGAAAGGGACACGGTTATTTCGTCCGGTCGAAGAAAAGAAAAAGGAAAAAAAAAGTCAAGGCGCCCAGCGTGGAGCGCGCAGAGCCCTGGCCGCCGCAATAAATCCCATTTTCCCGGCCCGGTGTACTGATTTCAGCTTGGCCGCTCGGGTCTCCCTGCTTCCGTTCCTCCTCGTGGACCCGATGGTCGACGAGCGCTGAAAATCGAGACCGTCCGCCTGGACCCTTTGGTACGGTGGCGGAAAGAAGGAACAAGGCTGCCTTCGTAGCAAAAGGGTTCGAAAAAGGTCGAGAAGAAGGCGGCTCGGGTAGCGACGAGGGGAATGGAAGTCCCCGCGGAACAGGGGCGAAGCTGATGCGGAGCAGAGGAACGGGGAGAGGAGGGTGAAAGAGAGAGAGAGCGCGAGGGGGGAGGAAGCGTGAGGGGAAGAGAGGGTGGGGGCACGGTTCGTCCGTGGACGACGAGGCTCGATGCCGGATTTTTCCAGCAGGGCCACGGTAGAATGGATGTGGGTATAATGGAGGCGAGCACCGTGCCTTCGTTGCCCGATAAAAACTGCCGATGGAACGAGGACGATGAGGGGGACGAAGGCCGGATCGTGGCGGGAAGAAGAGCAGCGACGCGAACAGGAACGGGAGGAAGAGAGACGCGGAGCAGCGGCAACGGCGGCTGGATCGTTGGAAAGACTCGACGCGAGACGAGGAGTTTCGATACGCGTTATCGAGCACGGTCGCTCGAATTAAAATTTCTTCTCGGCGACGGCGGCTGCGATGTGCCCGTCCTCAGCCGCTTCCTTTCTGCGCTCGAGAAACGAGAACGCCCACCGTGAGCGCGGACACGACACCGTGCCGACGCGAAATTCACCGACCGAGACTCGCCGGAATCGTTGCACGGTTCTAACCGATACAGTTTTGCCCCGCGAATTCTCGCCGCTGGGATAGTTGGTTTCGAAACGAACAATGGGTGCACCGTAGATGTCGTTTAAGGTGGGCAAGATTTTCCGTATAGGAGATCGGTACTACCCGGCCAGCCACTCGTCGACAATATTTGGATGGACGAATCGACGAAAGTAGCGCGAGTATGTCGCGGCGACTCCATTCTGGAGCACATCGTTTATGGCTCATGAAAAAAAAATGGGAAAACGGATCCGGCAACGAGACGCTGGGCTAATCTTCGATTCCGCTCGAATATCAGTCCGGTCTGTTGGGTTTAATTTCGTTAATCAGGACGCGTCTCGATCGAACGAGCTTCGTGAGCGGAGCCGAAAGGAGAAAGGCATTCTCCGTCGTTCGTGGTCGCTGCATCCGCGCCAAAACTCACGAAACACCGCGGCGGCGGCGGCGGCGGCGGCGGCGGCGGCAGCGGCGACGGCAGCGGCGACGACGACGGCGGCGGCGGCGACAACGACGACGGCGACGACGACGACGACGATACGGCGAAGAGAACGAGAGAAGGAGAGCGAAAGAACGGCAGAAGCAACCCGGTCTGGTCTCGTATATAGCGCGGCGAGGTGGGAAACTAGACCGTGACGAATCACGGTCGGCGACTGCGCCGTCCTGACGTCACGTCGCGAAGGGCGAACGGTCGCAAGTGTTCGTGATTGGGCATCTTTTATCCTCGTCCTGCGGCCGAGCTCGCAATTCCGCCGCGATAGTACAACGGGGACGAATCGAATTAATACGATTGCCACTTCCGAACCGTGACTGCGGCCCCGCGATACTCGAACGGTCCCTCGGACGCCGCGACCTCGACGATCTCGATTTCTTTCGCCGACAACTCGGGACGATAGGTTGGCATTGCCCCGATACGCTTCGCCCGAGTAACGCGAGAAATTCTTCAACGGGAAACTGGAACTCATGCACGCGGGTCGATTGGCCGCGTTATTTCGGGGGGTTCGTAAATAATTCGTAAGGGCTGCGTCGTATTAATGGGTTCGAGGTCGGTGACCCTCGGCGGGTACGAATCGCTGCTGCGTGGCGCGACACTCGTATGGTGGAACGTAGCCTACCGAATTATCCAGGCTGCTCAAAAGTTGCTTTCCCCCGCGAGCATCGATTACCACCGCGGAGAAGAAAAAGCAGGGAAAAGAAAAGAAAGAAACCTCGATTCCTCGGCTCTGGCCGATCTAAATCAGTAGTATAGCCGCTTCCTCGGAACGTCTGGCGTGGCGCGAGCAAGAGCGCCGTTTCGTTCGATCCTAAAAGCGGTGGCGAGCGAGTGGGCTGGCTGGCGAGAGCGGGATGCTTGGCCCTGGCAGCGAGATCGTGGACAGAAACGCGCTCGCCTCGAAGGAAAACCGTGTTCGTGTGCTCGTGCGCGCGTCCACCATCCATCCGGCGATTTTGTCGTTTTGAGCGGCTTCCGGCGAGGCGGTACGATACGAGGATTTTCAGAGAAGCCGTGTCTCGTGACCGTGTGCGCGCCGGCGCGCAATTACGTCACACGCGTAACGCCGCGGAAACCGATCGCGGCGCTCTTTCAGCCGCGTGTTTCGTAAGCGAAGAAGATCGCCGCGCGACTACGCGCGACCTCGGTCGCTCGTATTGTTTGAAAAGTAGCGAGAGTCGGACTACGGGCGTCACTCGATTTACGGGAAACTTGAGACCGGATCGAATTACGCGTGGCCGAAAGTTTCGAAGAATAGTCCGATTGCGAGATTCGTTGAGTAGCCGTCAATGAAACGCGTGCATTGGGATCGCGGACCCGTCGATGCGTTGGAATACGCTCGTCTCGGGGATGGAAGAAAAATCGTGGACCATCGAGGGGGGGAATTAGGGGGACGAGACTTCTTCGTACAATACGATATTCATTCTCGATTCTTTGGTTCAAGAACGAGACGGATGAATGCACTTCGCGGTGGCATTCGCGATCGAAGCAGATTGTAAAATGAGGAAAGCGTCGAATTACTCGTGTTTCAAGCATCGGGACCGAAATTCGAGACGATCAAAGGGGCGATACGGAGCTCGAGCTTCATTCATAATGACCGCGATGACCATTCGGAAATTTCTTTCGTTTTAAGGGCGAGACGCGACAACTATTCGCAGTGCACTTGCATACCGCGTTGCGCTAAACGGCGAGGAGAACATTGCCGCCTTCGGCGATACGCGCGAACTGTCGCGGGGACGATTTCGACTTCCTCCGTCAAGGCGTAGCGAGGTGTGCGCGGCTCTGTCTCTGCCTTCACTAGCGACCGGATCGTCCTGTACGCATACTTATACATACTCGTATGTACTCCAAGTGGCGAGAGCGCTCGCACAGAACGGCAAAGGACGCGACTTTCTCGCACGGACAGCGCTCGAGGCCGATCGAACGTGTGATCGAACGTGAAATTTATTCGTCCACCGTAGTGTGGGTTCTCTTGATTGTGCAGCGGGGAACGGGACGGAAAACGCTATGGAAATTTAACAATTTCGATCAACAGATACGGTGGGAAGGCTCGATTTGCGATCTGTCGAGTAACCTTAATTCCGCGTTAATGTTTTACGTTAATGCTCCGCGAGACGGAATTAGCCGCGTGCCTGTTCCGTTGCTCGGCGTTTAACCGGCTTACCGGCTGGTCGAATTTCAGCTGCACACAACGGAAAACTTTTCTGGGCGAATTCGCAGTGATCGGGGCAGAAAAAAGAATCGAGCGCTTCGAGAGATTGGAAGCAGAGGTGGTTCGCGGCGTCGCGACGGAAATGCGACGATAAAGAAAACCGCACGCTATTAATGTCCTCCCGGTCTTAATTAACGTCAATTAATACGTTCAGTCTGGATCTATTTGCCGGCCTCTAATAAAGCCTGTTACGGCCAATTTTAATCGGCATAATACCAGACCAGACTTTTTCCTGTCTCTCGATTCCGGGCCGGGAAACGCGCACGATAGAACCGAGCCGACTCCGTTTTAAAATAATATTCGATCTAATGGCCGTGAGGTTTCGCCACCGAGAAAAAGGAAAAATTCGGAAACGAAATATGGTGCTCCTTCGCGTTGAAAAAATTTCAGCGGACACACGGTGCGTCGCGTCGCGTTGCGCGGTGCTGGTCACCTATTACTAATTAGCAATTACGTAAAGCAAGCCACACCACCGCAAATTCAGTAGAGGCATCAGAACCCAGCCGGCCCACCCTAAAGTCGGTCCTTGGTCATTAGACCCGGTGAGCGCATTAACCTCGAACCCATTCCTGGCCCATCGCCTCGTGCGCGTCGCCTCCATACCCGTATACATATACCCGTACTAGAGGCTGTGCCTACGATATATAGGTGGAGAGGCTAGGCAGGCGGTTCTGTCGGACGCATAACGAGCCACGACTTTACGGTAGTCTCCTTCGCCGCACGACTCGCTAATTCCTCGCTCGGACGCAGTTAGCGACGACTACCCCGCTCCGATTGTACGCACGCATGCACGCACGGAATCGCGCAACGCACGTATATATACACGGTGTACACACGGGTACGCACGGCTGGGTGCACGCACGCGTGCACGTTCGCTCGCATAATCGCGTATATAACGAATCCGGGCGACGCGACGAGTTATCGCGTAGGCTACTTCGAAGAGAGCTCGCTCGAAACCTAGATACAGATGTACGCGCATGTATACGCGACGCGAGGGCGGTTCTTGCATTTCCGTGATAGAATTCTCGCGACGCTCACCCCCCCGAAAAGTCCTTCGATCTATGAGAAAATAGCATCGAGAGCACGTCGAATCCGTCGGACAACGGAGAAACATGCCCCAAAGGCACCACCCGCAGTCTAGATAGGAATTATAACGAGTTTCGCCTGCATTCTGAGGCGACCATCTAAATTCTCCATCTACTTGTATACTTGCTCCCAATTTTCGTCTTCGATACGCTTCCATTCGATACCGAGACCCGTCGAAGGTCTCATTGTCTCCGCCGCCTCGAAATTTCCCGATCCTTTTGTCGTAGCTTCGAGCAGTTTTCGGCGGCGAGCGTAAAAATATACGCGTTATATCGAACGCGCGACGCGCGCGTTTCTCACGCGCGAGGCGGTTCACCGCGTGTGCAGAGAGACCTGCACACGCGTGTGCGCGCGAGAGAGTGTGAAATAACGCGAGGTGATGGCAGAGGACAAAGGCTCCGCGCGACGCGGGTACTAGGGGCTAGGCAGGAACCAGAGCCGTGCTCCGAACGACCGAGAGACACGGGGCCGTGCGACGGACCGCCGGGAAGGGGGTGGAAGCGGCGAAAGGGGGAACCAGAGTCGAGGGGGCTTCTTCTCCCTCGCCGTCACTTCGAGGGAGAAGGAGGAGGGTGACCGAAGCGAAGGGGGAAATCGGTAGGATGGGTCGAAAGAGAGAGAGGGAGTGAGGGAGAACGGGGAGCGATAGAGAGGGAGGTGGAGGGTACGGAACGAAACGAGCGAGAAAAAGGGAGGACCGAGTGAACAGTGGTGAAAGAAAGAGATAGGTGTATCGCGCGAACGCGAACCCGCGGGTTCTATGCCATTCGGTCGGTTCGGTGAGTCACGTATCGCGAGCTTCCTGCTGCCAGGCCTGGCTCTCCCCCTCTCTTCTCCCCTTGGCCAACGTAGCCGGTCCCCACGGTTCGCGTCTCGCGTCACTGTTATCCTCCCTCTTTCTCCCCGTTCCAACGAGGCCCCGGCGATCCCTTTTGTCTGACGCTCGTCCGACCGACCGACCGACCGACCGTTCGACCGTCACCCGCAGGGTTAAGGGTCTTCTAAAGAGGATGGTTTTCCCATCTCTCTCCTTCTCACGTTTCTCTCCCCGTGTCTTCTTGTCCGCGTCGCTCTTACCTCTTCTTCTCTATATCTCGCTCTCCTTTTAGCTCACCGCGCCGCACCGCGAGCCTCCCGGTAGGTGGGTTTCGTTCGTGACGGCGCGACGCGGTGGTGGTCGCTTTGCCGGCCGCTGAGAGATCCGAAGCCAGACTCGCCGCGTTTCAAAAGAACGTCGCGTATTTTGGGAGGATTGAAAACTCGTCGGTGAGCGACAGCATCTGCCTCCGGGTCGACGAGAACGACGCGACGCGCGACGCGCGACGTCGCGAACGCTGACGGGCACCCGACCGTGCTGGACGACGCTAAGACACGAACGTCGAGAGCTTGGCCTGGAAATCGATAGCGCCATCGCATTGATCGTTCCGCGAGCTAGTTTTCCCTTAAAGCGCGGCTTACCTAGCGTCCAGCGTACCGCTATTAGAGGGGGCGAGATTAATCGCGCGAAAATGGCGTTTCGTCGTTCAGAGTTCCTATCACGGTGGAACGTTTGCAGGTGTTCCCGCGAGGTTGACGCGGATCTCGATTATCCGCCACGAATCGAGCCCTTTTCCTTCTTCGGCGTATGCATGAAAAAGGTGGTCGGCCATGTGCCTATTTATCATCAGCACGGCTACGCCTCCTGTATACCGATGCGTTCTGCCGGCCTCTCGAATGCATAATGAGCAATGGGTGGCTCGAATTCGATAAGAGTCGGTTAGGTGGTTCTTCGGAGTGACGTATCACAGCGCGAGATTAATAGTGGCCACGTATGCGCGCACAGTGGCGCGATCGCCGACCGACGCTGGCCGACTCCTCGGAGCGAATTCTTCCACGGGAATCTCTATCCGAGAGGCGCCTGACTTTCGACCGATCGTTGAGCGTCTATCGACGCGATATCGCGAGTTCTGACATTTGCTCGGACGAAGTTTCACGCGTCCTCGGTTGCGTTGCGAAACGCCGCGAAATCGGCCGAGTTTCGAGACACACGAGCCACGTAAATAGTAGACGCTTTTGCAACGTGGGGGGGGGGGGGACACGGCTGGCGCGTATACCACCTGGGTGTACTGTTGCACGGATCGCGTATAGATCTGCGGTACGTTTCGATAACAAATTTGGGGCGCATCTTTTATACTTTGATTAAAAGCGTAACAACGTCGAACGCTTTTGCAATTTCGTATTGAACGCGTGCACGCGTAACAGCGTTCGAGGAAGGTTCGATCGCGGTTGTCCCAAAGAAATTCCAGGAACAACAACGCGACACCCAGCCTCTCTCGTAACGTTTTCCGCCTAAGGGAAAAAGAGGGGAGATACGAGGTGACCGGACGAGAATCGGGGTATTGACAAATACGTTTTTCCCCAACGCGTTGGAACATCTCGTCCGACTGTTCCCCCCCGAATGATCGCGGATCCCCTGCTCGAAGCGAACGGGCCCGTAATACGCGGATTTTTTGCACCGCTTAGTCATTGCGCGCCGCGACCGATGGCGGTTAACGTTCGATAGCCTGTGTGCGTGAGAATCAGCGCGTATGCGCGCACACTGGCGCGCGCGCATTTGCGGCGAAACTCCGCGTGGCGAGCGCGGTTCTTTGTGACGATGACGAGGCAGGAGAAACTGCCGCGTCGATACGTCCTCCGCGAGGTCTGTCGATTACCAACCGGAAATTCGTCGCCCCGATTTTTCCATCGATCGCAAATATGTAATTTCTGTCCGTGCCGCGTTAATTTGCGCGAAACCGTATGTTCCTCGCGGTATCTTTGCGAGATAAAGATTCGATCGCGAAATTTTGTTATGACTACGCGAACCGTGGTCCGAGGATCGCTGGACAGATAAGGCGAAAAATCTTATCTAAAGTCGGCCAGACGAACGCGATAACGAGACGCGCGGTTGAAAAAAAGAGAAGACGAAAAGAGGCGAGCGTAACAAAGAAATTCGTGGCGAGATCGCGAGAACCGGGTGTATCCGGTCAAACCGGGCAGCTTCGTTCGGAGAACGTAGATTCCCGTCGCGTCTCGCCGCGATAGGACGAACATCGAGAGCGGTTGAACGTCGCGAGCGCGACATATCCGGAGTAGCGCGGGGCAAAGGAAAACATCGTGCGACACACGCACGCGGAAACGCTTGCGGGGCGTTCACGCGTGTATACGTATACGTCGGTTCGACGTTGCGAAGGTAGTGGTGGGCGCGCGTGCGTGAGAGCGGCGCGATGTAGCTTTTACGGGCCCCTCGGGCCACACGATCGTCGATCGCCGTGGCATGCGGGTCCCGCGAGGAGAGCACGAGAGGTGGAAGTGTCGCACGCAGTGCCGACCAGCTGCTCTCCTCGCGATGTGCCACAGGGCGTCGTCGCTCGTTCGTTCGTTCGAAACGTGTCGCGTCCCTTTCTTTCTTCCCTTCCTTGCTTCCCTTCCTTACTGCTGTCCTTTCCCGCGTCGTTTGCGCTCCCTCCAACGCCGCGTGGTGTGCGTGCGCGAACCAAAGTTCGCACAAAGGGGATACGGGTACGTAACGCGAGCGAGGCCCTCCGTCCAGTGGGCAGCGCACAGCTACGCGACGCATCGCGCCACATAGCGTCGCTTCGTGGTGTGGGTTATCACCGCGGTCGGTTCACGAGAGATCGTGCGCCGTGCACGTCCCCGTATGTATGTACGGGCACGTGCATGTACACCTATTTACGGGAACGAACGCGCCCGCACAGCTACGATCCTATGTACACGTCCGTGTATGTACACGGAGGGATGCATAGGTGTTTGTACCTGGGCCTGGCCGATCCCTCGGGGTTCGCTTCTCCTCGCACGTATATACACGCCAAGCCGAGCCAACGGCAGAACGTCGAGCGAACGAACGGGCGAACGAGCCAGCCAGCCGCGGCGACGAAGCACGGATGCGCCCTGCTTACGTATACACCGGTCCTTCGTTCCGTCTCATTCCCACCCGACTGCTCGCTCCTTTTCCCACGAGCGAGGCCTGGCAATATAAGCCGAGTAATATTACCGCGGGAAGAGCGGTAAGGTAACAGAGAGCCGCTGCTACGGACCGTTCCTTTCGAGAATTTACGAGCACCGCGGTCCGGGTGCCCGGAGTCCGACCCTCCCTCTTCTCTCTATATACCCTTCTCGTCGTCTCTCGCGTATACCGTAGCTGCGAAACGGCACCGCACGGACCGTCAGCGTTTCCGTGCTATGCTTGGAACTCGCGCTCGGCCGCTCGCTATGCGCTCCGAATCTATGCGCTCGTGCGGTGTACACAGGCGTCCACGATTGCTAGACGATGGACATCCTTATTAGCGGACAGAGGTTACAGAGATGGTAGTAGCGTTGCAGCATCGATGCCGTTAATCGTTACCGATCCAACCGTTTACGCGTGTAGAGCATTTCGAATTGGCCGCTGGTTCGCACGGGAGTGATACATATATTCGATGTGGCATCGCGTTTCTGCATACAAAGATCCGTCGCGGAGCGTTTCCTTTCGCGGTTTTCTAGCGGCGCGTCAACGCCGAGCACCTGTATCTGGGGTAAAGAAGGGAAAGAAACGTTGCACGAGCGATAGAGTATCGATAAACCCACAGCGATAACAGTTTATACGCTGCGGCGACTGCACGGACGTTAAGTCGATCTCGATACCGATATCGCGGGTCCATTTTTCACGATATCGTTGGAAGAGCGGTACGCTTCGAATAGTAGGACGGCTGTTGCCACCACCGCGGGGGGACGATTTCTTTGGAAACCGGCCCCTTTTAAAATTCTTCAGAGTGTCTGGGTCCGTGCGCATCTTGCACGCGTGCTCGCGAGCGGACAGAAAAAACCCAACAGGTCCGAGGGAAGAGGAAGACGAGAGCGGCGGAGGGGGGCGGAAAAAGGCGTGCACGCGGTCGAGCGCAGCTACGACAACGACTACGATGAATTCGATTTAAACCAGTTTTTGCAAGATCGATTGCTAGGTACGAGCCGAACGACATGTGGAAATTAGCGTTTCGAGGATCGCGACCCGGTAATCCATGACATTTTAGACGGGCTAGCCGGTCATTAGACCCGACCGCTTTAATTCGCGACGCAGTTTCCGCCGGCTCCTCTTTAAATTCCCTCTCGTTTCCCGCGTACGCGGCCCCTTTAGCGTTGCACGCGCATCTAGACGAAACGTATTCGCGATAAGAAAACAGTGCCATAGATACGGCAGCCGGTTAGCTGGAAATTCGCAAACAAAAATACAAATTAATTCTCTACCCCACTTTCTCGACACCGCGTCGGTGAACCATACCCTTAAACGTACGTATATGCGTATGTCGCGAGCAGGGCGAAAAATTGAACTCGACCGCGACGAACGAAAATATGCGTTCCGTCGAAGATAGCGGAAAGTTCGGTTTGCTTTCGCAAAGAAGAAAATAGCAGGGCTTTTCGATCGAATCGATACGACCCACGACGATGACGACAGCGACAGCAACGAGGACGACGGCGGTGGCAGCGGCGAAATGCGACGCGGCCCGGACTCGCGGACCCTCGCATCCTGTCTATGACAGGATGGCTGATGGCTGGTTGGTTGGCCGGCCGGCTGGTCTGTTGGTCGGGTTGGCAGGGCCCTACCCACGGGCATCGCGTACATGTGCCAGTTGCCTCTTCGTGCCGCTGCGTATACGTCCTGCTCGCCTCGCCCCCTCGGCCCCCTTTTACGCTTACTCGTCCGCGTCTCACGGGGGCCTGTTACTCTCCGGAGAGCGAGCCTTCGACGAGGCATTTTTTCTTCCTCTGGCACAGCCGGCCACCGTCACCACCGACGCCGACGCCGTGCCATGGTATCGAATCGTCTCGCCACGGGGTACGTATATAATACGAACGAGGCGAACGGCGAGAGCGCGAGACGGGCCAAAGAAAAAGATCGAAGGCAGAGGCTAGAAGCGCGACGAGGATCGCGAGACACCGGGAATCGAGTTAAAGAGAGACGTACAGGTAGATAGCGCTCGCGGGAGTAAGAGAGAAAGAAAGAGAGAGGGAGAGAGAAAAGCTAGAATAGGGTGGGGCGACGCTTTCCAATCGCGAAGCGCGGCCCCTCGCGTTCCGACGACGATCGAAAAAGGTGAGACGTGCCGAAGGGGATATAGGCGCGGACAATGAAGCGGATGAGAGCGACGCAGAGCGAACGAGCCAGGCGTGACAGAGCACCGGGACGAGAGGGAGAGAAAGATAGATAGATTAAACGCGACCGACCGGCCAGAGAGTGTCGGGGGCAGAAGGAAACGCGACGGCTGATAGGGAAAGAGAGAGAGAGAGAGACGGAACGTGGCGTGAACGTGACGAGACGACGAAGGGGCACCGAGGGGATCGCGGACGGTCGACGACGATTTGGCAACGGCTTTTATGGCTTTCGTTGCGATCGGCTGGAAACGGCACGACGGCCGCGCCGCTGGTGGACGATGCCTCTTAGTTGCGGATGCTACGCGTCTGGTGTACGTATTTCGGAAACGAGGCCGCCATCGTATGCACTCCGAGAACGAAGAAAACGCTCGAGACGGGGGCACGGAAAGCGCTTTTGGCCACGCGACGTTACGGAGTCGCCGATGCCGGTATTAGGGTCAATAGTAGCTAGCGAGTACAAATTAAATCCTGCTCGCGAACAGCCGAGGCGATCGCGACCAAACGGGAACGTTTATCGCGGCGGTTCGACTAAGAATAACGACTCGCTTACGTAAATCGCGTTAACGTCCCTCGTAACACGTTAACGCTTCTTTTCCCCCCACTGTATTATCCGAGGATAGAAGTCACCTTTAACCCTGGTATGCCGAGCCATCCGCGGCGAGGATCGAAGCCAATAGTTTTTCGAGATTCCCCGTTGGTTACGAAAGGAAAATTCTTTTCCAGTCCGGGGGGGAAAATACCTTCGCGATAGAAAGAAAGTGCAACGAAGAATTTGTCTGCCTAAAATCAACGATATCCATCTTTCGCGTTCCGAGCAACGCTTTCGAAACGATTAGGTGGGTTCGAGCGAGCATCGTTTAAGTTACGACGCAACAGAGGATTGACTTGCGATACTAGAAGGGAAGGTGCCAGAGAAAAATATCGCAGCCGCTTTTTGCCACGAAACGAGTCGCGCGCGACGAAAAGAAAAGATCGGGGGAACGGTCGCGGCAGATCGAACGAACGGAGTGCGCATCCGGTTGTCTCAGCTGGCTGGTCGACGATCGGTCGCGCGGCAAGGAAATCCAAGTCCGATCAAGAGCGAAGATGAGAGCGAGAGCGCTCACCGAACACGCCTGTGCATTCACAGACGTACAGCTACCTGCGGGAAACTGTAACTACCGGTAGACTGGAAGTATTGAGAGTGAGGGTGGGAGGGAGGATGGGGTGGAACGCAAGAGAACGAGCGAGCGAGCGAACGAGAAAGAGAGAAGTAGGAAGGAGGACGGGAGGAGGGAGAGAGAATAAACTGGGTCAGTGTCGCGGAACTTGAAAACTTCGCTTCCGTAATGCGAGAGCGGCGCTGACTGCCGCCTGGAAGTCGCTTAAACTGCGTTTACGAGTCAGCGGTAGGTAAAACAGAAACACCTCGAGAACACAAACCGAGTTATACCTAGTTATGTATACATATACGTAGTTGCGTGTATGCGCATTTCACGTGCAAACATCTGTACATGGATACAAGAGGCGGGTGAATCGGGAAAGAGAAAGATGCCGAGCGACGAGCGGAGAACGAGGAAATGAGAGGGACGAGCCAGTGGAAGACGCGTACGAATGCACAAACTGATACGATCCGGGGGGAGAAGTCTCGTTTGTATACCGGTGTTTCCACTGGCGTGCTTCATTCTACGCAAGTTTCCTTTCCACGTGCGCGCTGTATTATATCGAAACGTTTCCCGCCACGATTCAATGTCAACCGCTACGCGACTGTACGTCGAACGCGTGCGGCAAGGAACTGGCGGAAGGTCTGGCAAGGTCACGATTCCACGCGTACATTCGTCGCGCCGCGCCAGAGGAGAAAGTTCACTCATGAATAATACGTATACGTACGCACCAATGGACGCAAAGATCGGCCGCGGTTACTCGCGGCTCGAAACTCGAAATTCCTATCGCTCGTGCAATGGACCGGCAAGTGGCCAGTGCGGTATCGTTCGTTGGCCTTCGCGTTTCGCTTTCCAAGCGAGAAGTTCGGACTCGCGGCGGAAAAGAGAGAGGGAGAACGTCCAAGGGAACGGGAAGGGACTTAGAAGCGCGATACGGCGGATAAGAGGGAAGGGAAATGCGCGCCCACGTATAAACGCGTATATCGTGCACGTAAGCCTGAAAACACGGCGGCGTTAGCTCTTGTTGACGCAGATAAACCGACGGCGTAACGCTGTATTTATAGTCTTTCCTTGCTCGAAGCCTGTCGCCTTTTTTTCCACAGGGGATGGATTTTCCGACACCTTTACGGTCCTCGCGTTCGAAACAATTTCGTGAGAAATACCTCGTGGATAGGACGCGTCCCGCGGCCAAGAAATCTATCTCGAGATACGGCGTCTCGGGCTTATCTCCGCGCGGCCGATAATTGCTAATTGGCGGCGCGCTCCGTTCTCAACTCTCAACGTTCCAGGGCCGTTGCGTCGCTCCGGTTGAAACGGCGGGCGGCGGCGAGGCGAGTTGAATGAAATAGCGAAAACGAAAGAAAAGAAGATCGCGGGAGGAGAAGCACGTTCGTGTTCGATAAAACGCGATCGTTCCACGGTCTGGCTTGGTATGGCTCGACTGTACACGCGAACGTGATCGCGAGGCTAAAAATTGGGGAGCGCGAAAGCGTGGGTTAAAAAAGGGGCGATGAGATCACGGTGGCTCGAACCTACCTCGCGGTCGCTTGTTCCCAACCTTACTTCGCAAGCGGTCGCCGTTAAGCGCGCCGCGCCTGGGTCTAAATAACCTCTGGTATATCGAACCGTGCCAGAGAATCCGCGAACGGAGGACCCGCGAGGCGACCGAGCTCGCCGCCAGCTACGAAGGTCTCTCTCGCAACCGCGGTCTCGTTTTCTCGTTTAATAGCCGTCCAACCGAGAACTGGGGGGGGGGGGGGTCGGAGCAGGGCGAGGGAGGAAAGAGAAGAAACGCTCGAGCACGGTGGAATACCGTGCTCGCGTACGTATGTGCTACACGTAATACACGTGTATAAAATATATAAAATGCTTTAGCGGACTTTCGCGAAAAACTGAAGAGAGACAGAAGCGAGCTTGTAAACGTTGCGGATAAGCTTGCACTCGCGTAGACGAACGCGTATAGTTAAGCCTGAAAACACGGTGGCAATAGGCACGGAAGGTTCCCTCTCTTCCTCCGACGTACCCGTCGGTGTGCCGATCTAGCATCCCCGGCATCGGGAGGTCGAAGAAGAGGGTGGACGTGGCTCTCATTGGGGTGAGGCGCGCCGTGCTGTGCGCGGAGGGGACAGGGCTTCCACGACGGGGGAATCGGCCAAGGGGTGGCGAGTGGGAGGAGAAGGAGGATAGGGCAGGCCGTTATTTAGCTGGCCGCGCGCGCGTCCCTTCGCGACCCAACTCAGCCCTTCGCTCGCCCTCGAGCGCCGCTGTTCTGCCGCCCCCTCATCGCTCACGCCCGACTCGACCACCTCTGCACCCGCCAACCCCTCTTCATCCGCTCACCCTACTATCCGACAACCACCGCTAGCTCCCACACCCTTCGCGTTCGCAGTTCGCCCTTCTCCCCCCAGCCAACGCCGCCAACCTTCCATCCCCCTCTTTGTTTCACCCGATCGTCCTGTTTCTCCGCGCTCTGTTTTCCTCGTCGCCGTTTTTCTTTTTTCACCTAGCCGTCCCCGTATCGCGCCATCCTTGCAGCTCTACGTCGTTCGCGTTAGAAGTCCGGTCGCCGCCGTTCCTATTGCCCTCGACTCTCTTTGGGACACACGCTGGCCGAGGTTCACGGCGAGGAGCCGTCGGTGCCCTCGCTGTCTCCCTCGCTATTTGCGTCCATCTTTCTCTGGTTCGCTCTGTCAGTCCCGTCGTCCTCGATCGTTCATCTCGCTCAACCGCGGCCACTTTTTCTCTTTTCCTCTCTCTCTCTCTATCTCTCTCTCCCTCTCTGCTCGTAGCACGGCCGCGCTCTACCACGGAAAACCTCGAGACTCGCTCGTCCACGACGAGCTCTACAACGCTGGCCGTCCGTCGTTCGCCGAAATCCCGTGCTAATTAAAGCCCGCCTCGATGCCCGTCGCCGACCGGGACGACAGAGGCGTCGCATCGTCCTCTCTCTCTCTAGCTTCAACGCTGTTCACCGTGCCTCTATCCGTCCCAATCTCTCGTTCTGCCTCGCTCCCACTCGTTCTACCTTCGTTCATCTATCTTTGTCCGTCGACTTTTGTCGGCGATCTCTCATTCTGCTCGGCTCGGTCCGGCCGCCGCGCCGGTCGGCCTGCTCGTCTCGCGCTCCGCGCCAAGGAGAAAATTAAGAAGACTTCGAGCGGGCTCCTTCGGTCCATTGTGCCGCGTATACACGAGAGAGCCCTACCCGCGTAACGGTACTCGCGCGGCAGACGACGATGCCTCGTCTCTCTTTTCTTCTTTTTCCTTGCCCGCTGCCTTTCTCATCTGCGCCTCCGCCTCTCTTGCCCTTCTTTGCCCAGCTGTCTCTTTGTGTGGAGACGCGGGTATCGCGATGCACACACGCAGCACCGGCTGCTACACCTCGTCGCAGCGCGATCGTCGCTCACGCACACTATCGCGTCCACCAGTGATTCTATTCTAGTATACCTTGTTATACGCGACTGTGTGCGGTTAAGGTTGAAAGTATTTAGGCAGTTAGGATATGCAAATAAGAGGAACCCGGTGTTATCCTTGTTACCAATCTTGAATTGCTACGAGGTAGGAAATATTGCGATGTATACACCCTTTACATCTGTAGCGCAGATTCTGCACCAAAGTCTGTTACGTAGCACGTATGTACGTATGTACGCGCGATACACGTGGCTAACGACTCGAAGTACATGCGCATGCACGGTCCGCAATTTTCCTATCGTTTAATAGCGCCGATGTATACTTCCCTATATACATTCGGTAGATCGTCCGATAATAACGAAAGAATATAATTGGAGCGAAGCAGACGGCGCTCCTATAATCAGCCACGCTATTTTTCGTAATTCCACGGTCTAACCTTAGCCAAAACCTTGTCTCTCCGCCCGACAATTTCATCCCCCCAACGCCCTTTCCTTCGCGACACACGTACTCGTGCACAGCTTGACCTAATACATATACGTATAGAAGAGTTCGTGGCCAAGCACGAGGCAACCGCCGAGATAAACTCGCGCTCTGCCTTTTATCTAGATACATTCCTCGCGCCTCCTCTCGCGAGACCACGTTTTTCCCCCTTTACCCTCTGTACCCCGCTCCAGCCGTTGGCGTTCGTCGCGTCGCCGGTTGTCGCGGTATCGTGAGCCAAAGCGGGGGACGCGGTCTCGATGCGTATCCCGGCAGCGGCGCTTTGTCGCCGGACGAACGATACCCGACGAATGAACGACGAACGGTCAACCAACGGCGACGACGGCAACGAATCGACGATGGTCAGAGGAATCGCAGATACGCGGGCTGGCTGCTCGGTCGGCGCGTTTATCTGCGACGCACGAGCTTTCTTCCTGTTACAGCCGGCTACGATTCGATTAAGCGGCCTTCGTGGATTTTTCCGCTGGCCGCGGCCGGGCCGATTTAATTCGCCTGCGCGAGTTGTGCGACCTGGTTGCTGGTTACGCCAACCCTTTAGGTAAATCTCGATGCTCGATTCGAAGCCGTTAATCGCAGTTACGCGTACCACTGCTTACGTGTCGCGGACAGTTATACGTGTAGACAAGTTTGTCAGAGAATAGGGGATATTAACAGGCGCGGCGTGATCAGATTTGTAATATTTGACAGGCGGATGCGAGGAAAGTGTGGCACGGTTTACTTAACGAAATGTTCGTCGAGGTTAATTAATACGAGGCGCGGAGGAGAATGTAGGGTTATTTGGCTCAGGAACCGGCGTGTCGGGGAAAGCTGATATGGGGAAAAAGTTGCTCGCTATTAGCAGGAAGACATTGTAGCGGCGCCATGCGCCGCCGCGTACCCGAAGGGTTAAGTCTTGACCATCGTCCATCGGTCGACTATTCTAAGAAAACGTCCCTGTGGCGAGGTTTGGGTTGGGTTACTGGCTAACGAAAAGTCGTGTATCCAGCAATCTCGAAGGTGACAACCTTTGGTGAAAATTACCTGCAGGTGTGGCCGAACCGACAATAAAGCATTGACGTCGGAGCAACCGAGGTACGCGTACAGCGATGCTCAATACACTGGCGCATACATTGTTAAAATGGAGTAACCGGTGGGCATGTATTGCACCTATTGCAAAACTTTTCGACCGTGATGCGTCTGCGTTAGTCTGGTAATAAAAATGCAATGCTCGATTTGCCGGCGTATCCACCAGGAACAAGTACTCGTATAATAATTGTCGAACACGTAAACCGTATTTCTTCCGCCATTCGTAACTTACGAATACGAGGAACACCTACAGCACTGCCGTTACTCAATACCTTTGCAACACCTTTACCGATATCAGAAATAATACGGATCCTTATAAATTGATTAACCAGTATCGTACACATCTCTCTGCGTTCCAAGGATTTTTACCTGTGTATACGCGCAGGTATTCCGCCGAAAAACCAGCACGGTGCATTCGCCAGAATCTACTCGCAGCGTTCTTTCTCTCGCTGCGCGAGCTACGTTTCCCTCGGACAGCATTTAAACGGGGCTCGACCGTGGAATCGCGTACGAGGCCACTCGTCTTGTTTGCCGCGCTTTATACCTGCTTTCGGTCGCTGCTTACGTTCCCCGGACGGGCGAATGGACGAAGGGACGGGCGAGCGAGCGAACGAACGGTCGGTCAGACCCACCTTAATTACTCGGGATCATTTTTGCCAAGGATTATTTACGCTGTTTAGCGAACCGTCACGGGGTGCTGGAAGAATCAGGGCTCACGAGAGTCCTGGAACGAAGCGATGGTAAGAAAGGAATGAACGATCGAGTAGGGGAACGAGGAGGAGGGTGGGTATCCGTCGCGACGCTTCCGCTTCCGCGTACCTTTTTCGTTTCTCTTTTTTCCATTAGCATTATTCTTTGATTCTTATTTCTCTACCATTGTTTCTACCGCGCGTATTAATTTTAGGCGAAACCTTCGAATTTCTGTTGAAAATGAAAAAAAGGAATTTTGCACCGTCAATCCGAGCCCGATACGCGTTAAGTAGGTACGCAAACTATCGCTTATCGTCGCGGGAATAAAAACCGCACGGCCTATGTAAATTAACCGAACGATGCGCCAGGAAACCCTCATCCGTCGAATAATTGGCGAACCTGATTAGGCGAGAGAGAAATAAGGGAAGGGATAGAGGGAGAGAAGGGGAAGTATGGATGAGTTAAACGTTGCGTCGTTTATGCAAGGAGCTTAAGAGTATATAGGGGGGAGACTACCCCTAGGATGTGAAATTTAGATTTGATTTAGGGGTGCAACCGGTGGGCGTAAAAATTCAATTGCTCGAGATTGAGTGTTTATCGCTGATAAATATTTTTCCGGCATGCTCTTGTAAAAGTGTTATGCGTGTAATCTTTATTGCCTTATCGCGCGATTGTTATTGCTGGGAGGTCAACAATGAAACCTTCGAGTGCTTATAATCCGACCTAAATATTTCCAGCGATTATTATACACCGAAATTGTACAAATACGATTGCAGGTAGGCTATTGCTGGCACTAGTGTTTACTGTCAATACCATTAATATTGTTAATTATTGTCGTATCTGGCAATTACCTATTATCGTTATTATCGCTAACAACAGCTCGTCCCCAAAAAAGTCTACACCCTATTGCTTCGCACCCTGAACCAATGAATGAACGAATGAATGAACCAACGCCTAAACACCATATAAAATTCCCCCCTCTACGTTCGGACTCGTAAAATCGTCCAAGAACCGTTCGTATCTCCTGGAGCAAAACGCGATGTCTGACGAGCGTGGCCCTAGAGGCGAGCGTCTACGTCGTTGTGCGTTTCTCTCGCGTGAAATTTAAAGGCGGTCGTCTCTCCTCTCGGCCATGGTGTTCGCGAGAAGGGACTGGGCCCTCGATCGATCCGTGCCCGCATAGTCGCGACACCGTATAGAGGCGGTTGTTTGGCGGTGGCTGGCCACCGTTGTCCCGCCATCGACGTCGCAGGCAAACCTCGCTACCTACGTTGCCTTGCGAAAACTTTTTACTGCAGGATTTTCCCAATAATCTCGGCTAATTAACGACGACCCTTAATGTATGGCTCTGCTTTGGTGACGACGGTGAGTCGCGATGGCAGTTACGGTACATAGGTACGGTGGGACAAAGTTATCGGCACTAAACAGGGGTGGCCAACCCATGGGCCGCATTCTTTTGTAAGGCCCGCGAGGCGTGCTAATAGAGGATCCTCCGGTCTTTCGGTAACGCTGGTAATACGGAAATTATACCAATAAATACTGTTTTCGAAATTTATTAGCTGTTAACCTTCGACGTCGGTGGAACCTTTGCTGCACGAATCGCTCTACGAAAGTTCTACAATCGTTCGACGGCTTCTCGGTGGCATTTAATGGTAAAAAAAACCGAACCATCACGCGGCCGACAAAACAGTCAACGTCTGGTATTAAGATTTGGCAAGCGACGATACTTAAAATACCCTCGCGGTGCGCAATCACGCGAGCGGAAGTTACGCACATATTGGCCAATTTGAGTTCCAAAGCTCATTTACCGCGCGGCTCGTGAAAAATCGAGGGGACACCACCCGACCGACCCGAGATCGAATTTGGGTTGGTCACCGTTGCTATATACGACGTCCAGCCTTAGAGACTTGTCCCCTTCGACTTTCACCCTCCCTTCTACCCCTTCTTGTTCGTCTTCCAGCCGTTCCGTTCGATCCTTCCGAGAAACACCCGACGTTGCTGCGTGCTTCTACCTCCGTTTTCTTGGTCGTCGACTTAACGGCCGCACCTGCTACCGCTTCGTTTCGGGGAGCACCGCGCGAATTTCTTCCCTTCGACGTGCCCTCCTGTACCGGAGGAGACCGTATTTCCGCTCGGCGCGCGCGGCGCTTCCCTTTTAGACGCGCTGGAAATCCTCCGCCAGCCTGGGGGTTGGCCGCTTTTAAGGTCGATGAACACCGGCTTGAACACCGGAAGCGTAATCGCGGAAAAAAAGTCTCCTCCTGCGGCTGCCGCTTATTCCGCGTCCTACCCTTTTCGGATATTCCTTTTTTTCAATATCGAGGAGACGAGTGAATTTGTCTCGAATCGCGGAAAAACTGAACTGGGGGTGGGTTACGTCTGTCTGGCTCCATCGCGACAGGGGGAGGGTTAAAGTTCGAAGTTGCAAGAGGAACTTGTTTTTCAAACCATTTACATATGCAGTTGTTTGTTAGTATGAATAAGCAGGGCCAAACATGACCTGCGATTGAAAAGTAAAACTGTAAGGCCGGTGTACGGTATTGACATAGGGTTGTGTTATCGGTGTAATGATTCACCCGAGACGTAGGTGATTTGTAGAAACCCTGTGGTGTCGAATTCGTGTGTCATCGCTATTGATCCTTAGATAACCTTCCGTGGGATTGCCTCTGTAAGAATATGTTTGAGTGGGAGGTCAAGAATTGGTCCCGACACGATGGAAATATTGTCTTAAAACAGTTAACCGTACCCTAGGATTCAATACAACTATATTAACACCTAACACCGAAGTTGGCTTAAATTTTGCACCGCCAACCCTCTGCCCTACATCGCTACACCTTTTTCTCCTCTTTACTGGACTAATCCGTACCAGTTTCCTTAATCACTTTGCGCTTTACTGTACGCAGACCATTGCAAGCCAGAATAATTGCAAAGTAATTCCGGAAAATAAAATCCTCCGTTGGTTAATTCGTAAGAGCTTGAAGCCCGAGTAACAACGGCCCTCTACACGCAGTATTCTGTTCTATACACTTTTCCCCCTGCAAGTACGTACGCATACACACCCGAGATGCCTACACAATAATGCATCAAAACACCGTCCACTTTCACCCTACGCGCTGACATCGCACTACCCCAAGAAGGGGCTCAAACGTAAAAACTAAAACGCAGGTGAAAATGTAATTGAAAATCTACCGTCAACCCGATACGGAATGAAATTCGCCATGCGCAACACTTCGATCATCCATCGACTCTTGTCGCACGTTCGACCGATCTTCCTCGACGCCGTCAGGGCCGAGGAAGGACGCGCCCTAATATAAATCGAGAGGGACACCGGCTGCCCTTACGTAATCGACGATGGCAGAGACGGCTCGCGTTCTCTCCATCCGTTCCTCAGCCACCGTCCTCCCGGTCTGTATTCAGCGTCTACGGGTCGCATTTTCAACTTACTCCAAATGCTTGCGCGTCTGCGGTCGTCATTGTTCCTTTTTCCCCGTGAATGCGCGAATATATTGCATAAGGCTGGCAAGCAACTACCTGTCGTGCGCTCCAGAGACGTTATATTTAACCGGGAGCGCGTGGACCGACCGACCGACCGACCGACCAACATCTCTCTACGGCTACACTTTTTCCCTTGGATATGTTCTCGCGTGCGCGTTCACGCTCACCTTCTAATTTTAGAACATCTGAATTATGTAATACGCGTGTCGTTACCGGACCAGCGAAGGAGAGATGCTGCGTGGGTACCGTTCGACGAGCGATCCATCCGCGGAAGCCCGATGGACTACTATTATTATTACAATCATTCGGGCACTTGAAACGAAATTGTGTATACACGCGAGTTTTCACACATTTTTCGATCACGCCTTATCCTTAGCCGGCGCGCGGATGTGCGTAGCGGAGCGGATCGTCGCACGAGCTAATCGAGAAGAATTCTTTCCGCGGAGATGAGTCGACGTCGCGGAACCAATATTTTTCGCCGGAAGCTTTATTTTCGAGGAGAACCTTTCGCAACGCCGCTTCGAACGAGCCACGCGGACCACTTAGATTTCCGTTGATGCAATGTATACGCGGATCGCAGAGATCGTGCCATTTTCATTATCGACGCGTCCGCTCGTATATACCCTGCGAGATCGTGCGATTATTGCGACATCTTCTACCCAATCGTCGCGGTAATATCGCCTCGCTGGACGAGCATAGATTGCCGGGGCGTGCTGTGACGTCACGCCGTTTTACGAAATGCGTCACTGTTTCGAAATTTTTAGGGAGCTCGATGTTATTCGTCGCCGGTCTCCGCGGCTGATATCGGGGATTTTGCGCTTCCGCCACTCGACGGCGGCGTTTATTAGTTTTTCGGACCAGCGGCGTTGTTTGTGCGTCTCGACCAGTTCCTGGGACTTGGGGATAGGTCTTAATGTCAGGATGCCCGGTGACGCAGTTCTCCGCGCTGACGTGGATCCGTGAAAATAGATTACTTTTGTTTGTTTGGATACCTACAGGCTGGGCACGAATTAGGGGTGACTGGGGTAGATCGACGGGTCGGCAGAGGTGTTTTTTTTTTTTATGTCTGGCGAGGTTGATTATTCGATGCGTTGGTAATTCGAAGGCAAACGAGGTTCTACGTCCACGTATTGGTATATACGTTATACGCGTCCGCGACGAAGAGGTCGTATGAAAGCATCCCGAGGACCAGCCTCATCCTCCTCGGTGTCCACACCAATATCGCAAGCCTTTCTTGCTCTTATCATCGTAACGGTGGCTACGCACCGACGCGATCCTTGCGAAAGAACAATATGCACACAGCCGTCCTTACTGGACCTACATTACCGTCGATGCGGTACATCGCTCGCGCCACTAATGATACAAATTGCTCGCAAACTATTTCCCTAACTATTGCGTCTCCGCTACGGAACAGGGCCTCCCTATAATATTCAGCCAAATAGACCAAAGTTCCTCGCCGTAGCGCCGAAGTCAGCACCGTGCAGATATAGCCTGCAGCCTACTTCTTTTTTCCCGAACAGAGTGACCTTTACATTCCTAATCGTGACCACGCGAATTCTTGCTACGTCCTTTCGGCGTACCTGCGGACGTCGTAGCGGCGTGTGGCCGCGCCATTCCCAGCGCGCATGCCTTCTGGCCATCTCCGTGGGCTCTCTCTTTCTCCCTCTTATCCTCTCCCTGTATATTCTCTCGCTCCCTTCCTCTCTGTCTCTACTTCCCTCGGTATATTCGTGAGAGAGGCTGCAGCAGCCTCTGACGGGAAGGGCACGATCGGAAAATTAACGACCCCTCGAGCGTTAACTCCCGACTCCGAGGTCGGTTCTCGGTCCGCTCGTTCGTTAAGTCCCTCCTCGAGTTCTCGCGACTCACGCCGCGTTTTCAGCTATCGTCGTCCTTCCCCCCCCCCTTCGCCCCTCTGTTCCATGGCTGCCCGTTCCTCGTCGCTGTTCCCTCCTGTTCTCGTCTGCGACTGGGTCCTCTGGCGTCTCCGCTGCTACCTTTCTCCCTCTCCCTCCCTCGCCCTCTCTCTCTCTCTCCCCCTCTCCCTATTACTCTCTTTCTCGCCCTGTCTCTCCCTCGCCGCGTCCCTCTTTGATAAGAGGTTTCGTGTATGCGTCTATCTTTGTCCCTTCCTTTCCCCTAACCATGGCTCGCGGGTCTACCCCCCCGAGCTACGAATCGGAGATTGGCGAGAGAGACCGGTCGATTATCTATAATCGATACGAACTACTGGTATATTGGCGCGGTGCGTGGCGCGCCGTGGATGCCACGCAGCCAATGTCGCTTAGGCTCGGTTCAGACACCAGACTTCCCCGCGCGGGAATCGTTCACCTGTTTTGGAAGAGCAGAGGATTCGTATGTGAAGAAGAATATTCTATCGCGGACTCGTTCGATCCGCGAGAACTGTGCATCGACGATAGCCATCTGTATACATACGCATATTTCGTTTTCATTCGGCCACTCTCGTTTTCAACAATCCATCCGGCGTACGCATAAATGTTAGTAGCGGTGAGTATCGATGCAAAAAAAAAAATCCACGTGTTGCTGTTTAAACAGGGGATGAGACGAACCTTGGGGAAGCGAATAGGACTCGAGCTCCTTACCTTCCACTTGAACGTCTCAAATTTCTCTTCCGCCGTCTGGAACACGTGTCTTTTAACAGTCCACCGACTTTACGTCCTGGCTGTATCTCTCGGAGGCTGACTGTATATAATTCTCTGTGTTCCGCCTAAACGCGCGGGCGTTTCCCGAGCGGGAAAGTCTAACTCGTCTGAACCGAGCTTTAAATAAGCGCGCCGGACGAGCGCGAGCGTGTGTGCCAAAAAAAAGTGTGCACGGTCGCTTGTGTTCGTGAATTAATTGGCCGGAATGGGGGGACGTTATTAGTATGTCGGGGAAAGATTGGCTCGAAAGTTTTTGATTTAGCGTTGCAATTCGAAGAATTCACGCCGCGTAGCAACTAGGACGGCGTTTATTAAAATGGACACAAATGGCAGTCGCGAAATTGTTTGATAAAAATTCCCTTCGACGTTTCGAACGGCGAGCTACAAATTGATTAGGAAAACATTTTCTTGTTCCAGTGAAGTGTACTACTATCCCCGCAAGTATTGCGACACTGAGCAGGCATAAATATAAATATCGTGTAGTTTGCTCGACGTGTCGCGCGGAGTTTGCTTGATGCGTCGAACGGTGTTTCTAGAGGCGACCCTAGTGGCGATCGTTTATTTTCACGGGGAAAAGGGAATCGCGTAGTTTCCCGGCTTCAGGTCGCACGGATCGGGTAGGTTCGTTCGTTCGGTTCGTTGCTCCTCCGTTTTAATTCGTCGCTCGCCGCCCTCCAATTTCCTCCGCGACCAGGTAGCTCCGGGGTCCCGACGAAAATCGATGGGAAAGCCCCGGAGATTTTCACGAAAACACACGAGTCACCGTGGTGGTTGGGTAAATGAAAACGGTGGACTGCGTGAAAGATGTTGATCGATGCCGATACACGGGAATTAAGACGGACTCGTTTTCCTCCTCGTCGATGGCGATGAGGAAAACACGGCTGCACAGCGATGTGCATACATAGTCATAAAATACGAAGTTGGCCTGAAAAGTTTCGAATCGCTTGCAGAGTTTCGTAGGTATCGAATTAATTTGCAGTCAGCGTCTCGAATGCATCTTAATTAAGAGAGCGGTTGGGTAAAATTGTTGCTAGGGCGCAGGGATGTTAATTAATAAAAATAAAATTGGAACGGTGGGAGCAAGCAGCGCTGCAGTATTATTGCAAAAGTTGGAATGCTATTCTTTCAGCAAATCGATCGCACCCGTCGTGCATCCGAAATGTTGACGATCCAAATAACGAGACTGCTTATCTTATCGGTTTAATAGGTTATTAATATTCGTGTACACCTTGGCAAAGTCTTATAGGGGGTCTTGCGGCGCTCTGCTGGCGGAGGAGCTGTTACGAAATTTAATCGAGCCATTGTCGCGACTAATTCCTCCGAGGAAGCGCGTATCGTTTGCCGCAATAACTTGTGCCACGAACCACCTGCTCGGTCTCGAGCCACAGGGCAACTCCGACGCCGGAATAAAAATGACCGCCGCTAATTCGTTTATTCGTTCGAAATTGTTCCCTTTCGTTGTTCAGCGTTCATGATCGCGGCCCATATATTTCCGTGTCGATGAGCTAGTCCTATTTGGCTTCGTTTGCAAAGATTGCTCTTTGTACGTTACTTTCCTTTACCAACGAGAGTATAGACCTGTTTGTCGCGGTACAAGGTTCTTTCTTTAGGCGACAGGTGATTTAACGTTATACGCTTTTGGTAGGGCGCCGTTTGGTGTCCGTTTATCGAAATTGGAAGTTACTCGTTTAATTTATGAGACACGGCACGGTTCGCGTAATACGTGCACACGTTTTTTCGAATCTTGACAGAGGCCCAAACATTATGACATTGAACATGCTACGTGCTTTCGAAGTTGATTTCTCGATTAATGTATGCAAACGGACACTTGTTCGCGTTGTACCGTACTAGGTTCCACGGACAAGGGGAAGGGGCCAGATATTACAAAGTAGTACTACGTGTTCCATTTGTAGTTACTGTTAAGTTGGGATTCAGATTTATGAGGGTAGGGAACGGAGGTGTACAGTCTCCAAGCGACTCAGGCTTAAATACATATTGAGTTGCAATATGCTTTCGTACACGTGCCTACGTCGAAAGTGACAGTGCACGATATCGTTATCAATATTCTCCTTCTCTTCATTCTTCTTCTTCTTATTATTTTTTCTACTACCTTCCTTCATTATTCTGATTGGCGTTACGCACGAAAAGGTATTCAAACAATGAACGTCGTTAACGAAAAAAATTACACTCCTTAGCCACACCAATTCAGATTTATTATTCGATCGCAAATGAAATTCCAAATTCTCGATTTAAGGTACCTTTCCAGGCACCCTTTCCCCCGGACTTTGAGTCCCCCGCACGATTCGCGAAAACTCGTCAATTTCTCATTGCGCTGAAACAGCTAAATCGAGCATCATTCTCTCACGGGTCGTCAATTACACTCGCGAAAAGTCGCGATCTTTCGACGAACCCTAATTTCCAGGCATTAAAATCGGAGATAACCTCCTCGCGCTCGCTGGATCCTGATATTCATATATGCGCGGCGCACGGCTATTCAGCCTTTTTACGCAACAAAGCGTACAGAGCGTGCCGATCCATTCTACGATTATTATTGCGCGAGCCTGCCTATCCTTCGGGTCCTCTTCATTCATAATCTCTCTATCTCCGCGCCTAATGGAACAGCCTGGCCCCGGCAGCGCATAAACGTCGGGCTCACCCGCTTCTCTCCATCGGTGCAAGGTACATACGGGCGAAACTAAATCAGACAGGAAATACACACCCGTTCGAGTTGAACCGCCCTCTCTCTCTCTCTCTCTCCCACTTTCTTATCTTTCCCACCGTCTCTTTGTCACGCGAAAACGCTTTCCCTTCCGAAAACCTTCACCGTTGACTCGATTATCGTCCATCCGTCCGGCGAGTTTGCGGCAACGACGGCTGCGATAGCAGGAGAACAGAACTGGCGCGGTGGTTACCTTTGCAAGGTATGCATACTGTTGTGCCCCGCGCTGTGTGAGACGTACATATACATATATGCATGCGCGGCCCGGCTATTTATGTAAGTGGTGTCGCGTAGCGCGCACACTAGTGTAGTCGCCGCGTAAACGTCCATGCGGGACACTACTTACATAAATAGTGCGACGAGGAGGAGAAGGGTGGATCGCGACGCGACACGAGGAGAAGAAGAAGAAGAAGAAGCGGAACGAGAGAGATGGCTATTGGGTGGACGATGGACTAAAGGCTGTCGCGGACGATAGCGGGGCGAGGATTTTTTTCTAAGATTTTTGGAAACCCGACGGACGCGGAAGACGAGGGACAATGTGTCAAACAGGGAAATCTTGCGGATATTGCGGCGACGAATCAACGAGACCCGGTTATCGAGCGTCAATTTAAGCGATACGTAGACGTGAAATTCGATTTTCAGGTGCAACTTGAGAAAGGCACCGACAAATTGGACTATCAATTGCTGCTTACCGTCGCTCCACCGCGATTCGTAACAAACTCGAGCTTGCGAAAGAAATATACAATATCCTCTCGATCGGCCCGACTACTTCCGTGCTTCTAGCGTTAACCATAAAAACCGCAATTTACAGAACATCCAAAAGACTGTACATTTCTTCTTCTACTTCGCACTTCATCGCAGTGCGCCGCGACCTCAAGGCGGAACGGTGGAACGCGAATAGAAGACCCGAAGCGTGACAGCGACAACGCTACTCGAATAGCGTTGAGGACAGAGCGAGATACAGAATAAAGAAGTAGCTCGTGTACCTGTACGAATACGTGCACGTGTACACGTACACGTCTACGCGTGTACGTACACATATAAATATACGTACACGTAGGAGAGAAACGCGAGCGAGCGACGTGTGAGCACATTGGCCGTCGTCACTGGCGGCTTCCACCGTGGATCCCCGAAAGGGCAGAGGTGAAGCTTCACCGAGCCGTACACAAAACCGCTTCTCGTTGCAAAAGCGCGAGATTGGACGGGAACCACGGTATACATACGCGACGAGACCGTGGTCGTCCAGAGAGCTTTTTGCTTCTGGTGGCTCTTAAAGGGCCTTTCGATGTCGCCCGAACGACGTGACTGGACTTTGCGCGATCGAACCTTCGGTATTCGCTGATTTGAATACCGCGCGACAAACCACCGGGGCTCGATACACGATGGCCGAATTCGAACGAATTAAAGGAATTCTCAGACGGTAATCGCGGGCAGGTATATACCGTCGAACCGATTCGAACGAAATTAGCAGCCGGCGTTCGCCCGTTGTCGATATTTGTGTCAACGATTTCATTCTCCCTGCGGAGAAATGAATTCCACGGCATAGTTTATATTATTCGGCAATTTCGTTGCCGGTCCAACAGACTTTTCGAGCAGCTTCTATCCGATATCTTCCCGCGTGGACAAGTAGTCGAACACGGTCGCCTCGCGAACTCGCGAGAGAGCCGCCTTCTTTGTTCGTGACGGGAGAACGGGCTCGGAGCAGCGTTCCTAATTGACGGCTCTCGCGATTTTTACCTCGCTCACCGTCCAGGCCAGAAGCTCAGGGGCTCTCCGGTCTCTTTTTTTCTTACATCTTTTTACTCCCGACTCTCTCTTTGCCCATCTTCTATCCTTGTCCCTCTCGCCGTCGCGTTCCCTTTCGTCCCGCTCTGTTCGTCTTGTTCCGTTGCCCGTGGAGGAGAGATCTCTCGAAGGCCGCGAGAGGCGCATGCAAAAGAGAGGAAAAAAAAAACGTGTGTCGAGGGGACTGGAGGAGGCGGTGGTGGCCGACGGGCCGCTGGAGGCGACGGCGAGGAGGGAAGCAGGTCCGCGAGACGCCCAAAGCCGCATTAACGCCGCTCCGCTCGCGATCGGAATCGCGGTCAGAACAGCGCTGCATTTTCTGAGCCAGCCACTCGCTCGATAACCGAATATTATAGACGCGAAGCCACCTCTACTCTCCTCCGCTTTCGTGTCCGCGCTCGGCCCCCTTTCACTATTTCGCGATACGCGTGTTCGTCTTGCTAAATCGTATTAAGTTGTCGCGGATGAAACGATCTTGCGAATCTTGATTAGTGCTTAACTTTCTTTTTTTCCCCTCCAAATGGAGTTCGTCAGTAGGCAGCCATCGATCACTCCTTTCAACCGCGAGAGCCGCCGTAGAATGCTCGTGGCGGGTGGACAAATTTGGATTTTTTCGTTCCCGTGCGGAGTGTATACGCGTCGCTAATAAAATGTGTAGACGGGGGGCCGACAAGGGTCGCGAAAGATTTTGTCGAAAGAGATCGTGGAAGAATACGCGTGCACGCGCTATGCCTATGACCGATTACGAGACGGATCGAGCGTTCCAACGGCCAAATGAAATGCACTGGTTCGACGAGTCGCGTCGTATTCATTGTTTACGCTATAGTGTAACGAACGTGGTAAGATATCGGCGTCCACGGCTCCCGTATCGGCCACCACGAATATTCCGCGTCCCAGAGACGAGATACAAACGCTCCCCGACCCTCCGCTATTTGTACAGCTTTTTCGCAGCCACGACGAATTTCTCTCAGAATTTCCTTTCTCACGCACGAGAGCCATGTGTACTTGCACGCGTCGCTTAAGCGTCGGGCTTTACAGCGAACTTTATCGACACGTTTCGTCCCAGGCATTGTATTATATAATATTCAGGAATAACGATTATCGCGAAATATATCGGGCGTAACATATCGTCGATTTTACATTTTCGTGATTAATTGCAATGCGTGAACGCTAATTAACACGCGACACGGTATAAATCAGTGTACGTAACCGTTACACCGTTGAACGTCGGCGATCTTTCGAAGCTAATTAGTCTGCCACGGACACGGATCGAGCGACATCGATACGCGTTTACGAGGAAACAGATACGGAGTTCAGGGAAATCGGGTCAAGCACACGCGGGGAAACGAAGGTTCCCTCTGTGAGGCCGAGATCGGGGAGCGCTTGCGCGATCGCACGCTTTTACTTTGCGATCCGACGAAAGCGGAGTTCCAGAAAATTTCACCCTCTCCATCGAGAGATCGCGTGTCACGGGCGAATTGCCCGGCTCGATCCACGGCAAGGTACACACATACTCTGACCGGAAATCTCCGTGGAACTGTGGGCGAACGGGCAAGCCTGTGTCGGGTGGACCCACGCTTTCGGAATAACCGGAAGTACTCGAGTCTCGTCGCAACGGATGCAGCTTGCTCTTTGTTTCCAAGCCGGGCAACACTTTTTCCTCGTTCAAACTGCGGATTCTTTGTTTCGCTATTTTTCCAGCTCGACGCGATCAAGAATACAGTGTTGTATCGCAAAATTCGTTTACATTTCTGACGAGGCGTTGATTAAAGTTTCACCACGCTATTGCCGAACAATCCACGTCTATCGTCTATCCCCGAATGTATCTTCGAGATATCCTCGAAACGGTTGCTCGGAGAGGCGCATAATTTCGTAACGAGCCGCCCCGAAAAAATCGTGCCTCGGGAATTCTCGTCGTCGAAAGGCAACCAGTTTTCCTCGAATGGTAGCCAGCTGGAGTCGCATCGACGAAACGAAACGGTCGTCGAATAAATCTGCTCGTTTAAATGCTTCCTCCAAAAACAGTTTCCTCCGCGTTCACGGGGCGACCGCCGACCGAGGAATATCCTTCTCGATTCGCTGGACGAAAGTTGCACGGCTATCGCGCTGGGGAACGGAACGGCCGCAAGAACGCGCGAGAGATACGGCAAGCATATAAAAATCCACTTTTAAGATAGCGACCGACAGGTTTTTCTCGATATAAGCGCGCGCCCGTAACGGGTAACCCGATAATTTATAGCGGCGCATGGAGGGCACCTGGTATAAAGTTCCTCTCTGTGCCTCGCGCAGACACATCGACGCGTGTAACGAGCGCGTACACACGTACGCGTACATATTCACGTGCTGCGGAGCACATGCGTGCACCCGAGCCGTCTTGCACCCCATATGCCCCTTGCAATGACGAACGCGCGTCCAGACGGAAGACCGCTCAAATATCCCGCGTGAGCGATGCGCGTGGAGATGCCATGGGACCTCCTCGCCGTGGGACGCGTCGCTCCTTTTTTCTTCGATCCGCTCTTCTTTCCTCTGTTTTTTTTATGCTCCGCTTAGGTTCACGGAAAGGGGGGCGCTAGGTAAGCGAGCTCGGGGTGTTGGGTTCGTCTAGTCGCGGGGTGCGCAGGCATCGGTGTATCCGAACTCTACTCGTACCAGGTGGAATGATCGGACGGTAGAAAATATTGGACGACGGTGGACGCCAGCCGGCTTCGAGGCTTTGACGCTTTCATCGCGCAAGAGTATCGATGCTCGCGAGTCTCGATATCTCTGCGAAGCGAAGAAACGCTGCCGTTTAATTCTTCGTCCTCCCTGATCCTCTCAGCGACGCTCGTCCGCGGTGGAATAATCGCTACGATTATCCCGTTCGATCGGTCCGCGTCCAGACGCTATGCGCGGTATGCTACCCCCGTTTCGATGAAGCTATAAAATTTCCCGCTGTAGGTACGCGGGGCCACCTCGCCACGGCGTACGAGCCAGCGAAACGACGAGGAAGCTGACAGGGGCCGGGGGGAAGAACAGAGAAACGATTAAGCGAAAGAAAGAGAAGGGATTCTTCTCCCGGGCGCGATGTTGTAGCCCCGGCAAGATCAGAATTTCAGATATAATTGGCCGGGCATATAATGCGCCTTAACACTTGGCAATTCGCTTAATCCAGCCCGGCTGGTTTGCGCTGCTTTAATAAATGGCATTCGTCGACGGTATAATGGTAACGGTCACGGTGTGTAATCGCCGCGATTTTCTCGTCCGTGGTCCCCGGCTCGGTTATCCCTGCGCGTTGCCGCTGTGCTGCGCGCCGTATATAGGGCGGGGGTTGGAAAGGGGCGGGGGCGTCGCGGTAACGGAATTGAATTAAAAGTTACCGACGCTCTAGCAGCCGTTTCCCTTCCACGGTTGTTGTAACGGCTTAACAGTACGTTGCGAGGCAATGATGCGTGCCGACTAAGGGATTACCTGGCCAGAACCGTTCGAAAATTCGCCAACAATTAGTAGATCTGCTGCTCTCTCGCCCCTCCACCCTCCGGCCGGGCAGACCTAATTGAACGAAACAGTGGAATGGACTTGGGTCGAGTTTCGCGTAGAATTCCTGCCCGGCCTCGGTGTTTTTTTCTTTGTTTTTGGAAAAAGAGGTACGCACTCGTGGTGTACGGCGGAAATATTGTTCCTTTCGGGGCGAGCAGTTCGACGTAGGGCAAGTTGGTACTCGGTTGAAAGCGGCGCTGGGATACCGTTGCACTCGGTATTCGTGATTTTTGTAGAGACGCACGATTTAGGGTAGGCGCGACGAGGGTGCAAATATTTCCACGAGCCGGCGTGTATCGATTCGTGGAAAGAATTTCGTAGGTGGGACGATTCGTCGGGAAAAGCTGGACGGTGACTTTCGACAGATGGAAAATGGTGCCTGGCAATCGGTCCGCCACGGTTCGGAAATCGTCCGAATAGGGTGAGAAGAGCAGCTGGCCGAGGTTGCGGCAAAAGTCTGGCCGCCCATTAAAATATACACAGTGTATACACGGTGGGCCAAGGCCTCCATCCACGAAGCGTTCCGCCGTCCCTCAGATTCCTTTTCGCATCCCTGTCGCGTCCGATCCCGAGGCACAACCGGTATAAATATGAATTAATTCGACGATAAAACAGAGTCATGTCTCCTATTTTCTATCCGAAACGCTGCACGCGTTCCGCCCCGGGCCCGATCTCGCGAAAGCAATCGGCACGGCCGTCCCACGATCGCCGATGGCCAACGAGAGAGAGGAGATAATAATCGCGCGAGGGCGATCGGTTTAAGGGCTGCTCCGTGGCCGTTGCGGGGCGCGTGATTGGCAGGCTCGCATTCTCATTTTTTGCTCAACGATAAATCCCGCTGGCATTCGTCCGGAGGATTTCTTCTCTCCGGTGTTTATCTCGAGGAGCGAGCTGTTCATCGCGTTGGCCTCTTTCGGATTCGCAGCAGGCGGCCTTAAAAGCGAGCCCGTAATCTCGGGCGACTTGCAGCGGGGCCCGTTCCATGGGCCAGAGAAAAAGGAGCGAAAGAGAGGCTCTATCGCGCGCGGGGTGAGTTCCGGGGGAACATGGCGGACCGTAGGCATCCGCCATATGGTGAGAAATTTCATCCGGACCGCCGTGGATTCGTAACGCGTGCGGGAACTGTCTCTAGCCCCGAATCGCGAATCATTTTCGTAGAGCCTAGATATAATTAGTGGAAGAGCAACTGTAGCAATGAGAGCGATTAGGGAATAAACGATGCTGTCCATTTAATTCGAGTCGACGCCGCGCGGCGACGAGTCGCCGATGCGCGAATTATTTCCAATGTCATTCTGGCTGCTAGTCGCGCGAATCGATGAACTTCGGAGATGACACCTGATACGAGAATCCAAAGAGCCGAGCGGCCGTTGCACAAGATTTATCTGCAAGCTGGCGGACGACACGTGTATTGCTCGCCGCGAATCGCTTCTTAAATGGACGGTCGTTAGGCGTGAAAGAGGTGGAACAGTTAAACGCGGTACGTCTGACGATATTACGAAGGCGTTTCTAACGTTCTATCTGCATCATCACTTTTCCTTTCCTCGTAACGCGTGTCGGTGAAACGTGTTTCGCTACAATGTACAGTAACGAAGGAAAGCTCGAGAGCAAAGCGAACGAACAAATAAATTATTCATGCCGCGCGAAAAGCACGAAGCGGTAGATATCTTCGTCTCGCAACAAGTGGCGAATTATTATGTCTATACGCGTATTTGTTTGAAGTTACGGGCTACCTGCGCTCGCGTGTCACGCTTCCGTTCCGCAGTACAGTTTCGCGTCTCAAATTTAAAGGAAAATGCTGGTACGCGCGTGACACTTGAACGCACATATGCGCCACGTATCTCGCGATCTCGCGTCAATAAATAATCGCGCATAGAGGAGAAAGAAAAACGATTGTCATTCTCCGCTCCGATCTAAAACCACCCCCCCACCCCCCGGATCAGAGCACCGCTCGCCGAATCTTAACTTTCGTAGCCCTTCCGCATTTCGGACATTCGTAAAAATTCCTAAAAGAACTCGCAAAAATTCCTCTCGAAAGATTTCGCCGCGCGCGGATCGAAAGCAAACGAATCCTGCGACGCGGCGACGCGCAGACCAGAATAAACCTGCACGATTTCGGCCCCGCGTAGTTCGAGGGGCTCGCAACCGAGGGGTCGGGGGTTCCTGCGAAACGGGACTCGAGGTCGAAAATCCAAGTATGCACCGCCGGCGCCATTTCCGTGAACGAGCCCGTAATAATCGGCGCGAGATCGTTCGTGCAAACAGACGGGGGGAGGTTAGCCTTTAGCCCCGACGCGTATCCGTTGGCCTTTCCGCGCGTATATGCGAGCGAACGTGACGCGCGCGTACCCCCCTTCCGTGCACGGGGACCGTCGAAGGGGTGGAGAGACGCGGAGAAAGCGGCAGGCCTAGCGAAACGGCCGTGGGGATGAAAGGGGAGAAGCGGCTTTGCCACCATCGGTTTTCCCGTTACTTCGACCGAAGTCGTAGCTAACTTATCTGCGCTTAAAGCCGCCCCATCGCATAGTCGTCCCTTCGGGGCCGCCTGCTGCGAGCACGAAAATGACGTCGCCTAGTCGCGACGGGCATCATCGACGACCAGAAGCTAACCCACGCTGCAGGAGCGTCGCGTCGTGGGAATATTATTCTCGAAACGTCTAGCCGATTTTTGCTCGCGCACTTTCGATCCTTATCGCTAATGGGATACTTCGTTTCGCCTGGCGATTCGAAGTGGGTTGTTTTTTTTTTTTTGGAACTGTCGTAACCGCGCGTAAGGAACGGCTCGAGAAAGAAGAAGGTTGATCGCAGAATTTTCCTCGAACGAAGAAATCGCGTCGCGCGGACGCAATAGGGTGGCCCGGGCACGATTTCAGTACCCTCGCTGTTCGAACATCGCGGCAAGTGTCCCGCAAAGTTTCTCGAAATCCGCAAACCCCTTCGCCCCAGCGAAACGGGCATGACCTAAGGGATAATACACTTGAACTCCGCCAATAAAACCATCTCCCCCATTAGCATAGCCAGCCGCGGTGGCGAACAATCGTCGTCGCTAAATTACCCTTCGAAACCGGTGCCGTTCCGCGTTGTCTCTCGGAAAGTTCCCAATTAAGCCACGGTCAATACCCGTGAAGGTAAACGCGGAAAAATTGCCTTCTAGGCAGAAGCGTCGCAGGCGTCGGTCGCGGGCCGCGATTTTCCGGGGCGCGTTTTCCAGGAGCGCCCCGCAGGTAGCCGAAAGCGGCGGCGAGCGAGAAAGAGGGCACGCAAGGTGGCCGTCGTGGGGCAGGAATAGTCGGAACGAAAGAGGGGCGAGGAAACGAAACGCGGTGGCACGTACATGGACACAATGCCAGTCTCTGCAGGAGGACGCGCCGATAACACGTACCGTCATTTCCTCGGCGCAGGTATCCGGATAATTTAGAATAAGAGAGCGGGACCCGACGTAGCGCTGCGTGGTTGCCTTCTATCCTCCCTCTTTCCTTATTCCCTTCCGTGACCGTTTCCCCCGTTCTCTCTCTCTCTCGCCCTGTCTCCCTTGCTCTGCCCCCCCATTCCCCCCCACGGTCTTCCTTTCGGTGCACGGCTCTTTGGTGGAGCCCTCGCCACGGTCTCCGAGGTTGCTCGAGCCGAAGCGTCCTCGTTGGGGCGTGCCTTTAATAATGACGTAAAAAAGAAGAGAAGACGCGGCAATAAAGGAGAGACCTAGGCGAGGGTGTATCCCCGGCGCAGCTGTCTCGCAGATTAACCCAACGACTCGCGGAGAAAGAGACCGGCTCGAGGATCGAGGATCTCGCTCTGTGCGGCAGCGAGAGAGCGTGAAACGTCAGGGGAAAAGGGAGACAGAGAGAGGGAGACACACGGGGATGATGGGTTCGAAGGGAACGGAGAAGGACAGAGTCAGCCGGCGAGGAGCAAGCTGGCACGATACGCGGCGAGGAACACCGAGGAAGGAACCACCGCTGTGGAAAAAGGAACGAGCACGCGGGACCCACGGGAGAAGAAAGAGAAACGAAGAATGCTGAAGCGAGGGAGAGAAAGGGAACCGGGCAGGAAAGGAGAAGAGGTAAGGACGGACGGATAGAACGGAGGCACGAAGGAACGAACGCGACCAGCGGTGGCTACGAGAGAGGGTGGGAAGGAGCAAGGCCGATCCTGGCTACCTAGAAACGGTCGGTGCTTCCACGTCGTGGCCCGCCGAAGATATATAACCGCCATATACCAGCGCGAATCGCCCTCAGGTACAGAAGCCACCGCGTTGTCGTGCCCTTTTCCCCTTCCATTCCGCGCCCTCTTCCTATTCCCCCCATCTTCATCCTGCGCTTCCTCCTCAGTTTCTGCCATTCTTCGGGATTACCCCTAAACGGGACAAACTTACGCGCGTGTATTTCCGCGCGTACAGGTAGGCGATGGGAGGCGCGCGGAGGTTGGTGCACGCGAAGCGATGGATTTTTCCTGATCGATCGAAGAAAGGTGAACAGAGCGACGTCGTTCCGTTCGAACGTGTACAAACTATTGCGATACGGGTAATCTGCATACTATATATTTATCGAATGCCATTTTCCCTTTAATTACGGAGCAACTCCGCGATGCGATTAAAAACAGAGCGCCGGTTTCGCAACGACGTGTAACGCGCGTGCAACCAGATCTGTCGTGGGTCGCGTACGGCGTACGCGATGACTAACGCGCAGAGAGCGGATATTCCAACTGAAAGCAGGATAACGTTTTCGTTGACCGCCCGTCGAGTCCGAGGAAAAATCGTTCGACGCCCGAAACCACGCTCCATTGCCGTCGCACGAGAGAGAACAGTCGCGTAGCGCTCGCGAAATACGCCCGCACACCCGCCGTCACTGGATCCGGGAAACGGAAGTGCGAACACCTGAACCGAAGGGTGGCCGCCATTTTCAGAGCGCCGATTAATTGCCTGCACGCGTTGCGCCCAGCAACTGTTCCATCAAAATTATTCCCTGCCTTTCTATACGGATCCCGTGAATTCCAACGAAATAAAAATATACCTACCGGGGCAAATCAAATTCGAAATCGGGTCGCGATCAAATTAAAAATGAATCCACGAGTGTCGTTAATCGATTGGCAGCTACTATTCTTCGATAAATGGAAAATTCGCAAATCAGGCCCCTCTCAATTAACTAACGAAACGTTTCCCGGCGTCGTTGAAAAATCGTCGAGGATAAACCGCATCCATTCCGCGCGAAATAACGACAAAGTTTCGGTCGCCGTAACAACGTCCCGAACAATGCTGAATAATCCGTGCGTCGGGGCACGCGGATAATTCTGTTTCGCCGTGATGTAATAACGATCTAATAAGAGCAACAGGCAGCACCGCTGAATGCGGATGCTGCCGCGATTCGATTTGTTCTACTTGGTTTCACTGTGGACAGATAACACCAGGTACACTGTTGCACCGTGGCCCGCCGCTTCACGGGTTTCTCCCTTCGTCCTTTCTTCGCGAAGCGAACAACGTTTTTCTTTTATGGCGCTCCGTGCACTTGGCCCGTAAAGCGAATTATGCGAAGTCGACGCGGCATAATCCTATCGGCGTTTCAAAGAATAACGGGAGGGGAAACCGTTTTGCGAACTTCACGGCCGTTTCGCTGCCCGTCCGCGGCATTGTTGTTTGTCTTGTCGATCGTGGGGGCCATTTAGGATGACCGTCGTCGTGTCCTTCCCGTCCCCTTTTCCCTTGCCCGAAGGACCTCGGATGGCCGCAGGTACGAGGAATCGCGGCCTGCCCCGTGAACGTGGAAAAAGGGAACGGCTCCCTGCGATTTGTCAAAAGCAGCCTGGACATCCTATTCTCGGCTGGAACGGTCGCTCGCACCGTAACCGTTTTAATTAGCGAACCTGATCGCTGATTATTTCCCCGGCACCGGCCAACAAAAATGTTCCTCCGGCCTGTGCTATTCTTTATCCGACAGTGGTAAGTTCGCTACGTGACACGCATTTCGTTACGGGGAACGTTTAAGCACTTTCGGTTTAAAGCGTGTACGTGGCGTTCGGCGAGAACGCGGGGGCAGAAATTGGGGAATTTTACGCGGCCCGGAATTAACGTGGTTTTAGAGAGAGAGAGAGAGAGAGAGAGAGAGAGAAAAAACGAGTACGTACATCGCAGGGGGATAATCAACTGCGACGGTATAAGTGGTAAATATTCTTACCCGGGTAAAGGAGCAAAGGGTATCTGTTGGAGGGAATGTAAGAGAGATAAAGTGGCCGGATAGACGGACGACAGCTGAACGAGGGCCGTTTCACTTTTGTTCGTTCGGCGAAATTTAAATGTACAGAACGGGCCGGGGGTGAGATAGAAGAAGAGGGATTTCAATTAAAACATTCGGCCGCGACTCTGTTTAGAGAGCGCGAGAGGCGAGGGCGAGAAACGAGCCCTTAAATCGCCGCGGACTTTAAATACAATTGTCGAGAGAATTCGTGGAATAGAACGGAACGAGGCAGTGATAGAGGAGGTGGCGGTGGAGGAGGGAAGGATTTTTGCGGGAGAAGACCGATAAGTTTCCCTCGTGACCTACCACGATAACAATACCGTTCTCCGCTTTAAGCTTCCTTTTGAATAACCTGTAGGTCACCGTATAAAAAGGAAACTTGTTGCGTTTACTGATTGTATACGTACGGGGAAAGAGAGAGAGATGAGGATACGTATAGAGATACATATATAGAGGGTGGGGGCGCAACTCCTGGTAGCACTGAAAAGGGGCTGATTCTTTCGTGCAAAAATAATCGAGAAGCGTGCACCTATATTTGCGACGCAATAAAGGACGGGGAGCGTGCGAATAAAATTGTTCCGCGATCGTTAACAAGCAGCCGTGTAATCGATTTGCAAAATTGCGACGAAAACCGTAGCGTAATTTGTACGCAAAAAATTTCGAGTCCCTTGAAATTCTTTTCTATAATTCGTTTCGAAATTATACCTCGCCAATTTTTGTCACTCGTAGCGCGAATCCGATCCCCACCCCCCGACGCGTTTTGCACGTGCGATCTTCGATGCTTCCCGACGGTTAGTCTTCGACAAGGAAGGAACGGAAAAATGCAACGGAGAATGGGCAGAGACGGAACAAGACGGCGCGCAATAACGCACGCGAAAAGTCGATCCACGTTACCATTGGTCGCGCGATCTAATTAAAATTACTCGGCGATAGTTAGCCACGATAGCGTCGGTCTATTTAGCGAGTACCGAGTTAACTCGATAATTTGTGTTTTCGGCTGAGTGCCGATCGTTAAAGCATATGGTTGGGAACTGTTTCGACGATGAATGGAATTGAGCCGGAGCAGACTGAATCTCAATGTAGCTCTATCGTCTCGCACTTGTTGCAACGCGTCGCACCCCAAGCAGAAAGATAGGATCGACCCACTTCTATAACTCGGCTATCTGATATACGGCTATACAGCTTTGCGCTTCAAACATTCGCCGAGGGATTTATGATAAAGGGTGGGAGTGGACCGAGGGGGTGGCACGGGGTGGACGATTGTCGCTATTAAACGATGGTAAATCTTCGATCGAGTATATATCTGTCCTCGTAATCGTTTCTCGATTTTGTCGAAACAATCGATCAATCCTCTGGCCAATAGTAAGCGCAGTGTATTACCTTTTACGATAATTTAAACGATTGGCAAGCAAGCTCGGTCGGTGACTTCGATAATTACCAAGAAATTAAGCAGCGCGATTTCGCTCCATTGTGAAATTCGTCGTCTCGATAAACGATCCGGCGATTATTCTTCCGTGATAAAAAAGCCAGCCCCAACCCCTTGGCGCTTTTTATCGAGGGACCTTGGAAAGCCCCTTTTTCCGGTATCGCTCGAACGTCGCGATACGTTCCGTATATACGTATGCCTGATAGCCGCGTAAATTGCAGCCGCGTATCACGCCGCCTCGCCGTACGTTCGTTCGACGGTCTACTTTACGCTCGGCGAGCAGAACAGAAATCGATTTCTCGCCCACGGAAACTATCCGCGCTGCTGGAGATAGAAAGAACCCGAAAGTTGCGTCCTGTATCGGTAGAAACGTGTCCAGCGGCCCCTACGATTTTCTCCGCTCGCCACCAGCGAATCCTCTCTTCCCGTTTCGCCCGTGTCCACTTCTCCTTATTTCCTTCCATCTTTTCCTCTATGTTTCGCCGCTGGTCGCCTGGGTCAAAGGATCCAGGTCTCTCGTTACATCCAGAGATCTTCGCCTCTAGCCGACTGTTACTTCGATGTCTGCAATTATTCTCACCTTTTTCCCCCGCGGCGTTCTTCCCTATTCTGTCCCTCCTATCTCCCGTCTCCGTTCCATCCTGCGCCACGATTTATTATATTTTTACAAGTTTCCACCCTATCGGTGTGTTACGCTTCGCTTCGTTCTCCATTGCGCCGGCAAAGAATTACCGGTTTGGTTCGGTTCGGTACGGGGCTCGTCTTATCGATCTCCCTTGCTTCAGACCGATGGATGCATAGGAGGAAGGCCTACGGGCTGGATCGCGACCCGCTGCTCACGATCCTTTTCACGCGGCCTGTTTTTCTCTCCCCTCGGTTCTTCCCCAGATGATTCCCCACCGGTTCAAGAACAAAACGGACGCGTATACCGTCTACCATTCCTATCGGTCGGCCATTTCCGCGACCGATCGGTCGTTCTCTCTATTCGCTCCGTCCATAGTTCGCGGCTAGGTAGGTAGGTAGGTAGGTAGGTAGGTAGGTGGGTAGGTAGGTAGGTAGGTAGGTAGGTAGGTAGGTAGGTGGGTAGGTAGGTAGGTAGGTAGGTAGGTAGGTAGGTATCCCGCTTTCTCGTGGCGCGAGTTAGCTGCTTGGGTCGCCCCGCGGTCGTGGCATAGCGTGGCGTGGCGTGCAGCTATGTATTTACACCAGGGTAGCTTCTCTCCTCTTACCTATACGTGTCTCTCCCGCTCTCTTGCTCTCTCTCTCTTCCCTCTATCTAGTACATAGGGCCATCGAAGTAGAGTCGCGTTCTCGCTGGCTGCCCTTCCAACACGCACGCTCTCCCTCTCCCCCCCCCCCCCGCCACTCGCTGTCTATCCTGTCCCTTGCCCCCGATCGTTTTCTCCCTCGCGTGCTTCTCCTTCCTCGCGTAGGGTGTGTAGGGTGGCTCGCAGCGAGAGAGCACGCCGGGAGCGCGGTTGCGAAGAGGATAGGAAAGGCTGGTAAGGGTGCACGCGGGGGTAACAGCGGAGAGAGAAGGCGAGCGAGGCGCGAGGCGAGAGGGAACGAGAGGCGAACCGACCGACCGACCGACCGACCGACGGACCGACGAACGGACGTTCGAGGGGCGCGGAGAGGAGGGGTTAGGAGACAGCTGCAGGCCATGCGAGGGTCCGTCGACCAGGCCTGGCCGTTTACCGCGGAATACACAGCGGAGCGAGAGAAAGCAATAAGCGAGAGGAGGACGGAACAATCGACGGGTGAAACGAGGGAGAGCGAGACGACCTACTTCGCCGTTCCCCGCGATCCCGACCCCAGGCCCACCCCTCCGCACCCCCTGTCCCGTGTGAAACGCGCCAAGCCCCGCGCGACCGCGCTCTCTCTCCTCTCTCTTCACCCCCGAGCGCGGTCCTCTTGCCTCGATCCCTCGAGCGACCCTCGCGTACACCCCCCCCCCCGCCCGCCCGCCCGCCACAGGCGGGCACTACCGACCACACCACCCGACATTTCTCGTCTCCGTCGATCTTCCGCTGGCTCTCTATACAGCGTCTCTGTCTGTCCGCCGCGGTAACGTTGCTTCTCTGCTATCGCGAACGCGGTCTTGATTCTCTGTCCTACTCCGTCGCGTACAAACGACTCGCCGAACCTCTCTCGCCCCATCCCTCTGCCGCCGAGATACCTACGCCATCCGGCAACGGACCCGAACCCTTGGCGCCCCTTTGCTCTTAGCCGCGGATACGAAAGCCGCGACGCGTACACGGGGGCGAAGCGGCTACGCCGAAAGCTCGAATTGCTGCTACGGCCAACTTCCTATAACCCGTGCTTCGAGTAAATTTCCACGGAGACCCTCCGCCCCTATCGCCGTGCCCTGCACCTTTGCCGGGCTCTCCCATTACCTTGGTCCAGTTCGCGTTTCCCTCGTTGCTACGCTTTCGCGTCGCTGGAACCCACGGCGAGACCCGCCGTGTTTTCCTCCATCTGCCGCTTTGCTCTCGGCAGTTTGCTGCCCGTCTTCTTCTTTGTCGTCGATGGATACTACCGAACACCCCTCGGCGCTTCGCTTTCTTCCTCTTATTCTTCGTTCGGCGAACAGCGTCGAACAGCGTCGAACAGCGTCGACCAACGGCTACCAGGATTTCCACTTGGCTGCCGGTTACGTGGGTGTCCAGGTAGGTGTGAGATCGCAGAGATACGCGCGGGTGTAGAGCACAAAGTAACAACCACGTGGGCGCTCGATATGCCAGGGGGTGGCCGGCTATCGATTTTCCTTTTTAACGAACGAAATTTTCGAACGTCACCCTTTCTACGCGCCATCGGCATACACGAAGGGCAAATTGTGAAAGAGATTCGTTCTGTTCAGTGGACTGCCAACGGCCGCGGATATTTTGTTAGAAAATATTTCGATTTATTCGAACCGTTTAAAGGGTTGGAAAATACGGGTACGCTTACGCTCGTCGAAGTAAGTGGAGTAAGCAAAAAAAAAATATAGCTTCTTTTAAAATGCAAACGATACAAAGAATATAAAGGACTCCTGTTTTTCGACGGGTGTCGCTAATCGAGAAAACTGTGCGCGGAAACGCGAGGCCGCTAATTCTCCGACAAACATCGCTGAATGGCCGCTGCAACAGGGTAGCGATGTGTCTTTCACGTTACCGGAGAGTTTTGCCGGAGTGAAACCGATTCAAAGTTTTCAAGAACAGCAAACAAAGTTTGCGAAAGTATGCGGACCGCGCGATACACACAGAGAAAGGTGAAGTTGTGAAGGAAGGACGGGGGGATGGGTGAAACGAGACAGAGCCGGAGAAAGATAGAGAAATGCTCTCGGATTACTTTCCCGGTCCGATTGAGGAAATCCGGAGGCAATTATGCCCGCCGACCCCGCTCGCAATTAATACGATTTTCACGGGCCGAAGCGCGCGGACGCTCGAGCGATCCGCGTGCTAGCGTCGCGCGAAAATTAAAAAGCACCGAGCGCGTTGGTCGCGTGCTCGCGGGACGTCCATTGAATCGGAGTCAAAATATCGCCGCGATTCTCTAGGCCACGTGTATCCGCCACCGTCCGACAACGAAACAACCGTTCGGCAAAAAAGGGTGAAAAGTATGAGGGGAAAAACGATGAAAATAAAAGTAAAACAAACAGACATACAAGCAACGGAGTCGCGGAGAAAAAGAGGAATCGTTTTTACGAGGGGTAGTTGATGAAGAGACAGAGAGAAGCGCGGTCGAATGTATGTGGTGAAACGCAATGGAAAATCCACGTGGAGCCGGCGAGAGAGGGAGAGAGGCGGTAGACGAAAGAGAGACATCGGGAGATACATTTATGAATTGCCCCATTCACGGAATGCGAATTCTCGCTCGGCAAACTTTAGGGGTCAACGGGTCGGGAACTGTTAGGTAGTTCTCCCATTGCTCGTACATGCGCTCTCCCACCCTCGTACACCCCCGTTCCCTCTCGCAATATTTCTCTGTTGCTCTCCCTTGAATCTCGATACGGCACGAGAGCGGTGTATAGGCGCAGTCGATATATCGAAACTCTTTTCAAACTTCCACCCACGCAGTCGCATTAACCCCGAGCATTAAACGAGCAAGTTAAGAACTCGACCCGTGCAACTTTTGTCCAGCGTCTATCTTTCTCCTTTTTCCTGTAATACTTTCGGTGCGGACGTAAAGAGATGACCCTCGACCGCGTAGGAGGGTGGAAGTTTATCACGGAAGATCTTTCGCGATTGCAATGACGATCGGGAGAGGGAGAGAGGAGGATGGACGGTGGAAGAGAGCATGAGAAGGAGGATAGAGATAATCGTCGTTCAGAAGTTGCGGACTGTGTCGACCCAGCAAGCAGAGAGAAAGAGATAGAGCGAGTTAGAGAGGGGCAAGCAGCAGGCATTATTCACTTTGCGGGAGTCGCTTCACCGCGGGCGTAATAATTTTCTTTTTTATGAATGAACTTCACTCTCCACGCTCTTTCTCTATTCGTTCTTCTCCGGTTGCACGCTTCGTCCCCGCTGCTACTTTAGCGTCGAGTGTACGCGACACCAGACATTCGTCTTCGTCAAAGCTGGGGGCCCCTGTTCTTACGTATATACGTGCCTCTCTGAATTTTCCATTGAAGGAAACACGGGGGCGATTTATTGTCCCTTTATTTATTATCGTCAAGTATTATGTATATCTGTTGCAGTCGTAATAATAATTATAATGACGAGACGAGCGGCACTCCTAAAACGATTCAGTATATTTGCCCCCGAGTCACTCGACATTACTCAATACCGGTAAATTAAGAATGAATCACTGGTGGTAAGGGACATTCTATTTTTGCATCCCATTGTAGAATTCGTTACTCGTAACACCGAGAGGGGTTGGATATGCGTATTGAAAATTATGTAATACGAAGCGTAAAACCTTTTGTTACGAGATAATTGGGCCGAAGATTTAATGCGTCCTCGAGGAATAAAATGGTCCGTATCTTGCTCGATAGAATTCCTCGACAAATTACCAATCTATATTTCGGTAACTCCCCGGGTTCAGGTGTAAACTACAAAACCGATGCATCCGATGCTGCAAACGTCGCGCGAGATTAATGTTTCGACGACAACAGAGGTTGGCTCATAAATGTGCCCACGGCGATCAAGATTCCAGCCAGACACCGTTACGACTCTTAAAAGTTGAAAAGGCGAATAAAAAGTGGTGGCACGATCGGAGAGGAATTGAAGAAGCTCTGAATCGTTTGGCGTTCGTTTCCTGATTGTCGAATGCGCCCGAAATATCTGCATTCGAATTGATTACGACAATGGAAGTCGGGACACCTGTGACTACCATGCAAGGTAGACCGGTACACGGGCTCGTGCATTGTAATTTTTTTTTCTAACGACTTGGCCCAGGTCAAAAACTCCTTTTATGCTTGACGGCCGGTCACTTGAACACAACAAGTTAATCCTCGCCTCTATTTCTTTCCCTCTTTCTTTCCTTTCCGTTTCTATTCACCATCCGACTCTGTCTCTGTTTCGCGGTCGTAAAAGGGAAACAAAAGAAGAACGCGCGAACCGTACTCGACGAGAGAGATTTAAGAGCTCTATGGAATTATTAATTGTACCTCCTGGCCGAGAATACTATAAAACGTCCGCGTAATCGTACACTATACAACCACTCTCCATTATACGCCCTATTAGCTTTTAGTAGGTGTCTTTTACCCTCTGTAGCACGGTATCTGGTAAAACCATCATATTCTCGCCCCCTCTCGGTTGTTCCTTTAAAACGGATTGTCCTCTCTATCTTGTACAAATGTGTTGCCTCCGCGTTGGAAAACGATTGATTAATCGCTCGACGAACGGCACTGCTGTCGATCTCGGAGCACGCGACGAGCAAGAAATTCTTTAAATTCGAGGGTATCGTTGATATTGTCTCGATAGGAAAGCTATGTCGGGAGACCGTTGAGAAATTTGTAACGGATCTTCAACAATTATTTTCTCCCTCTCTCGAATCGCGATTAGTACTCGCACTTTGTTTCTCCTTCCTCTCCTTAATAATTAAGTTCGCGCAACCGATGAAACAATTCCAATTCCAGCTCCGAATCGCGTAGCATTCAGATATCCCCCAGCAAGGACGAGCAAACAGGCTGAACGTGACTTAACCTGGCCCTCGACGGAAAGCGTCGTAAAAGCAGGCGCTCGATAATAAGGTACAGAGCAAAGGACTCAGGTAATCCGTGTCCGGATAAACCGATAGTCGATTCCGTTCGCCTAATCCCGCTGCCGTTTCTTCGAAAACTACGCCCACGCTTGTTATTCGTCATCGGTTGTCGAATAGTAAATAACTTTTCCTTCGCAAGACAATCGGCGGACCCGGCTATTGTCCATCCAAGTGACCAACAATTACGCCGCTAATCCCTCGGGATATTCCAATTGCTTCCTCGAACGTTACTCGTGTCGCCTATTTATTGAGCCTTTCATTCGATTCGGGGAAGGTTCGTGTCTTTAGGTGCGCTAATTGCGGCCATTAAGGTAGAATCGATGGACGAGTGTGATATTCTGCTATACGCGAACGTTAGAAACGCTTTCGCTATTGTTCGGGACGAAGAATGCGTAAGCATTCGAAAGTTGGGTGGCTTCGATTGGCAGACTTTTTCGGTGGCGAACGAGTCGAAGAAATATCGTGGAATTCTGAATTTGAAGTGATTTAGTTGGAACGCTATCTGACTTGCACGGGAACCAGCCACTGTCGCGGTCAGAGATAGGAGTCCTTCCTGTTAACCAGCACCGATTGTTTCTTTCTCTGGAAAACGATGCCAGTAACTCTTTGCCGTGCATTCTATACGTGTACACATATTACCGCCTAAGCGTATCGATGGTTTGACTTAAAAAGAATATATTTCCAGGAGAAATAAACAAGCATCGAATGCTATCCAACGCAATTGTTACATTAATAACCACGTGCTACTAAAATCCTTAATTCTACAATATCTTATCTATCAGCAACTCGAACATGTCAAATACATGCCATCTCAAGAACGTACACGGAACCAGGCCCGCCCGAATTGAATTATCAAATCCCATACCACAAATCTCTATATCTCTAATCTCCTTCAACTTCTCGACTCTCGAGCAGCCCGGTGGGAAGTAAGAAGCAAGCAAAAGACGTCGCGCGAGCAGAATTTTTGCTCGACCGCGGCCCTCCTTGGAATTCCTATCTCGCAATTAGTCCAGGCGATTTTCATCGCGTTCGACCGGGGTACGCGCGTGTCTCGTTCGCAGCGCGATCGCGGATGACCGTTACGTTGTCGCGTAGCTCGACTCGCGTCGCGACGTTGCGCGTGTAGAACTTCTCCTACGCCTCGCTGGCCCATCCTTTTTCTCTCCTCCACGTGCATCCTTCCGCGAAAGGCCGAGCCGCGAGGGAAGCAGGTGAAAATTAATTGTACGGGTTACCGGCTCGAGTGGCGAAGGCACTGGTCCCTGCCTCTGTGTCGGTGCGCAAAGTGCGCCTCGCCGGAGAGGACGTGTCGATCGATTTTGCCCCCCACACCCCTCCTCAACCCCTTAACCGTCCGTTCGTCCATCCTCTTCCTCCCTCGCCTCGCGCCGCGCCGCGCTTCTCCTTTCTCTTTCACGCCTTCGTCCTTTCCCCTTTGCGCGACTCGCCCGGTTCGTTAATCGGTCGCCGTACGTCCAACCGAGTCGTCTCTCTCCCGACGAACCACCGATATCGAGATCGATAAGGTGTATCCGGTGACGTCCGGGCTCCAACGCTATCTTTTCGATCTCCGTGCGCGGCCGCTCGAAATATTTTCGTAACGCTGTTTTCTCGATAACGGTACTGACCGCCGAGCGGGCCTCGCTCGACCATCGATACATGTATCGACAAACGACAGGAGGGTCTCTACTTGTGCGCAACGCGATTATGCGATTGCTAATAGGTACGCGACGTGTATGTAATGCGTTATATTTTTGTGTCACCTACCGGTGTGTTTTTTTTTCCTCTCTTTTCCCGCTGCACCCCCCTTTGGTAACATATTTATCGTCATCGACGTTCGACTTCGATCCTCCCCAACCTAGCCGCCCTTTCAGCCGCCACTCGATTCGAACGGTTCGCCGCGCGTTACATGAAACGCGAACGCGTTTTTCCCTCGACAGGCGCGCGTTCCCCTTTAACGTCCGCTTACCTTGCAGGCGCGCACACACACACACGCGCGAGAGCGCGCGCGCGAGCCAGCCGTGCATACACGGATAGGTGCATCAGAGGAGGAGGGACCGATATATTTCGGGGTACGATTATTTCTGGAACGAGCGAAAAATCCGTAGCATCCGAAGCATTCCGCGTCCGCATCCCGCGCGCACAGGTAATATAACGTCGTTTTCGTCGCCGTCCTCCGGCGCGGAGCCGCTTCGAGGCAAAGTGGGACTCGCAGAAGGCCAAAGCGGGCAGCGGTCGAGCGCGAACGTGAGCGTGCGTGCTCGCACGATAATTATCGTCAGGGTAGGGCGACCCGTTCGGCCGCGAAAAAGAAATCGACGTAGGTGCCGGTCGTACCACCGCGCCGCCACAAAATAATACTGCATCGATGATAATACTCGATACGGATAAGTGTCGCGATACTGTCGGCGGTGTGCTCTCGCGAATCATACGACACCTACGACCAGATAGCATTCGGGGATTTTCCTGTTAGGAATTAATATTAATTCGAACGCATCGCGGCCATCGTTAGCGAAACACACAGGCGGAGGCGGTACAAATTTATCCGCGAATTACCGCGGCCTTCCTTCTCGTACACCTTCGCCACCGGCTCCGTAACTCTGCTCGCGTACGGATTTTAGGCCGCGCTCATAAATCCGGCTCTTCCCTCGGGGCCGCGCTACGTCGAGGGAGGAGGGTCGGATTTAAGGGTTTTGCCACGGGTTCGGCTCCTCCACGCGCTATCTCGTTTCCCCTGCGTTCGAGAAAAAGCGGCGAGGGGGGGGGAAACGGCCAGACAGTTGGAAAGAGGGAGGTGCCTACAGTCGCGGGAAATTAAGCGGGCGTTCGGACACGGACGAAAAAATCGTGCGCGCTCGTAAATTTCACGGCGACCAAACGAAACGAGCGGCCATCCCGTTCGTCTCGCCTCGCCTGCTTCTCTTAGCGGCGACCGCGCGAACGATCGGCCGACCGGAAACTCGGACACGCCGAGTCCCGAAGACGGTGTTCGCGACTACGCGTTACGCGCATACACGCGTATACGATTGTACGACGATGCGACAAGTATATATATATATATTCTAATCCGTTCGCATAAGAACGATTCGCGGTAGTCCTCTCCTCGTTGTCTTATCGCGATCGTCGCTCGAGGAACTTTGCGACGAAGAAAACGCAAATTGCTGTCGCGTTGCGTCGCGTGTCCGCAAGGACGAAGCACATCGGCTTATAATATACGCCGGTGGTAGACGACGTAGACGTTCACACAACGACGACGACGACGACGACGACGACGACGACGCGCGACGACGACGAGGAAGACGACGGTTGAGAGAACCGAAGAGGGTCGCGGACTTGAAGAGGGGTTTAGTGGATAAGGGTGTAGAGGGGTAAAGAAACGAGAGAAGCGCGGTTCGACAGCTCACCGTGAAGGAAGACCGAGGGACGAAAGGAAGAGGACGGGAACGAGAAGGGGCGAGCGGAAGGGCGTCGGAGACGACGAAGGGAACGGCGAAGAGCAAGGACGGAGAGGGACGGAGGGGGAGGGGGGAAGGGGGGGTCAGGAAGGGACGATAGGTAGCGTAGAAGAGCCGGTATAGGCAGGACGAGGCTAAAGCAAGACGCGCGCCGCGGCATGGCAAAGGCAAGGCAAGGCAAGGCAAGGCAAGGCAAGGCAAGGCAAGGCATGGCACGGCAAGGAAGGCAAGGCGAGGCGCAAGCTGGGTTGCGACGGATCGGCGGCCGAGGGGTGGGAAAGAAGGAACGGCCGAATGGCGCGGTGCCGCACGGCGAGGGGAAGTCCGGACGAAGGGGTGGGGGACGCGGGGGTGGGAGGAGGCAGAGAAGACGGCGTCGCGAGTCCGCGGAAAGCCGGCGGCGACCACCACCGCAGTTGAGCGTCGCGATTCGTCGCGAGAGCATCGTTAGTCGCAAGTCTTGTACACTCTCTCCCTTGACCGTTCCGCGGTGCTCGCGTGTGTACCAATCCACCGTGCACACACACCGAAACAGTTAGCTACTCGCCGTGGAACTGGGCGGATCGACTGATCGGCGATCACACAGGTTCGGCAGTCGCGACGAGGTGACGCGACGCGCGCCCCTAAAAGCAGTTACACGCGAAGCCAGCGACAACGACGCGGCGCACACACCGGCGGTTCAGTCGAGGTCGATCCACCGTCAGGTGAGGATCGCCGGTGTCACTATAATACGAGTAGTGCATTACAGTTGTTACAACATTGGACGATACGAAGTTGTGATTTGTTGTTCGAAACAGTGTTTTTCGCGGACGTGTTCGAACACTGCAGCGTTTTTAAACGGGCACCCGTGCATAGACGGATATTCGCATTTGTTTTGCACGTTTCATCGATTCTGTCCCAGTGATCAATTACACCGAGTGACGAGAAGAAAGTGAAGTAAAAAGGGAGCGCAGTGAAAATTGATCAGTGTCGGCTAATCTTCCCTCGTGCCGCTGCAAGTGATACGGAAGAGCCGCGTGCAATTCTTCTGTCATTCGATAAATTCGACCGCGGTGTCTCGCCGTATAATACCACAGGTCGATCGCTGATCGCGATAGTCGGTCGAGAACGAGAAGCGATAAGCAGGAAGAACAGTGAAAGACGTGTTCGGAAGGTGAAGGAAATTTCACGGTGTTTTGCTACGAAATTGGTGCGCGACGACGGGTGTTTCGCGTTTGTCCTTGACGGCCGTCCTTTCGTCGAGACACGCGGTGTGTGCTTTTTTTTCCTTTCGCACTGGCAACGTCTCTACCCCGCGGCCGATCGGTATAACTCGCGCACGCCGAGCAAAAGCAATACAGAGCAGAACCGCGGACACGCACGGGTTTCCAGACGAAGACGGAAGAGCGGGAGCGAACGAAATCCAGGAAAGAACGTGACGGTTGGAAGAAATACCGAACCGAACCGAACCGAACCGAAAAATAACGCGACGCTGAAAACTGATATCTCGCTTCTGGCCCGATTAGTCCCGGTAATCCCGGTGCCGATCGCGTGTCTCTATCGGTATCTTTGTTACGCGAAATTGCGTCCTCGCCGTCTCGTTTCTACTAGTCGGCTGCTGTTATTCCTCGTGGCAGAGTAATAATATCGTTTCCCGCGCGGACTGCGGATTGGCTGATGTGGCCGCAAACGAAGAGCAGCGAAACAGCGAAGCAAAACGTGTCCCGTTTTACTCGCGCTAGCGCCGACGAGGACGCGTTCAGAGATAGAGAAAGATAGAAACGGCGGCAGACGGTGGAACGAGAGAAACGAAGAGGTGGACGACGACGGTGTTGGTTGGAGTAGCGGAAGAAGTGCGTGGAACGGAGAGAGAACGAGAAGCACTGTCAGCGAAAGAGAGGGGGAGTGCGGCATACTAGAAGGGGAACCCGGCCGACCGAGTTGTTTCATTCATAAAAAAGTTCTTTATTACTCTCTGTGAGCGCATGTGCTATTCCACAGACGAGGACCTCCCCCGACCGGCGTAACCACGTTTACACACGGTATTATTTACTACTGCGCGAGATACGAATCGCTGCCACACGCCGTGGCAACGGGACGGCGTACGGATCGGCTCTCCCGTATCGTTGTCGGTTTTGTCATCGTCGTTTTTTTCGCAATTATTTATCCATCGACGTCGCGGTGGTTATCGTCGCCGTACAGTGTGATTATTGTTACGCGGTCGAAAAGTGCCGTTACTAATATTGTCGTCGCCGTTGTTGTCGCGAGCATTGTGGCCAAGGTTGTTGCAATTCCACGGGTTCGCCTATCGGAAACACCTTATCGACGCTCATCGAATCGGACGACGGTCGAAGAAGGACGGTGGCTCGAACGCGCACATCGGCATCGAGCTCTCTCTCTCACTCTCTCTCTTTTTCTTTATCGAGCACGTCGCGCGTGTGTCCCCTGTCTCGCGGACGAGCAATTGGAATTCCTCGCGTGTCCACACGCAGGCCCGATATAGTCGGATGGCGCGATCTGGAACGTGAACGTCGATCGATCGCCTTCTCGCTCGTCGCAAGACCGCTCGAGGCTCGCTGACGCTTCGTGACAACGGGCACGAATAAACTGCTCGCGAACGAAGGGAAAGGAGAGGAGCGAAGAAAATAAGGGGGAAAAAGGAACGAGACGGAGCACATTTATAGACGGACGAGCGAAGATCAAAATCGTTCAACCTGGATCTCAGGACGACGAATCACTTGGTGGACGTTTACGCGGACGACCCTGATCGGGTATTGGACGGTCACGATAAATATCGTGGCAGGGATCGCATAGTCACCAAAATAGATCCGAAAGCGATCGACGAAGGCGGCGCGACGACGGAGGACTGTGGCTACGAGGATCGTTTGCGAGAAGGCGCGAAAGATAGTCGTCCCGCAGGTATGAGGGGTGAGTCGGCACGACCTGGAAAGCGCCCTTTGCGGGCGCTTTCCGCATCCGAGAAGATGGACGCGATCCAAAGGGTTCACGAGGGGGAGAGCAAAGCGTCGGTGGCACGAGACATCGGGGTACCAGAGTCAACGCTACGCGGATGGTGCAAGTCGGAACACAAGATCAGAGGTATGGCGAGGAATTCGTCGACACCGGATAGCGAGGCGCACTCGCCTGCCTCCTCTTCCGGTGCGAACATGACCGCGGGTAATTTGGCCGGTGGCTCGGCGAATTTGTCCAGCGAGGACGAGGGTCCTTGCCTGAAGAAGGCGAAAATGGACCAGCAGACGTCGATAAGCAGCGCGGGCACGTCGTTTGTCGGGGATGTCCTCATCGACGTGGACGGCAAGCAGGACAACAAACCGAAGATCGATTACGTAGGACTGATGACCAGCATGGCGGGCATGAGACCCGAAAATAGTTCGCTACTCCTGCAACAATTGGGCCTTCTGTCCGGCGCCACCGGCACGCTCGCCAAGAATTTGTTGAGCATGTCACCAGCGCTGTCCCACGGCAGCACCGTCGGCCTCGTCGAAAACGGTCTGCAGTACACGAAAAACAGCGCGAACGCGTGCCTCTCGAACATGAGCAGCTTGAACGGCGGTAGCAAGAGGCACAGTATCTCGGCGATTGCCCCGGCGCAAATGGACTCCATGGTGGCGAAATCCTGCAGCACGAGAAAGAGTTTACCACCTGCCGCGGAAGCACCGTCGACGCCGGTCCCCGCCTCCCCGAGGAAAACGAACGAGAACAGTATTCAACGATCGGCGAGCAAACCGAAAAAGGATGGGAACGTGAGCAGCGGCAACAAGAAGGTGGACGAGGCGTTATGGCTGTGGCTGACGCAGCAGCAACAGCTGCTCGGCCAACAGTCGGCAAGTTTCAATCCGAGCATCAATCAGCAAGACGGCTCGTGGTTCTGGCAATGGTACAAGCAGTGCAGCTTCCCGCTGATAACGCCGACCCCGCTAACACCGAGCCCGGTGGCCAAGAAGTCGCCGAGCAAAGCGAGGGCCATGCTCGACAACGTGCTATGCAACAATAACAACGAGAACGTGAAACGAAGCCTGAACATGGACGAGGAGTCTGCCACTGCCGCGGAGGACCTCGAGACGTCCGGGGAGGGGCCCACTAGCACCGAAGAAGCGATCGAGCACGGCGAGAAATTCTTCAAATGGTTGGACAAATGCTCCGACCCAGCGGTCACGAGGCTCCAGATCATACAGTTCAAATATCTACTGGACAATCTGAAAGCGTGTAGGAAGAAATCGTCGTCCAGTTCGAAACAAAGCAGAAAGTAGGCGAGATGAGGCGACGAGAAGCTGTGATGCTAAATATATATCCTTAGGAAAGAGTGTGTTAAGCACGCGCCGCCCGGCACACGCAGAAGGAGGTGGGAAAAAGATAGGTAGAATCGAGCAGAGGTAGAGATAGAGGGACGGACGATGATGAGGTAAGAAAGATAGAACGAGTCGAGCTTGACAGAGAGAGACGTCTCTCTCTCTTCTCCTCGTCGTCTTTCTTCTCGCGCTATCGTATACGGCGACGCGCGGTTATCGTCGTTGGCCGGTCTCCTTTTGTCAACCTCTTTCGTCCGGGCGAAACGTAAATTAAAGAAAAAAAAAATTATTTTGGCCTTTAATTTTTTTCTTTTTTTTTTTTAATTTCACCGAATCGTTCGTGCCGAACTCGCGAATTCGCCCACCTCGTATTGTCGTGTGCTCTCGAAATGCGCGCGCGCGCGCGCGCGCGCGCGCGTGTGTGCGTGCATGCGTGGAAGAGAGAAATCCGAACGGGAGAAATGTGTGCTGTGTTCGTTCGCCCACCCCCCTTGAAAGAACTCTTACTATGTCCCGTAATTTAAAACGAATCGATACACGATCGCGCGACCGTCGTCCCGATCCACGTGTTTCTTCCCTTATTTCTCGTTCGTTCGTTCCTCCTTCTTTTTTGTTCGTTTTTGAGTTACCTTAAAAGTCGGTTCGAATCAAAATGGGTCGCGACGATGCCCCACCCCTCCCCCCTTCATTATCACAACCTTGTACATAAGAGGATATACCAAATTCATGAATGGACTGTTGTAATTATAATAAAAGTTCAAGATATCCATAGAGGGGTATTAATTATCGATTACTACGCTCTATCATTCGTTAGTGTAAGTGCGTGCGCGGGTGGGAAGCTTGCCCGCGTTCGCGTGTAAAAAGAAACAATGAAAGGGAGCACGAATGCTCTCACTCGACCGACAGATGACGACGCGTTTCGGAATGTTCGACGGAATCCCTCCGCTCCGTTATATCCTGGATGATGCGACACGTCGATAGGTGTATTACATGCCAAAAATCGAAGATCGAGATCGCGTACACTCTCTGTATTATCTATTGCGGTCCGGGCACACGTTCCGCGATAGTTCGCGTTTTACGTTTTTAATCAATCGAGCAAGTAATATTTAAACAAAGAGAAACGTAATAAATACTAATAGCTTCACGACGTTTAATTGTGGACTAGGCTTTTTTTTCCCAAACAGTTCTACCTCTCGTTCTGTTAGCGGGTTATTTACGTGCGGTAAATAAATTAAGGTTTAACGTAATGCGTGCACGTGACTCGCGCGTAACTAAATGGTCCAAATAAAACAATTGAGAAAAATCGAAACGAAAAACGACAAGGCAGTGTTTGTTATACCGATGAGAAATTATATATATAAATATATACATATATAAATATTTAAGGACCTTTGTCGCTTAGCTTTACGAAGTAAGATGTTTGATGAGAAAACATTGTTCGACTAATTACCATACTGAGTGCTTTGTCCAGTGGCTCGTACTCGATGTAGTCACTGACAAATTTTCCGCACCCCTGCCACGTGTACAGTTCCAGATATGGCAGCGTACTTCGTCTAATAGTCGTAGACACGAATTTCTGCACAAGAAGCGAGTTAAACTATAAACAAACGACATATTTCTATCTCGAGATTTTTTTCTTCTTTTTTTTTTTTGTTTTACTTTTAACGTTACTTTGCTACCTCAAGATTACACCTGAAAAAGAGTCTCTGTTTGTTTCTTTCGAATATTTATTATTATTTTTTTGCCTCTTCTCTTCACGCATTACACGTGTATAGTACGTATATGCATCGCCGCGTAACAAATTTGTTGCACGAGCCGGTCCGCCATACTAGTTTTTATCGATAGATCTCGAACTCGTTTTTATCTTTTTCGAGTAAAGAACATCATCTCGTTAAACGATTGTTCCTATAGTGTGTTCGTGTGACACGCGAGATGTTTCGGTACTTCGGAGAGGAGTAATCTTGTGGCTAAGCAAAACGTATTTATAAAAAGTAACAAACACAACAGAAAACCAAAGTGAAGAGAGTGCTGTCAAGCGACAGTACGTGTAAATAAGACTGTGACCGTGCACTTGAACGCAAAGTGCATACCATGTATTGTAGAACATTTGAAGCATGTACGAATAAATGTATAGCGAAGTTTATTTTTATTATTTAGATTGTAGAGGAGGGAGAAACAAAGTGTATTAGAAAGATCCCTATCACACAATTATTTTCATTAGTTAAATCGAAGGAAAAGTGAATCGGAGAGGACCGATCGGCGACGTGAAATTAAAACGATAATGAGAAACTTTTAGGGTCTGTTTCAACAATGACATTCCTCGTTACCTATTGAATATAACACCTCGAACGACAACAGAATTTTTTCATAAGTAATATAATTTTATTTATAGCACGATTTAATTTGTATATTGAGAATAATAATAATAATAACGATAATGTCTTTGTGTAAAAATGAGTCGAAGAAATATTTATCAAGAGAAAATACATCACGAAAGATAAAGCAAATAAAAAAAAAACACGAATATACCCGCATAATTTTTTAACTTAACCTATTTCTCTTCTACCGAGAGACGAAAACTGTCAGGAGTAACGAGAAATGAGAACTTTCTTCGCTGAAAGACGCATATTACGAACGCAACAATATAAACTGATCCTGTACTCGAAGATTACGTACTATGTATGTACTACGTTGCACGCGAATTGCGCAGGGTCGTATCTTTTTGGCACCAGATATTTCACGACCATTATTTCGTATGTAAAAAAAAAAGTTACTTATTATTATTTAGTTCGAAGAAAACCACGTGCTGTAATGTGCAGAATGATGTGTAAATATATCCAATGTTATGTACAAAAATATGCAACACCTTCAAAATTAATTATAGTGCATCGAGTTTAGAGGTACGCGAACGAATTTGCTGTACATTGATGTTCGCGAACTTGAAGAATTCAGAATCTCGTCTGTGAAGAAATTTACGCGATTGATCGCGAGTAGGGGTCTCCGCCTGCGATAAATAACGATTTATAGCGATCGATAAAGATGGACGAACTCCGTGCGTTTTTTTTTTTAGGAGGGAAGAGACGCTTAGGTCGCGCGAGGGAGAGAATTTTAAATGAATAAATAAACAAAGCGAAAAGCTATCGTACATGAATGGAAACGATAAAACGAAGTAATGTCCGCGTCTTTCGATTAATCTTTAATTTAACACTTAAAACGATTTAATTTTAATGAAACGAGAAATAAATAAAAAGGACTATTTAAACTGAACTGGAATTTCAACGCATTTCTAACCACAATCCAAACTTCAACCTAATCAGATAATTCGTCTAGCCAAGCGGGCGAGAATGGAAAACAATGAAAACGGGCTGCTTTCAAATTGTAAGAATTCGCTTTGATCTCGGAACTGTAGTTAATAAATCTGACGCTCAATATTAACTTACTTGCACATCGCATTCATTTTGGCACGCGAGAAGCAACGGTTTGCGATCCGGATATTTTGCGGAAAACTGTTGACGAAAATTTTCGGCGTACCACGCGAGCAACTTTTCCTTGCCATTCAGGGTGCAATAGCTGTTCGACAGCGTTTCCAGGTACCGGTCCTTCGTCAGATCCACCTCGGGCCAACATAGCTTGATTAAACACAATTCTTGTTGCGTTTGTTTGATCAGTTCTTCGGTTATTTGGAGCTGGCTATGCGGTTCATATTCTTGCTCCGTCGTGTGGTCATCCCTTTCTTCTGTTAGCGTTGACGATATACTTTCGTAACTTTCAAATTCCGCACCCCCGGCCTCTTCACCCATGCTTAACGGAGTGATTTACAAGGTGAGTGAGGTTAACAAACTTGCAGTTCACCTTTTACACCATCAATCAGTCCGCGTCGTGTTATACGGGTGTTTAGTTTCATCGGATACCGTCAGAATTTAAATCGAATTTCGCCAAGTTTATTGTCATGGCAACTTGCGAAACAAGATTTCTTCAGTATCCTAGCTCTGTAGGTGGCAGCACATTCCGACCGTCATCAATCGCGTATTTAGACGCCCGAATACAGCTAGTTATCATATGTTGCATAGTGCTACTCCGTCGTAGAAGAGGGCGCATCGTGATGGGGCCTCAAGTAGAAATCATCTGCCGATAAGACATCCTCTACAGCGACGCACTGACTCTACCAGTGCTCTCTGCGCTGGCAATATTTTGCATCCACAAACTGTTACACTGTTTGCTTCGCAACACTAATTTATTGCATTTCTTGCGAAATCAATCGCGGATGGTGCTTCGTTATTTCCAATATGGTATTTCGTATATAAAAAATCGTAATTCAATGCACCCATAATTTTTAAGCGAAAAATATCGCGGCACTGTAAATGATAATGAAAAACTGTGGAGAAAAAGAACACAAAAATTATTTTTATCGCGAGTACATGCCGCAAGTATAACTTAAAACAAAAGTTACTCTAATTCAAACCACGATATACTTAATCGCAACTCTAATGCAAACCGCTTTCAATCGTACGCGACGTTAATAAAAATCGCGATTTGCCCAATACGATGATGAGTGCTGGAAACAATAAACTAAAACTACAGCATGCAAAAGCGAGCATAGTGACAAAATAATAACAAAGAATGGTTCTCCATCCAAAGGATGCAGAGCCATTGGTAGTTGCCCTCTTGAGCGACAGTTTGTCGGGCCTCTTCGGCATTTAGCTTCTTCTTTTCTTCGGGCGCGATGCCCGCTGAAACTTAGCCTAGGCTCGAGACTCTATTCGCACAAAAAAAAAAAAGATAAAATAAAAATCTAAACCGCGTAGCTAAATGGAACACACGTGGACGAATCACGACCAAATACAATCGTAAAAATTGCGATTACGGAAAATCGTAAAGATTACGATTAAAATTGTAATCGATCTTCGCCTACACGTGCAGTCTCGAGCATAACGTCACGTTCGTTACGAAGCCAAATCGCGACCGCGACCGCGAAGAATTCGAAAACTCGATAGGCAAAGCCAAAGGCGAACGCATTTTCGTTCGCGTCACAGCTTCACCGTCGACTTTTCAAATTAAATTTCCTGAAACAGGTTGAACACGCGAAGTAGTGCCTACCCGATCAGAGACTGTGTCAACCTGCCCGGCCCTACCTACTTATGTCTATCAGGCACGCCAGAAGGTATGCTGCCTATCCTACCTAGACCTATATTTAAAAAATGGCAAAGCATTCACACAAACACACGTCATTCCACGTTTCTCAATCAAACACTCGGGCGCAAGAACCTACACTAGAGAGACGTCCCGGGACGCCTCCGACACCCGAGCTTGGCGTACGATCATTCACACTCTAAGGGTACGTACCAATCCCTGAAATCGGCTGACAAAGGCTAGCGACCATTGCGTACATGTGCGCAAATGTATATTGTTCAAATATATTGTGCATTTTCTTTCAACTAAGTACGCTTGGTTTGTACAGTACTCTATTCGTTATCATATTTTCATAATTCGCTATGGTGTGCAATGTATATTTGCAGTTGTAAACCATATTGCTATTCGTGAAATTGGAATTAATACGTTTATAATTATTAATGAAATTTCCGAGCCGACGCAGTTCCACGGCCTAACCACACACACACACACACACAGTGTGGAACATACGTCGTGCACGGTACACTAGCAAATGTCAGCCGCCAAACATTGTCATAAATATAAAATCATATGATCATCGTGCCCTTTGCCTTTCACTCACCCAAGTAGCACCTGGGCACGTGAGTGAGTTCCTGACAATGAACACGGAAGGGGTTAAACCTGCAATTCCTGATCTAAAAGAATGATTAATATAAAGAAAATTACAATAGCTAATAATATATTTTATTTTCAATCCCTTTCAAAATGACTCGACTTTGCAATTTATGAAACATCAATGAAAACTCGAATATGGCTGACAAATAATTTACTTGTTAAGGGAAATGATTCTCGTTGAAACTGAATTGACTAGAATAAGTATTGAAATGGAGACATAAATGAGATTAAATATTTACTTAAAAAATTGACAAGCTATTAAATAAGCCTCGGGTGATTTCTTAATCGAAGTACATTGTTCAAGATAGCTACTCCGATTTGAAAATCTACCCGTATACAAAGTGCCTTCTTGTACATAATGTGTGACAAATTTCATACGGAAAGGACTCGACTATAACATTGGGTATGCATATTCAATGCTGATTTTAATATACGCATCGTTATATGTATTTATTTGAATACATGATTACTATATGATGAAACACATGCAGTAACGATGTCGGGGGGTATCCGACTTCTGCACTGCTTAACAGTGAAAACAAATGTCGATTGATTGTAAATGCAATTATAAATTTAATATACAATGTCCTCAGTATATGTATACATATACATTTGTTCCATGTATTTATTAATGTCATCATATGTTTTTATCGAAAAATAGGAACCTAGATGAACAGTACTTATTTGATCAAATATTTATTTGAATTAGAAGTATCACTATGGTTCTTAATTTTTTTATATTAAAAAACGCGGAGTACAAGAAAGCAGCTCTAGCCTCGTCTAAGAAATAATACGCAAGAGAATAACGTTGCAACTGACGGGTATAAAAACTATACCCGTAGTCACTATGCTCGCAAAACTACTAAAAATTACAACCAGTCGCCCGTACCGCTTTGGACCAATCGTCCTACGGCATGAGTGGGGACCGGAGGAACGAAAACACATGCGACTCACCAACTCGTTGAGTGAAAAAGTAATAGAAGTGGTACTCGCGGAAGACATCAGGAACATCATCGAGGCGGCTCAATTGAACTCAACGATCAAGAAGTGTGCCAACTGTACCTAAACAAGAACGCAAAGAACATTAAAATCTACATAATTTTTAGTTCTTCATACAGAACTGAGATACTTACATTTCTCACTTTATCTGTGACGCCTAAAGTATCCCCATCAGTGATGCACTGACTCTACTTCGGATAGCGAATATAAGAAAAAAATGAAAATAAAAGACAATGTGCGCGACCGAAAATTTTATCGACGAACAAATTGGGACTCTACTTTCGCGATTGAAATAATTGAAAAGGAGCTCCACTGCTCCGATAATATTATTAATAACTAGTAAAAAATTTAAGCAGAGCCTCTTGCTCTGAAAAAGCTAGAAAACTTCGGAGCAAACACTGACTCTACCCACCGCATTGCGCGCGGTCACAAAATTTTCTGAAAGAAAACATGTTCATCCTATCGAGTCTTTGTTATTAGTGATATTTATGGACAACAAACATGCACGAAAAATATGTAAATATTCATAAAAAACATGTAAATATGCATTCAGAATATGTAAATAGGCATTCAAAATATGTAAATATGCACTAAAAACATGTAAATATGCACTAAAAACATGTAAATATGCATTCAAAATATGAAAAATATGCAAGTGTGCACTAAAGATATGTAAAAATACATTAAAAATATGCAAGGATAATATACAAGATTAACAATACATTTTGCGATTATTGTGATATACCCCAAGAAAAACATACAGGGCAGAGATATATATGCAATAAGTTATTGCATATTCTTTTAAATATAAAACATGAAAACATATGCTTTTACATATAAAACATAAAAACATATGCTTTTACATATAAAACATAGAAGCATATGCTTTTAAATATAAAACATAAAAACATATGCATTATGCAAAAAGTGCACAATAAAAAATCCTATTGTTCTATCTATTTTCTATAAAAATATGCATTTGCATAAACATCAGGAGTCTAGTTATGACCGTTAACAAAACATTCCAATTCCAATATCTCAATTGTAATTGGTATGCAAAATCGAATTGTTTTTGTAAGTATTTTAACTGATGTTGTTTCATCTCAGTATCAGCCTCAGAACATACAAACCAATATTGAAATATAATTAAAATACTTACTCGTTACATACTCCTTGGTTCGAATTAACTATTACGTGTCAATGTAGGTACGAATGATGGGCTTATACCTCTGTAACAAGGAGTAACAAAGAAATAAAACAAGTGCACGAAGGTAATAATAATCGTGATATACTTCACCAATAATACATCCCGAATTTTATAGCAAATGTGAATATTAGATTCATAAACGTATAGGCACGCTTACGACACAATGGTATCTCATACACAACTTAAACGTGGCAAGAATAATAATTTAATCGAGATATGTTACTAGTATTCGTACAATTCTATTTATTTCTAGAAGAAATTTAAGAAATCCTTGCCTGTCAACCATATCGTTTCAAACTTCGGCATGAAGTGGCGCCATTGTGGACCTGCGCAAACCCGCCTGCCCGCCAATTCTGATTTAAATCTCGAAAGAAACGAAAGACGCCATTGAACAGAAACCAACTGAAATTAGATACAAGTGTATTAACAATCACCAATATTATAATAATATTGCTAGAAACTGCAGAATATATTGCAGTAGAATGGAATATAGAGCAGAAATACTCGATATGATATATACTCGAGTCGTTTCGAAAATGCACGCCGCGCCATGTGATTCCGTTCATTGCACAATATTTTCTTAATTTCTTGCAGTATAATCATTAATATCAACAAAGGAACTACAGAAATCTTGGAAGACAGGGAAAAGCTAACAATGTTCATAGGTTCTTGCTTTCAAGAATATATTAAACTATATGACATACCTTACTTCGTCAAACACTCCGAACACGTCAAATCACTACGAGATCCGTTCGGCGAAAGAGGCAGTTATTCAAAATAGATTGCGCTAATTGGTGGAAACTGGGTGGGTGGTAGGGGTAAGCTTCTTTCCTTACGAACGATGTTTTTTGAATATGGCGTCGAACTGAATATTTTCTATTGCAACTGTCACAGAATCGATATGAGTCGAATAGTGCGATTTCAAATTTAGAGAACTTTAATTTGAGTTTAGAGAATTCTAATACAGATATAATTTCTAGCATTCGTACAATTCTATTCAATTCTACAAGAAATTTGAGAAATCTTACCTGTCAACCAGATACTTCGATACTTCGACATGGAATGGCGCCATTATGCTACTGCGCATTCGCGCTGGTCAGATTCTCAAAGCAAGCGAAAGAGACGCCATAGAACAGAATTCAACTGAAATTAGAGATAAATGATTTAGAATCGCCAATATTATAATAGTATTGCTAGAAACTACAGAATATACTGCAAGATAATGGAATTCAGAACTGAAGTGCGTATACGCGTACGTAAAAGATGATACGTATATGCATATTCGATTCGATTTGAAAATGCACGCCGCGTGGCGTGATTCCGTTCACTGCACAATATTTACTTAATTTCTTGCAAAATATTCAATAATATTAACAAAGAAACCACAGACAACTTGGAAGATGGGGAAACGAAAACAATGTATATAATTCTGTCTTCTAGAATATATTAGATTATGTGACATACCTTATTAATTCGACAGACACTCCGAACACGTCAAATCACTACGAAATCCGTTGGATGAAAGGGGCAAATTTTTGAAATAGATCCGCGCTAATTGGCGGAAAGTGGGTGGGTGGTGGGGGGGGGGGGCTTCTTCCCTAAGACCGATGTTTTCTGAATATCGTGTCGAACTGAATATTTTCTATTGCAACTGTCACAGAATGAATATTACTGAAATAGTTGGATTCAAATATATTTATTAGTAATAATAAACACATCTGAGTAATAAAATGTGTGTAATATTTGTTACCCTATAGAACAAGTAATCTATTTTCGCCAAACGAATCTTTGCTTTGTCTTAACTTTATTTAAATTACAAATCCAACCGTAGTGAGCGTTCAGATCGTTTTCAAGAAATACTATACTTATAATTCATTGTACAGATTGACATGGCTTTAGAGAATTCTAATAGAGATATAATTGCTATCTTTCATACAATTCTGCCTATTTCTACAAGAAATTTGAGAAATTCTTACCTGTCAGCGAGAACGTTCTGAACTCTGTGGCATGGTGACATGGACGCCATGTTGCTGTGCATTCCCGCCAATCGGCGTCGCAACAATCGATTCTCGATTGCTCTCGAAGCAAACGAAAAAGACGCTATGGACAGAATAATTTTGCAATTGGAGATAAATGCATTAAAAATCGCCACTATTGTGATAATTTTGCTATAAAATGCAGAGTACATTACAAGAAAATGTAATTTAGACCTAAATATGTATATGCATATGTAAAATGTAAAAGGAGGTAAAGACATTCCATGGCGCCAAAAAACAAAAGAGTATATCGTTAACTATTAAAATTGTTCTGTTTTAACAAATTTAAATGACATTCTGTGCAATTAAAATGAGTATAATTGCAATTATATTTTATTCGGAAAGTAACATGCGATAGTAAGCGTTATAATTTTATTAATAAAAGTTTTCACATACATATCATTGGTATAAAACATACGCATTATTAGAACAAAAATACATACAAGCTGTGAAGACAATATTCACAATAGTATATATATCTATATATTATATTTATAAAGTATATAGAAATATAGATATATATACTTTTATTTATAAACTATAAATATAACAAATTAGATCGATCTCTTCGTAATATGTAACAAAACCAATGGAACTGAAACATATAGTTACACGAATACGTTACATCATTCAGAGTTGACTTTGATCTTTTCAGTAAATTTATGCGATCATGTCTAAGAAGTTTACGTAACATTCACATCGTGTATCATCAGGTCAATTGACTTTCACGCACCGTAAATCTATTATTTTTCGAAAAACAAACTATCCACGGTTCTCGTTTTGTAATTTTTTCCATCATGGATTCATAATGGTACACGAACACCGATCACAACGTCGACCTGTACGACCGCCCAAAAACGCAATATCAATTCACATCGTTTGAATCTTGTCTCCATTTTTGAGCTGCCTCTCGCCTAGCGTCAGGCACTAATTGTGACTGCATACCACCTAAAACGTTACTAGTCGCCTCCGTGGCCAAAATGATTGGCTTAACGACCGTTGGAGGTATTTGTCGTAGAACACCACCTACAGCACCAGAAACTCCTTTTTGTTCATGCTCTTCGCTTGCTACGCGAACTAGTTGATTTGCCGTTTCGCCCAGACCCTGAAACGTATATCAGAAATTACAGACCATATGCATTAACCATACGATAGAAACTACATTCCATTGCACACGACTGGAATAACGCATCAAATTTGTCACCTCTTTCACCAGCATGTAAGCATTGGCCATTCCTTCACGAATGTCCAATGGCTGACTGTATCTTTTCCTGCGTCCCTTCTGTCCCTTGTGCTTGTGTCTCACACTTGGTCCAGGGCTAACCATATCGTAAGCCGTCTCAGCGGTACTTTGTATAGCGTGTATTAATCTGGAAGTCAATTCCAACGCTGCCATTGCTGTGGACGTTGTGAAACTATTTGCACCTCGTTGCAGGCCCCTAATAATTCTACCATCTTTCTGGTATTGCTCAATAGGCAACCAGAATAAGTCCCTTATCCCTTGAACTATGAAAAAAATGAATAACTACACAAGGATCTTAAGTGTAAAGAGAACTGGTAATAAATAAATAAATAAATAAATATATATATATATATATATATATATATATATATATATATATACTTACACAATTGCACTAAGGAATGGATGGGACCAACACCTCCAAGTAAACTCGGCAACTGATTTTTCTTTATGTCTTGTAACCACTCGGAAAGCAAAAACGTTACCAGTTTATCGAATCCCAGTAGTCCGTGTCGATGCGTTAATCTTTTCAGTCTGAACTCAGAACAGTTCAATTGTGCCAGACCCATTAAGAGGCCCGCCAGCGGCCCATGAGTGAGATCTAAACGCTTCCCCTGATAATCTAATCTAACAAGGACTTCGGGGGAAAATATCACACTCCTAGCACAAATTAAATAAATCAAATTTTAATCTGAAATAATTATTTAAACGTTATGTGGTATTTCACGAGGTCGCTTACCTAAAATATATCGGTTGACAATCCTCGTGAACACCGTACGATGGTTTCGCTTTCACTTTGATTTCCTTGATCATTAACTCATCCTCTAAAAGTATCAACAAATTCGGATCTATTGTGTCGTTGGGCGACGTGTTCGTTGGCGTTGGAGCATTAGGCGTTGAATCATCCACACTCATTACAGGTGGATGATGAGTCGGTGTTCCTTGTTTAGAAACCGGTGAGGATTGTGGATTGTTAGGTGTACTAGAATTCTCTTGAGCTTGCTTCGAACCGGTACCCAGTTCGTTGAAAAATTCTATCAAGAACAATAGGCTGTCTTGATCGATATTTAAACGCACAGGCAGTAGGCTGAGTTTTAAACAACATTCTTGAGCACTTAATCTTGGATCAGGTCGCACGTGAACCGCTTTCATCGCAAACATGTTCGCGTGAGACTGCCTGGGCCTCGCCTCGCTGCTGTACTGGTACAAGAATTTGTTGATATGCGAGGATGCCAACCTGTCTCTAATTTCTATCTCGTTTATTAATAATATTTGTCTTGCTGCTTCCGTAGTGTTTTCTGGATAGACCTCGTGTTGGAACCGAACTTTGTTCAATTGTAGTTCCATCAAGACATCGTGACGACGGCCAGGCCCTCCCATTGCCTGCCAGTTTGTTGCTTCTTTACATTTCCCACGCGGTGAATTTGGTAAACTACCAAAGTGTACCTCATTTGGATTAGACTTATTGAAAGTTACTCCATCGCCCCACGGTGACCTGGTTCTACAATTTCAAAAGATTATTTTGCATACGATAATAAATTGATGCAAATACTTTGGTATTCAAATACATACTTATCCAGTGGTACGGTATTGGGAGGATGCAAATTATCACTGATAACTACTTGTTTTTTGGTCGCCGTTTGCGGTGCTTCAAAATCTTTCCCGCCGTATATGTGCCAAATCAAAGTCATCTCACAGAGGGTGTACCTTAGAATAGGGGCTGGGAAATGTCTCGGTGCCTTAAGTAAATCGGTTTTACCAAGTGGAACAGCGAAATGATTATCTATTATCCTTAAAGATTCTTGGCAAAGCCATCGAATTTCTGGTACACCATGCCTGGGCATAATTCCTGTACCTGCTTCCTCCCCTAATATACAAAAGTCCTCGTTCGGGTCGTCAGGCTCTATGGTACACTCTGTCTTGGCACATTGCTCGGGATTTTTACACATTTCAGGTACTGCGTGCGTAGCGGGATGCGATTCGTCGGGAAAGAAAAACACTTCAACTTGATTTTCTCTAGTTACCAGGATATTGTCACCTGTGTCCGGGCGTGTTCCTGTAATATAATAATTAGAAAAGAATATGCATTATGGCTATATTCCCTTCATTATCGAATAAATGATTACTGAATTATTTTTATTATTATTGAAGATACCCTTTACAGTTTCTTCCATTGCTTCTTTCATCAATGTATTTACACGTTCAATTTGACTCTTGCTCAGCGTATTGATACAATCATCCCCCAGGAGGCTTTCTTCATCGCCGGAGCTTGGTACCGTGATGCTTTCTGTACTCTCTGTGTTCGGTACCAAGTCTCCGTCATTGGCGAAGTAAGTCAACAATTCTACAAGCGCTCGCCCGGAATCAGAACACGTACGAACGTGTAACACGTTGTTGCTTGCACGTAAATCTATCCTCGGTGCTCCACCGTACATTTTGTCATTCAGTCTTAACGATAGCTCGAACAAACCCACGTCCATCACGCATACGTAATCTCGCCTTAGATCGGCATGCTTCCCCAGCTTGCTAGATACGAACAAGGCAATATCCTCTGCTATGAACCGCAACGTTGAGGTGTTCGTGTGTGCAGCGATATTGCTAGACACGCTAAAATTACCAAGGGTTACCATTGATCTTAATGGTAGATGAACCGGCCTGAAATCATACAAATCTGTTGCTGTACTATCGCCGAGTTAAGGCTCTGCTGTTCAAATTGCGCAATGAAAATAAGAACCTATAATCAACGGCGCAATCCCACAGATGTAAGTGAAGTTCTGTCAATATTCCTGGAGGAGAATAACCAGCAACTGGATGATCAGCCACATCCAGGCAATCTGTTAACTGCGTGAACCATGATGTACCAGTCACGCACATTCTGTGCCTTAATGTAGCGTTCGATATGCCTACAGCAACTCTGTAAGTCTACTTGAAAACAAAAACCATGATTACTCGATCGAATTATAAGTACGCCTGTTTATTTGAAGTAATTATAAAACGAACTTTGATACGGTGCGTTTGGTGGGCAGCTTGTATTCGAATGGCGAGTGATACCATATCCTTATCGTTGTTGTTCGCCCCTGTCACGTTTGCCTTTGCTTCGCTCTTATATATAGCGTTTTGACAATGTCGAGGTATAATGCTGTTGATAGGTCTCAGCACAGGTGGCTGCGATGGTGTCGTCATTAATCCGCAATGATCCAAAGACATTTCCTTTATCATAGAGCACACGTATCCCAAATTCGTATTTCCCTTGTACGAGGTCACTGAGAATATCGTTGCGTCTTCTAGTCGGATTATCAATTCACCTTGCTGACCAGGAATAACATTACGCATCGAATCGCGAACGGGGGTGTACATGCATAGGAGTCCTTGATCTATATTCAAGATCAGTGCTAAATCGCTTTGGCCATTCCTCGATATTTTATTTGAATGCTGCCTACAGCTTTTGTCGGCCGCTGAATGAAATATACCCTCCTCGTCAGATTCTGAGTCGGATTCATATTGTATTTTGCTCTTACACGTGCTAAATCTGAAGTAGAAAAATTATTCGTTGTTGTCCCTTCTTTATGTGCACGCAGTAAAATTATATTTAGCTGTTTCAATTACGCTTACCTAGGATAAATAGATTCTTGCAACAAAGTAGACGCCAAATCGAGGCCAACATGATTTTCCATATGCGTACCATATTTTGGCCTCGGTGCTGATGGTTTCCATAAAAAAAGATCAGTATTGAATCTGTTGTACAACAATTCATATAGGTGTTTAGATGGTATTTGGACGGAAACGCATGGAAAGTTGATTTCTATTTGTATTCTGGAACTTCGAATGCCTTCGTCCATAAACTCTAGCATTTCTTCTCTGCTTCCTGGTATGATTAATTCTTCGCCTTCTCTATTGAAATCGTAAAACTAAGTGTCATATTTGCCCTTTTCTTTTTCACAATTTAATTCTTTTACATCACGAACCTCTGGTCTGGATCGTCCTTGTCGCCCTGGGTATGAGGTCTGGAATGCGGCGTATCAGACTCGTGAATAATACGTTTGGAACTGAACGGCGATGGTTGATGTTTAGGCGCGTTTTCTAGAGTTTCATCGAAACTAGTATCTTGCTCCCCTTCAGAGCTATCTTCCAGCTGACCACTTAATCGTTGCGGATAAATCGTAATAACTATCCTACCCCAGCCAAATCCCTCACTGACTTGTTGGCAGGATGCATTACTTTTTTCATCGGTTGTAACTGTACCTACGACCAATGGCACGTCTGTGTCTGTTTCCGCATAGGAAAGTCGTAATTTTCGAAATTGAACTTCGTGCTTTGTCACAGAGTGAGTGTGACTCTTTATGGTAGAATGAATTTGTGCATCGGTCAATTTCAGAATCATGTAGTCTGTCCTCACTGATCTCTTCCACCATGGTGCTCTATTCATATCGTGCAAAGGCCGTAAATCTGGTATCGGGAACCTATATTTAAATTGTTGTTTATTCAATATTTGAGACTTCTGGAGCAACGCGGTCACGTTTAGATTTACGAATGTACATTACCTTAACTTTATTGTACATTGGGACGAAGATATATTCATAACTGCTGCAAAGTCTGATAAGTTGGTACTTTCTACAGCTTGGTAAAATAAAGTTTGTTGATTCTAAAATTTGTATAACAAAAGAGTAGTCGAAATTGTATATCGTTAAAAAGTAACTGTATACTAAAAACTGACAACGTACAATATTTCTATTATTAGATACAGGATTACAAACGCAAATCGGTTGTGGATTAAGTAGAGCACATATCCTATCTACAATAGTTATATCCACTTCGCTGTTGCACGGCTCCATTTCAATACTAGAAACGTGAGAAATGAATCATGATTAATTGAAATTATTCATTCCAAGTACACATATATATCACTTACTCAATTTCCGTGGATGGGTGTGCACATTTCATTAATTGAGCATGCCGTGCATTTTGAATATCCTCCACGTATTTAAATTTCATTTTGAAGTCCGTCTTATTACTGAACCCAAAATTCGTTGAATTTTCCTTTGGGAAAGTAAGTAGTTCTATTAATTCCATCGGTGGTGTTCCATTTGCTGGGGAATTGTTCGAATCGATTAAACATTCTACAATTTCTAAGCTAGCTAATGTTAGCGTTCCAGATACTATAGAGGATAATGTGGTATTTTTTTCTCTCCCATCTATGACTAATGGTGCAGCAAGTAATCTGAAATAAATGATGAAATATTAGTTAAGATTTTTCCAGCACTTGATACTTCATGATTATTTAGAATGTCCACTACATCGTACCTAATGTGACTCAGATGACAAGCATCTAACAATATCTTTGATGCCTTATCAAAATCCTTATTTCCGTATCCTCCAGCCGCGAACATTCCTAGATGTTTAAAAAAGTCGTCTGCCGAATTTTTCATTTGCTGTATACTAGAACACGTTAGACCTCCACCCTCTACGCACGTAGTCAATATATCTTCGTGCAATAAAATTACAGCTATGGAAGATACTCTCACATGGAAATGTGACGTTTCTGCAGTAGAAGCACTATTGTCCATGCTATGCCTGTGTTTCTGTTGCTTTGGTAAACTTGTTGATGAATTTTTTAAGCTAATGCTACTGGATAAGACACTTCCATCCATGCTTGTACTATTGCTTGCGATGGAATCACTCATTGATGTAGATCCTGGCAGTCGCATCGGTAAAAATTCGTCTTCGTTATCGGACTCTTCCAAAGATGCTGTTGACCAACCTTGTGTATGCCTTAAATCCTGAACAAATATTTTTTAATGCAACACAATGTTACTCATTTTCTACGCTTTAAATAGATGTACTAGTAACCGATCTAATTACCGTAGAACGTAATCCTTGAGTTGGATGTATTTGGTGAATGAGTTCTCGTTCAACGCGATTAAAGTCGCTACCAGCCATTGGCTTTTCGATGCATGCTCTTGGTGCGACATTGCTAACATCTTCTAAATCTGGAGACGCAAGTCCGTGTCCTAATTCCATTAACACGTGCACTTGCCGCGGACTTATGAACGAAGTAAACGATCCAAGTGTAACTTCTAATTCTACCTGAAGTAATTACTTCTCCTTTAATTTGTGCCAAATATATTATAATTTAATGGCATTACTTAATGGCTTCTTTTTCTGTTTTCTTATACCTCAAATAATACTATCTAGTTGCAATAAATTTTGTACCTTTGGCCCTGAAACACCTTCTCCTTGCTTCAGTTTCAATCTTATTTCCTGTCTCCCTGCCAGCTTGGCAAACATTATAGGATTCGATTCGCTTAAATTATTAATAATATTCTTTTCTGGAGGAGTTTGCATATTTAGATTGGGAGATATTTGTGCAGAAGAAAATTGGCCATCTGAATTCTGTAGAGAAAAATTGCCAAGAATTGTTTTTTAATGTTTTGATCCATGTTGTTTTCTGATAAATTTTGAGATGGAATAGTACTTTAGAATCCGGTGTAGAACCTCTGCTTGTTGTTATTATACTCCTAGAGAAAGTTCTTGCACGAGATGGAAATTCATCTGTATGGAAGGTTACACCTTCTAAGTAAAACCGTTTTGTTGTGAAAGCTGAGACAACGTATCCCTTCGTTGATTGACTAGGATCTAACGAAGTACTGCTTGGATCTAAGCCAGCTTCGTCTGAGTATTCTAGATTTTTTATACACATTTCTATTGCAACCCCTGTTGCCGAATCGAGCGGAACATGTTCCAAACGAATTACAGTATCTATGAATCTAATTTTCACCCTACATAAAACTGAAACAAATACATAATTTGTATTACCGTATTAATTTTATGAATAATTTAATATAGATGATTAGAGCTCACTTGAATCTATCGTTTGTGCAAACAATTCAATTCCTTCCAGTGGTTGCGAATTCCCAGTATTACTTCCATCTTCTTGTAAGCATTCTTGTGCAAGTTGTATACTGGACGTCATCGAGCTCCACATAGACTCGAACATTGAAGTCCCAGATTCAGCTCTTTGTCTAGGCTGTACTGTTAATCTCAAACTGGTCACCTCCACATAGCTAGCTTCGCTAAGTAAGGCAGACCATGGTATGCTAACAGACATTTCTGACACAAAGCCATCAACAAATTCTAACGGCAGATGTTGTTGTTCTCCCATTTCATTGAGTGCCTATTTAAAATAAAATACGTACATCCATAAATATACATATTCATAAATGCATACATATTTTTTTTATTTCTTTGTTGTTAAATTAATTGCCCGAGAGGGGAATAGGAAATGTGCAAGATTGAAAACAATCGTCTTATCTTTACTGCCTTCAGCTAAAGGTTAACAAAGAGATTTGAAACAAAGAAAATGACAGTACCTGCACATCAAGGCTGACATTGGTTACACGACCTGTTCCATTGTAAAGATCTACAGTGAGCTGATCCAATGTCAATTTCTCCTCCAGAAACTGACCGAGATATCGTTGTAGGAGATATCTGCAGGCTCGTTTTTTGATCCCTTGAGACCAGGGAAAGCACCCCAACCAAGACATTTTATTTTCTCGTTTGACAATCTAATCTATGAAAGACATAGGATATTTCGATAGTAACTCTCGTCATACGTCTTATATTAGGCCTGTATTATTCGGGCACAGTACAAGAAGAGCAATTTAACCACGTGAATTTCATCTTTCTAACACGTGCCCACTTTGGTGCAATGATCCTTAACATAATACGATGATTCGGATGTAACGGGGTTCTAGCTGCGTAATGTTTTCCTTCGGGTGCACTACACACACACGCACACATAGAAGCATGACTATCGAGCAAACACTGTGAAACGACAAAACACACTGATGTCTCATTGACTGAAATCAGCTGACTTTGAAGAGAGACGCACAGTTATGTACTTGCGTTTTCCAATACTCTTTCACCTCTTTCTGCATGATCGATGTAATGTTAATGTTGTACCCCGTTCCAATTAGACACGATGCAGGAATTTTATCAGGCTCATTTAGTCGTATTTTCTCAGTTTATCATTTTTTTCTAACATTTCGATATAATGTATCGAATTATCGACGAAGCAAATTTAATTACACCAACTTTTACGATTACTATTTTATTTAGGGAGTTTCAAAGCGTATTGTTTTTATTTGCATTAAATTAAAACGTATAAAGTGTAATTTTTGTTACTCGTGCATTAGTTACGCGCACTTTAATACATACGCGTTTAGGGGGAAGAATATTAGTGATTTTATTTTTTGTATCCGTTAAAAGTTAAATTTTATAGAAGAACTAAATGCCATGAAATGTTGAAATAAATATCGTGAAATATCTACGAATGCGACTTTTTTAAATTTAATCCAATCGATATAAAATCTTTTCGCAAGGTTTGCAATCCTGAACGTATCTATGTTTACCACAATTTTGTATATAGTTTACTAATAGGTTCAGATGCGTTGTAAGAGGACGGATCTGTCAGAAGGATTGTTCGACACTTGATTAAATATTAATTAACGATTGAATTTTCCATTACTGCAGACATATATATAGAGAGAGAGAAACGCAACGTTTCCTTTATCACTTCGTGAAACATGGCTCTAACAAATATTTTACTTCTCAGCCAAATATCTGGATACGTCGTAGCTCTCATCTTGTCATTTTGTATTATTATACCGATGAGTTTACATCAAGATGAATTTAGGTAGCTGTCATACGAATCCTAATATACACCAAACAGTATTATGATACAATAAAATACCATAAAATTTCTATTTACTGTTTTGTTTACAGCGGACACTGTCTACTGTTTTCAACGGGAACTTGGCAAGAATCAGATGGTCAGTTTGTTGTAAATTGGGCTTCGCGGGCTTACTGTAATTATACAATATTTGTTGGTCTTATGTTGCTATTAACATCTGCCGTACAAATTTATCGGCTGTCAGTTTTAATGTACCGTGGAGAAGACAGTTCTTTCTTATCCGCCTTCGTAGATGTTGTCAGTTCAATATTCCTTACAACAATTACTTTGATAGCAGCAATCATTATTACGCTTGGATTTATGACGTGGTGTCAATGTATGACAAAAAGATTTCCATCGTGTGAATTGGCGGCTGGAAATGATATCGATAAGGCTGATGGCATAGATACATCAGGCTTTCATATCGAATTAGGTGCAGCTCAATTCGGCACTTGGACCAGTTTATCTATATGGGTTGGACTGTCTGTGTTCGCTGTATTAAAATTGTTACGGTATCATCAATTGGAAAATATGAAAGTATCCATGTACAGGGAAAGGCAGAGATTAATAGAAGCTGATAGAAGTAACGAGATACAAGACTCAACTTAATAATATGAGTGTATAATACATTTGGACCCCAGGGTGGTAATATTTTTTTAATCCCACTCCTCGTAATCTGCCGAGAGATATTTCTACTCCTTTGAATCAGTTTTCCAAACGCACAGTTTGTAATTAATCATATTATAATAATATGATGTGCTCGAAAAGGTCTTTTGAGTCTATAAGGCTACCAAGTAAATATACTTAATGAGTAGAGGCGACAATTATAAATTAACTTGGTTTATACTTAAAAATATGTTAATTTATTAGATACATATTTATCTTCATACATATCAAGACTGTATAAATTTACGAACAATAATTTTTATTGTTAGTATTTGAATTTATTTTTTAATAATAGATTATATATTAGTTAATGTTATTTGTTTGTAGAATATATTCACAACTATTCAGTGTAATATATGTATTTTATTATTGTATTATACTTCTGTCTGTATGTACAATACATAAAAGCAGTATAAAGAATGTAAGAGAAATACATTTGCAAAAAATAAGTTACACAAAGGATATAAAAACTAAAGATGGTGATACATAAATTTTGCAAATGTAGATGTACACCATAACTGCATGTATATATTTTAAGAATTTCATGTTATGGTTAAGCTTATTTAAACATATTGAAAAATATATTTTGTAAATATATATGTATATATTCTCATGGTGTGTAATAACCGAAATAATGTATTGAAATTTATTATATATACTGAAAGACAAACGAAGGAATGCCTATTCTAATAGAAACAGAAATATTTGATTCTGTTCAAAGTACTTCTCTGCACATTCCAAGAGCATTCCTACGGCTTCCCGCAGGACATTGCCTTTTTGGCACTGTAATTATTATGAATGGTGCAATATCTGCGGGTACGCATTCTATGTCAAAGTTAGTCTCATTTACTCCCAATACTCCGCTAGGAGCACAAGGACCACCCACGGTCCTTAAAGGGTAGCATGTGTTGTTGTATGGTACTAGCCCGTCTTCCAAGCAAGGATTTTTTACACATGTTGGCACAGCTTCATTTTTGCCTAATACAACGTAATGCTGTGGTGCACAGGGACCTTGTTTGTATGCTTCATGACACGTATTGTTCAATGGAAAATATAGGAATCTTGGTCTACAATCGCATATCCATGCAGTTGTATTTGGATCTCCGGGATAAAGAAGCATGTTTAAAGGACATTCCCCTGGTACTGACACTGGAATACGGTCTGTCACCTACAAGACAAAAATGAATAAAACTTCCTTTATTTTTATTATCAAATACAAGTCAGTTTCTTGTCTTGTAACATTTATTGACATATGTATAATTACTACTGGATTGTTGCCACTGATATGAGATATCTCTTCATCATCTGGAAATACAATATCTTGGCCAGATATTGCATAATTCCAGATTATTAATGTGATACCAAGAATTAACCACTTCATTTTATATCAACTGTATAAGTGTAGAAACTTTTCTTACATAAATCTGCAACAAATATTTTAATCCTCTTTTTGAAAGTATACATAGTAGGTTATTCACGTATTAATTTAATTAAGCCACCAACTTACACTATTAGATGTTTCTAAATTACTAAAGCTTCTAAAGATACAAATGACACTGAAACTGACCTGATGTGACCTTGACTTTCAAGAGTAAGTGGAGTTGAATGTGTAATAAGAAAATTAAAATCAAGGACCAATCATTACCAAGCTTCTGCTGGTAATTAAACTTGTTCTCCCACTATTCTTATATGTACAGTTAAGTATGTATTTCTAAAGAGCATACATAAAAAATGTACAAGCTAAGCTAGCATAGCACATGATTTTTGGTTTATTTTTCAAACACAAATTTTGTATAACAAAATGTATCATTTTAATACTATATGTGGCATACAATTCATTATTATTCATATTCTTCGTCCCCATATAAGTCATAAGTCCTCTTAACTTCTGTTGCACTAAGCAAGAATGTGCTTTCATTAAATTCTGGCCAAGATTTAAATTCTGCATAAAGATTATAGAGCTGAATATGGTTTAAGTGACCAAATTCGGTGTATATAGTATAATTCTTTTCTATCAATCTTACACCACAGCCTGGTATTATTTTCCTATAAAATTTTATCTTTAATAGAACAGATATTAAAATGTATCATTACCTATTAAATAATTTGCAATACCTTTTATACTTACTCTAATGCGGGTATAACTCTTTGCGATGGTTTATACAAATGATGCCGAACAAAATGCCAAAAATGTATCAAGTCTTTTTTTCCATTGAATAATGAGAATAAATCAGGTTTGGGTTCGATTTTGACAACAAAAAGTAAATGGTTATCATCTTCCAATAAAGAATTTTTATACGTTTTCATAGTTTTCCTTCTTTTCTGCCATGGTACAAACGCTTTTCTGTCTAATGTCCCAAACGTTTTGTAATTAAATAATATATTAAACATAATATTTTTAGCAGTTATTGTTCTACTACAGCATGTATATTTCTAAAAACAAACCAGATTAGCTATTGTCATTGTAGTTTCAATAGTAATATCTTATAATTATATAGATTTTGTTCAAGCAAGGAATTGTTTGCAGCAATTACTTTAAAACTTAATGTGATTTAAAAAAAAAAAGTTGATGGATATACTAACATTCCAAACAGATGGAGATAGAGCAAGATAAAATATTGGGCGACCGTACATCATAAAACCAGTTTGAAACACTGTACTCATAATTAAATGCCTTATAAAGACATGCTTAGTTGTTGTTCCTATTACTTGCATACAGCTATCCTTTTCCCATTTTTTCTGTGGTATATTATTTAGAATTTCGCATACATTTACATCAACTACAGCAGTGCCATTCAAATTTAACATTTTTGAAAGTTTAAATAGATTTGCCTTTCTCACATTAAATCGATTGGGAAACTTATTACTCAATATATGCAGTTCTGGGTAAAATTCAATATTTTTCTCGTACAAGTTTATAAACGGTATACCGGCTTGCAATAAATTCTCTGTTAATACACCGAAACCTGGATTCAATTCAACAATATAAGACATACACTTCAATAAATCATCTTTAATTAATGTAACAAAATCTTTTCCTATTTCACGGCTTATTAAATATGGATCACTGTCGTCTATATTCAATGACATATAATTTTGTAAAATTTTGTTTCTAAACTTCGGATTAACATACTGTATATATTTTTCATATATCGAAGAAATTTGACTTAGACCTTTCATTTCTTCAAACTTAATTACTAGATCTTGTGGCCATTCTTTTTTATTCTCTGATGATTTCATGTGCCTTGAACATGAAACATATTTCTTTATTAAATGAAAAATAACGCCGTTCGAAGATTTAGTTGTCATAAATATACAGGGACTCGGTAACGTTCTTAATTTATGGTATAACATTCTATTCGATACGTTTTACAATTATAAGGAGCTTGTAAAATACACATTTAAGGTTATTTCCACACATTACACGTTCCGTTTAACATGTAGCTCATTTTTTTCTAGCAAGACTTACTCTTGCATGCCGTCCAAAATTCATTGTGATTTCAAAGGTAATCTTTCTCAATTTTTGTTTTCCTTTCCTCCACTAAAATCAAAATATGGGGACCAGTTTGTACATATATATACAGGTCTACCGCATAACTGAGTCGTTGCACAATACATGCATGCAAATGCAAGAGGGGGAAGCTGTTTACATACCTTCTTACAAACGTTTTTACAAAATGAGTTATGTATATCCTTTGCAATATTTTCTTGTGCCACACGTACATAGTATCTAGTAATTTTCTACAAATCAATTGAATACTCTGTGCATGCATATGGTATTTTCAGCTATAGTAGAAAACAATGATATTTATGGATACTAAAAAAATTATCATAATTTTTAGATAGATATATTTGCAGCCCCCTACTAAATAAGTAGTGTCGAACAATTTTGGACATTGACATTCGTAGTATGCATAAATAAAATTAAATTTGTACAATCTGTTTGTACAGCAGATAATGATATATTTATATTGTTCAAAGTCTCCATTATTCCGCGACTGAGATATTGTATAGCTTTTGTAAGTCACCTTTTTCTGCTAATTTATCTTTTTTTTATCATTGATTTTCTAAAAAATTAACTCGTAAAGTAGAATCAATACTGTTATTAGCAATTCAGTTAGCAATAAAAATGGGTTACGTCGTTCTGTGCAGACCGAAAAATCAATTATTCGCTCTAGAAATTGTATTATGATATTTTTTTTTAAATGCAGAACTTATTGGTATATATAAATGGGGTAAATTGTTGTAAATTATAATTTTATGAAGCACTATACAATATTATTAAAGAGACATCTGTTACTATATATGTATTAATTATATACTCCGGTTTATTCGTTTAAAGTTCCGTTTGAATTGTATTGACCTGTAAAAGAGTTCGTAACAAGATATATCTAGGAAGAATTGGGTCTTTGCTATTAAAATCGTCATCAATACGAAATTTGGAAATGTGTACCTCTTGCAGTACTTTAAACTTTCTTGCATAACCTAATGTATCCTTGAGAAACAGACCACTTTCTAAGCTTTTTGCTATAATTTTTTTTTGCAGCCTATGATCCAGAACAATTGTAAAAGAAACATATATAAAGCATCGCCACTAAAAGATACAGCGTTGTCTTGTTAAAGAAGCCGTTGCTAATATTTCACTAAATCAGCTGTGTAATACCTTTAAAAAGAATGGCACAAACAGCTTCTTTATTATCAAGAATAGTTGCCTCTTCTGTATCTGCCACAGTGCGTGCAGGTAAAATTATAAGAGAAGTTATGGCTCATGGAGGTTTAAATATAATAGACAAAGGCAAGAATGATTTCCAAACTGAAGCTGATCGTTCTGCTCAAAGGTGTATTATTGCTTCATTAAGCCATCAGTTTCCAAACATTACTATTATTGGCGAAGAAGGATTAACTAACTGTGAAGTGCCATCTGATTGGATTGTAACGGAGGCAGATCAAGAGGTGTTAAAATTAACACTACCAGCTCATCTTGAAGATATTGATCCTAAAGATGTGTGTGTGTGGGTAGACCCATTGGATGGTACGTATGTGTTTGTACATATAATTAGTTGCATTTCTTAAATATATTTTGTGTATGGAATATTTTAATTTCATTGACTATATTTAGGTACACTAGAATATGCGCAGGGTCTCGTAGAGCATGTTACAGTTTTGGTAGGAGTGGCAGTGGGACACAGAGCCGTCGGCGGAGTTATTCATCAACCATATTATAAAAATACAGAGAATGAAATCTCTGGGCGTACATTTTGGGGTATAAATGAAGTAGGGTTTGGTGGTTTTGCACCAGTCACTCCACCAGATGGAAAAAGAATAATTACAACTACACGGTACGGTTTTCTCGATTATAAAATGGTTAAAGTTACGATTATTATTAATAGATAGTCTCAACTCTGTAATATATTTACAGTTCGCATTCAGATAGCAATGTTCAGGCAGCTATAAATGCTTTGTCTCCTGATGATGTCCTGCGAGTTGGAGGTGCAGGCTATAAAGTAATATTTATTTAAAAGTACCTGTAACTGCAAAATTATTTTAAACCGGTCGATTATTTTAATATTTCAATATTTGTAATAGGTGATACTCTTACTGGAAGGCAAAGCACATGCTTATGTCCATGCGAGCAAAGGTTGCAAAAGATGGGATACTTGTGCTCCCGAAGCTGTCCTGCACGCCGCTGGTGGTACTCTATCCGATTTTCATGGGGACCAATATTCTTACAGGGCAGATACAACGCATGCAAACGAAAGGGGTGTACTTGCTACAGGTCCTGGAGTAAATCATCAGTGGTATTTAAATCACATACCATATGAAATTAAGCAGAAGCTAGGACCGAAATGTACATAATTTTAGGATAAAATGATTGAATTTATACGATATTATAATACTCTGATAATGTAATCAGATTAGAAAATTTTTAAATGTTGTATATAACATTTCAAATTTTCGATGATTGAAAAACACATATCGATAAATCTTCACGATTGTTGATATGGCAAATGTTAATGTCAAACATAGCGAAAGGCTAGAGGTGGTATTTTTGTTACACGAAGTTGAAATAACGCTGTTGTTCATTAAAGGGAATTCACATTAAAAAGTACGGCCCTTGATCCCTAAAATTCTTTAAATTCTACGACATAAACAACACGGAAGGAATTAACTCGGGTATTCTATTTTATGTGTTCCAATTGCAAATCCCTGTATTTAAATTGCAAGCGGTACATTTTTCTTGTCAATTTTTTACAATTTTGATTTAAATGTGTCCCGGAGTTCTCGACGTAGAATTTTCCCCGATACAGTTCTAGGAATGTATTCAACAAATTTAATGCCACCGCGAAGTCTTTTGTGGCTCGATACTCGTTCTGAAACATTTGTTTATTTATATCAAAATCGTTAGTTAATGCAATCATCAATTAGAATAGGAACAATTGAAATATTTACCATTTACAAAATTGATAATATTTTCTGCAGTTATATCAGATCCCTGTTGTTTAACAACAAAGGCAGTTGGTAATTCTCCTGCTTCTTCGTCTGGTACACCAATCACTGCTGCATCTTTAGTTCCCGGATACATTAATAATATTGCTTCCAGTTCTGCTGGTGGAACTTGAAATCCCTTATATTTAATAAGTTCTTTCACGCGATCTACAATATAGAAGTAACCCTGCTCATCGTAATATCCTACATCTCCTGAATGCAACCAGCCATCCTTGTCGATGGTTGCTGCAGTAGCCTCCGCGTTATTACAGTATCCTTTCATTATTAAATCGCCTTTGAAACATAATTCTCCCACACTGTTTGGTCCTAGCGGCTCGTCTGATTCACCTTCGTCAATCGGTAGTACCTTTGCTAAATATATAAAGAAGAATTTAATATAAATTTCTGTTACGAAAATTATGAAGATATTACCTGACATTCCTGGTTGTAACACTCCTATACTATCATATTTTGTACTATCGTCTGGTGATTTAATCACAGCTAATGTAGTTTCTGTTAATCCATATCCTTGTTTAATCATTGGCACATTTAATCGTTTCGCAACCTGCTTCGTAAGATCTTCCGATAAATGTGCTGCTCCGCTCCTAATTAAGAAGTATCAATGAAATATTCTATAAAATTGTTATGCATTAATACCATATGTATATCACAGTTGAACATACCAAATCTCCTTAATACTAGACAAATCGTACTTGTCTACGATAGGATGTTTTGCTAAGAAGACCATCAATGGTGGCACAATTGTTAAATTCTCAATTTTGTACTTTTCAATGGCACGTAAAAACATTTTCTCTTCAAAATGTGAAAGAATGACATTTTTGCTTCCAAAAATGAGTCTTACAATCATCACAGTAAATGCATAGGCATGGAAGAATGGCAGTAAGGCTAAACTTGTTGCATTGGTTTGCGAAGTATCTGGTAATGAAACTGCAGTACTTCTAATTACAGCTAAGAAATTTTTATCCGTTAACATAACTCCTTTCGGCAGCCCTGTAGTGCCACTGGAGCATGAAATTACTGCCACATGATTATCAACATCTACTGGGCAAGCACGAAACATATCGTTAACAACTATATTTGATGTCAGACTATTAATGGTTGGTAACTTAATATCCATGGATTCGGTTAACATTATTAACTTTGGTACTGGTAACAATTGGGGAACAACTTTCAGAGTATTCTTCGCACCAATGACTGATATAAAAATGTACTTTGGTTTCGATATATTTAGTGCATGCTTCAATTCTCTCTCCGTATAAAATGGATTTAATGGACAAACGGTAACGCCTAAGTAAAATGCAGCGCATACAGCTACACAAAATTGCGTATTGTTTTCACTGCATATAGCTATACGGTCATCTTCCTTCAATCCTTCTGAGTCCAAAAAAATTGCTAACTTTCTACTAATGTCCAAAATTTCATTAAATGACTGCGACTTTCCTGTATACACATCTATCTGAAAAATTTGTGTTACAAAACGATAAAGGGAATATTACTTAAGCAAACTATTAATTAAATAATAAAGTAAGCTTTACCTGCGCCACCAAAGGACTATATACTTTTAACTGATTTAAAATCAGCTGGCCTAGAGATATATTCTCAAAACCCATACTAGGTAGCGGAGGACCGTGCAATACATTTCTTTCCTGCATCTTTCTGTCGGGCAATTGACTGAAAAGAAGAATTTTTGTCACGAATAAAATTTGAAATTACGTAACATGAAATGGGGAACGGTAAATCTTTGCAAATGGTCGTCGACACGATTAATTTTTATTTACCTAATTATGAAAATAATGCTGATTATAATTTGGATTTAACTTTTTTACATTGAGCTATTGAACTTTTTTGAACGGAATATATTTCTGGTCACCCGACTGAAGTATACAATACCACTTCGTTGCTCTAAATTGTTTAATTATGTACGTAATTTTGTTCTTCAATATGTACGATACTTACAGATAATCCGTCAAAATTTGTGGAGTGGTAACGTAGTTCTGAGTCTTGTCAGTGCTGTCAAAGCGTTCCCGGCGAAGGGGTCGAAACCGTGTTTAGCACTAAAGTAAATAATTACTTAGCTTTTGTATTAATTATCTGATGTTCCTCTTCTACAAATTAATATCTGATAATGTGGCCACAGCAGACATTTGTACAAGAATATTATCTAAAATCATATTTTTCTACCATTTATTCTACCAGTTACTACAACCCGTCACATGAATTAAATATGATGAATAAATCGTCGGTAATGTTGGTACCGATGTCGGTGCCACTATTCACCAACAGTGGACGCTGAAATCGTTCGAAATTTTTGGGTCGGCATATCTCGCCTCTGGTGATACATAGAATCTACCAAAGATGTCAGCACATAGGAGGTTTATGTATGTGACAAAGTTCAGTGTGCATCTAATCTGTGTGCTGTAGGTTAAAATGAGTAAACGGTAAGAACAGTTGTTTTCATTTTATTTCTAAACAGATTTTTGGAAAAAGTAGTCGGCGGGGTGCATTACCCTTTGCGAAAACACGATAATTAAGAACAGAAGATGGGTGTACCAGCATTTTTCCGATGGTTGAGTCGGAAGTACCCATCTGTAATTGTAGAATGTATCGAACAGAAGGTAGGTTAGATTGTCTTTATTTGGGTGAAAAATATTTAACGTATAACGGACCACAATTTAAGTAAAACGTGTACTGCTGCTGCGATTTTCTAGCCAAGTTCGACAAATGGTGTATCTGTACCTGTGAACTCAGCAGATCCAAATCCAAATGGGATAGAATTCGATAATTTGTACCTGGATATGAATGGTATTATACATCCCTGTACTCATCCAGAAGACAAGTAAGTAGTGTATGAATCGGTTGACAAGTTATTGAACGGATAATTAATAATTATAGATATTAATATTACTATAGACCAGCACCGAAAAATGAAGACGAAATGATGGAGGCGATTTTTGAATGCATCGACCGTTTGTTTCGTATCATAAGGCCAAGGCAATTGCTTTACATGGCTGTTGACGGAGTTGTGAGTATTCATATACAACATGCAACGAATATCTAGATATACGATGGTTATATACGTGTTAATGATTCATAGGCGCCAAGGGCAAAAATGAACCAACAAAGATCAAGAAGATTCAGAGCTTCGAAAGAGACAAGCGAAAAGATGAATGAAATAAAAAGAATACGCTCCGAGTTAACAGGAAAAGGCACTTCCTTACCACCGGAAAAGCCGAAAGAGGAGCATTTTGACAGCAATTGTATTACACCGGTTTGTATGAAGCTTATGCATCGATAACTTTAATTACGAGAAACGATTTTTCTATTTAATTCAATCGTAGGGCACACCGTTCATGGCAAGATTATCCAAATGTTTACATTACTATATACATGAACGTTTAAATAATGATCCCGGCTGGAGAAATATAAAAGTAATTTTAAGCGACGCCAATGTACCAGGTGAAGGGGAACACAAGATAATGGATTTTATTCGTAGACAAAGAGGTAAGAATACAAAGAAACATTTGGAGCATCCCTCTACACTATAGGAAAATATTGGAGCTGTTATTATATGTACTGTTTTTTTTCTGTTCACATAACAGCACAACCCGATCACGATCCTAACACGCAACACGTTTTATGTGGAGCAGATGCTGACTTAATTATGTTGGGTCTTGCAACGCACGAACCCAATTTTACTATCATTCGTGAAGAATTTAAGCCGAATAAACCGAGACCATGCGATATATGCGGTCAGTTAGGGCACGAAATGAAAGATTGCGTGGGTGCAGAGCTTAATCAGAAAGATGAAGAAAATGCTTTAGGATCTGAATGCCAGTACATATTTGTGCGGTTAAATGTACTCAGAGAATATTTAGAGAGAGAGTTACAAATGCCTAATCTTCCATTTAAGTACGATTTCGAACGTGTTATCGATGATTGGGTGTTCATGTGTTTCTTCGTAGGAAATGATTTTCTCCCTCACCTTCCGTCTTTGGAGATTAGAGAAGGGGCAATCGATAGACTTGTTAATTTGTACAAAAAGACCGTATATAAAACAGGAGTACGTAATATATTTTACAGATGACAGTATACAAAAAATGATTCTCTAATTAATTAATGTGGAAAAAGATTTTTATGTGGAGCGATTGTGTGATTGATAGCGTCGACTATAAAGGATATTAATATAGTAGAAACAAGCACAATACGTGTGTAAGCTAAGCGAAGCAGAAAACTGAACAATTTCTTTTTGCTATTCATAGGGATTCCTAACGGACAGTGGCGATGTAAATTTGGATAGAGTTCAACTGGTACTGTCGGAATTGGGCGAGGTCGAAAATGAGATCTTCAAGAAACGACAACAAAATGAGTTGGCTTACAAACAACGCGAGAAAGCCAAAGCAAGACGACTGGCAGGAATCAGCCATAATAAACCAAACTGGATTCCTAGTGGACAGTTTGCACCTACGGTACGTTTTGCTTTACTGAGACCGTTATTCAGATTAATAATAATATTTAATAATGATGACTTAGTAACATTCGCATGCCCACTCTTACTGTACAGGCTATCGGAAAGCAAGTTAAGCCCGTAGAAAACGCACGCTACGAAGCTTATCAAATGCGCGTTCAGGGTACAAATTATAAATCAAATGATCGCGGGAACGGAAATAGTAAAGAAATGTTAGAAATCATGTTGCGTCCTGAGGTATGTTTATGACTGCAGTTGTAATTTTATTTCTGTTAATACTTATGTTCTACTTGCGTTAATTGCCTTGCAGAACGCGTCTAATCAAGTGCAGAAACGCAAACACGATGAAGCTAAAGACGAGGAAGATTATCAGGCGCACGACGAAGTTAGACTATGGGAAGATGGTTTTAAAGATCGTTACTATGAATCGAAATTTGGCGTCCCTCCCGATAATTTAGCGTTTAGGTGGGTATGGCTTATCGTTGAAGTTAAGCATATTATGGCACACATGTCTTAATTTTTCTTTATTTATAAATAGAAATAACGTGGCACTGCAATATGTTCGCGGTTTATGTTGGGTTCTACGATATTACTATCAAGGATGCGCTTCGTGGAAATGGTACTTTCCATATCACTATGCACCATTCGCTAGCGATTTCATTAACATTGGTGGTCTGTCCACCGAGTTCGAGAAGGGAACTGTGCCGGTAAGTGTTTGCGGATATAATATTGAATCAGTTGTGTCATAAATTAGCATTGAGAAATTCATTTTTGTTACTGCAGTTTCGTCCGTTAGAACAATTAATGGGCGTGTTTCCAGCGGCCAGTAGCAAACACGTTCCTACCCCATGGGCAAAATTAATGACCGATCCAGTAAGTTCCATCTCGCTGTTTCCAAAGAATATAAAAAAACGAATTCACGACTCACACTTACGGATTTTTTCTGCAAATCTTTTCTTTAGAGATCATTGATTATCGACTTCTATCCTGAAGATTTCAAAATTGACTTGAACGGTAAAAAGTTTGCTTGGCAAGGAGTGGCCCTACTTCCATTTGTCGACGAGAAAAGATTGTTCAAAGCATTGGAGCCTTACTATGATTGCCTAACGGAAGCAGAAAGTATGTTAACTTTTACTCCAAAAGTGCAAAGTTTCTCTACAATTTGTACAATGCAATACATTTCTCAGGGACACGAAACGCTCGAGGCAACGACCGATTGTACGTTGGACTTTGCAATAGCGGCTATAATTTTATAAAGGGATTATATACAAATCGTGTCGGCTTCGAGATAGAAACTGGTATATCTATTGACGGTGTACGCGGTAACGTATTATTATCAGAGGATTGCGTTGGAGACGAAGCTACTTTACACTCTCCAATAAACGGAACACCAGTCAGGAATAACAAAGTTTATTGGTACGAAATAAACTCTACCCGAAAGTAGAAGCATCTATTTACATTCGAAGCACCTGGGATACAATGCGTTTCTGTTACAGTGTTCGATACAAGGATCCCGAATATAGCAGTAATTTCATATTCCCTGCAAGAAAGTTGGCGGGCGTCAGGGAGCCTCAGAGGGTACTGAAGCCACAAGATTTCGAACAAATGAATCGAAACACTGGAAACAATTGGAGGCCACAGATTGGTTTCGTACCTTCCACTCAGGTCGCCACACTGAGCGACGCAGGACGACGAATACTTGGGTTAGTCGATCGAAGCTCTTGTCATTTCTTTCTCCCAGTATCCAATCATGGAATACGTGTGCAGCATTTCAATAAAAGACGTACCTTTTCGTTTACAGACATTACACGAATCACAGCAACGTGCCACCACTCTACGGTCCCAGATCTATACCGCAGTCGCTATATCCAGCGCATCAGGGTAAGTCACTTTTTTAATGCAATATCGCCCACGGATTGGGATCCAAGTACATATTTATCGCCGGTCAGAAAGGGAAACAATAATACGCGAACGAGTGACATCGTTTCGCGTTGAAAGGTAAGAAGGTTGTCGCGTATCAAGCCCATTCCCGACCGTCAGTTGAACCCTCGATTTTTCAAACAATGCCACGCTTACAGGAACCAAATTAAAGCGCACGCGACTCGTTCGGATTATCAACGACACGATTCTTCGTCGTATGAAAAACACGTACGGGTATTCATTGTTTTCCCCGCCCCAACAGAAGTCGTGACAGCGAGGCCAACCCCCTATCCTTCCTGCATTTGTTTCATGCATTGTGCGTCGATCGGCCGAAGGCATCTCGAAAGAACCCTCATCGCATCGATTTCCTACTTTTCCAATTAATTCCCCGTCTAAACGCGCCTCGATTGCAGTCGAACAACCGTTTCACGCTATTTAGACAGGCAGGCGAAAAAATTGCGAAATTACCCGAACGTTGACAGAAACGTCTGAACATCGACGCGATCGAACACTCTCCGTCCACGGGTCCGTCGAAACTCGTTAAAGAGAGGTCGCAGTCCGAAACTGTACCCAAATTGCGAACCGATTAGAGCTGTCCCAATTAAGTTAACGACCCGTGACTTCCCGGTCCGAGGAAGATTTTTCCACGTTGAAACTTGCGCCGCGAACAGAGAAAGAGAGATGGCGGTGAATTGATTCCGTTTCTCCAAGTCTTCGGGTGGGCGGCGGTGAAAGAGGGGTTTGGAAATCAGGGGTCAGAGGCGGGGTCATAAGCGTGCACAGGGGGTTGCCAAAGCCGAGGGGTTCCGGTCCCGGATTAGCTTCGAGGGTAGTTCGTCACGTAGAGCGTGACTCCGGCCGTTTCGTTGTTTGGCACGTCGAGGTGGAACCTACGGTTCCACGGCTTTTGCCCAATTATAAAACAAACGCGGTGCACTCCGTAATTATCCAATTAGTGGATGTTCCACCACCATCAGCGCCAGCGACAGCTTGCCCCCGGCCTTTCACGTATCGTCCGTTTTATCCCCTGCGTACGATCCGTCTGGCTGAGATTACAAAGGCGAACAGCGACTATCGCTTTTGTACCAACGATTCGTTATCGTCCCCGTTGTCGGCGATGTTGTTCTTCCCGTGGCCGACGGCGGAACTCTTGCCCGGGGAGGCGACGCGTCGAGGAGGCCTGGCGAACGAGTGTCCGGATTTTCCGTGGGAGCTTGTGCCTCGAACGGGCCGATTTCGGCGACTGTTTTCGACTCGAGCTTTCTTCCGATCTGCATACGACTAGCCCGAGGATTATTTCGAGCGGGGATCAGGAGCGCGCGTGTGTAAACTTAAGGGTTGACCGAACAGTTTCGAAATGCATCACAACGACGGTTAGTAACGGGTAATACGTGTATCAGAGTTGAGCCCCGTTTACTTTGGGATTTAAACTTTCCAATCGATTCGCTGGTTTCTCGTAACCGTTAAAACCGATCTCGCTAATCTCTCGTTAATCGAGAGTCAGCGTAATTAGGACCGTCAGCGTTTCTATGTAAGCGTTTCGACAGATTTCAATTTTGATAAATCTCCCGATTTAACGATCGTTAATATCGCAATTCTGTAATTATTAGCCGCACCGCTGAGAATACTCCGAATCTATCGGAACTGTTGCGATCGTTAAACGAATTAGAACGAGGAAGAGCCACTTTGGCGTCGACTTACGGATTCCGGAAAGATGAATTGCGATCGCCAGGAGTTGACAGGTCCAGGAGGCGTGATCGGGTCGCCGCACGCGCTCCAAGAAGCCCACGTCCGTGTCCGTAAAAACAAAACGTTGTTACACGGTGTGTGATTGATTTACCGAGGGGGAGTAAACGCCAGGCACACGCGTGACCCACACGAACGGACCCTCCAGAAAGACCGTCCACGGTCACTGGTCACGCGTGGAAACTTCTGATCTTGCATTTCATTGGACTCCGGTGTCCAAACGGTAGGAGAACTTCACGGCGAATAACGAGGCGAGCGACCGCATAATCGCGGAACTAATCTTCCGCAAACAGAAGGACACCTCCGCAAAATATATCGCAAGATTCTCCAACGTTCTCTAATCCCCCCGTACCCAATTGCTCGAGCGTCTCGCGTCGTGGACACCGCGAGCGAAACGACGCCCGCGGTGAAGCCGATCGATGCAACCCAGAGAGGTCGGAGGATCTTCAACCGGAGTCGATACCCCATAATTCTTCGCGGTATCTTGCGGATGAAGTGCGCGTTAGGGACGAAGCGAGGTGTAGCGTGCGGCCAAAGTGAAGCCGGCTCGCCGGCGAGCGAGCGAGCGAACGAACGAACGCTTCCTGGGGGATGAAAGTGGAGTAGGGGCAAGGGGCGGATAGGGTCGGCCAACGGTCCGTTCGTCCATATCTTCGTCCAGATGACAGGTGCAGGGGCCCCTCGTTAGACAAATTAAGCTTCGTTCCTGGCCTCCCGCCTCGATGCCAGCGTCTAACTACTCCACGGCTTTGTCCGCCCGTCTCTGTTTCCTTCTCGCCCCTTCGCGGCACCGCGTCTCCGTCGCGCCAGTGCTGGCTCGTTCGGGACTGGTTTCGAGTGGACTGCAAACACTCGTGCAGGCAACGGCGGCGGCGGAGCCTCGAATCGCGTAGAAACCGGGCGCAAGACCAAGAACCGTCCGGATCCGTCGACTGGCCACCAGCTGCCCCGATGACCGATACCGCCGAGCCTCTCCTTGGCGGGTCCGTCGCGAATTAACGGCGACTCACGGGGGAGAAAAAGTCCTCCTCCTGGCTGGTCGGGGGATAAGGATGCAACAGGAACGCACCGGAGGGAGCGAAGAGGTCGATGGAAGTTCGGCGGAGGCGAGAAAAGTATGAAAGAGGATTAAGTTTCTCGGAGACGGTGGGCAATTAGTTAGGCGATTCTCGAATGCCTCGAAGTATTAATCGCCCGATTCGAGCGCGTCCCGTTGACGCGGTTCGCTTTCTCAATTGGCCGTACGATCTCGCGTTAGAAAATCGTAACGAACGTCCCGTTGGGATCGCTGTACGGTTTTCGACTATTCATTGTAAACGATTGCATCGGGGCCGATGGGCCGCTGACGCACCGGTCGCTCGTTTCGAATCTGTGGAGGACTTTCTGCGAAACCCTTTAGCACCCGTGGCGATCCACGTCTCTCGCCAATTGGCTATTTTTAGACGGCGTTTTTTAACTTTCTGTTAAAGCGCAGTTCTCTTTGAGCGATCATTCGTTATCCGTTGGAGTACCTTTTTTTTTTTTTTTTTTTTTTACTCAGCTTGTAATTCCTCCTCTGTTTAGCAACCGCTTATTAACCGCTGTCCATTCCCTTTCGCAGCGCTCCACCCCGATTGCTAAAATCGAATGCCTCACCTAGTTCTATTCGCGTCGAGAATTATTTTCACCGCGATCGCGAAATACCTCGCGCTTATCGCTCTTCGCGGTTACCTTCGGGGCCGCTTCTGGCGGTCGCGAACGGCGATCGCACCAAGTCGATCGAAGTCCATCGAAAGCAACGGTATCTTCCATCGAGCTCCCTCGTCGCGACGAACGCACGGAACTGTCAGACTCCTTCCTGAAAGCCTCCGCGGCTTCTTCAGTCTCGATTCGCCGGGGGAAATTACCTCTCCGGTCCCATCCGTCGGCAGCGAGGTGTGCCGCGTCTATTTACCGGCTCCTCTCTTTCCCTTCCCCTCCGCTCTGTTTTCCCCCCCGCGGAAACTGGCTGCCGCTCTCACGGGATATTACCTGTAATGTCCGTCGCATCCATTACGCGTCATTATCCGTCCATTAGTCGTTCTCCACGGGTCCGTGGACGCCTTGGGAAAAGACGTTTACACGCCTCGGCGCGCGGAACGGTTCGAATCTTCCTTTACGCGTCTCCCCCTACTCTCGTCCGACGTGGAAACTATTTTGCAAAGCACGCGCCGCCCTCCCCCGTGTCCCGTAAACCATTTCCCGGATACCCGGAATGTAAAATATCGGTTCGAAACGTGGTGGTATCGATCAACTGGCGCCCAAGCGCGACCGAAAGGACAAAAACGACGTCAGTTTCCCGGTTCCTCGCCAAACGAATCGCAATTTCGTCCCGGCCGAGTTCCTCTAGCCGCGACACCCGCGAATTTTTCTACGCAACCGCGATACGCCCTCGAGCCCCAATTAACTTTTGTCCAGTGCGCAATCTCTCGACGGTTCGCGCCCCGCTGGAATAACCGCGAGCGAATGGACCCGACGTAATTACGGCCGGACCGGTAACGAGGACACGTGTTTTCCATGGAAAACCTTCGATCTCGAAGACGGGTCGAACAAAGCGATCCAAGGTGCGGGGGCGGTGTGGTGGCTGAAGGGGGGAGGGGAGGGAACAGAGGCTTCTTCTCTAAATGCTCGTTCACCCTCGCCTATTCATCTTCCACGTATGTCTACTACCTGCGATACAGCCTCCCTGCCATTAACTATAGGATCCATTCATCTTCGAGGGCATAGGTGAACTTGTCCTCGCGATCTCTTCAGACACTCGATGATGCTCGCGCTCTGGCGCTCTTCGGCCCGGAACTTCAAAGCCTGCTCCTTTCACCCCGAACGGAGACAGCGCGATAAAGAGAGAAAGAATAGGCGGGGAGGAGAGAAAAATAAAAAAAATTCATTTCATTATCCGAATCTATTCCTTTTCATTTTGAACGGCGTAAAGCGTAATCGTGCCTGCAGAGGTAAGTAAAGTTTATCCACTCGCCGGCGAGGGAGCGTCGGCGGAACGCGACGAACTGCGGAGGAGTTTGCGAGAGTAACGTCGAGGTAGTCGCCCGTGCAGGGATATTCGTCGGGCACGGATAGAAACCGACGGATCGAAAACGTTTGTAGGAACGAGCCGAACGGATGACGATGCTCGTGCTCCCGTGGCTCGGCGACGGGGACAGATACGGTCTCTGTTTTCCATGGTGTGGGGCTGACGGGCGTCACCGGCAGCGCCGTGGCTAATTTCCTCGGCATTGAACCGCATTGTGCTCTAAATCGGCCATCCCGCCTTCGGGAAGCCACCCCCTTTGAAACCGCATCGGAAACCTACACCGTGCCCCTCTGCGCGCCCGTCGAAATCCATTCAACCGCCATGGAAATTGTTCTCCGCTCGTTCAGATTTCTTCCTCGACTCGTTCCTCGGCTTGAACCCTCGGCGCCCTCGTCGAGGTGGCCGCCGCGAGGTCCGCGTCAGAAAGATTGTCGCGTCACAATCGCGATCGCGTTCTTCTTAAAGACGGCTGGGGACGGTACGTTTGCGCGTGAAATTAAACGCTCGCAACGGAATGTTTTTAACCTTGCCCCCGTCGGCAACAGCTTGCAGTTAATGCGCTAACCCAGTTTCGTCTGCTCGATTGTACGTATCCGCGCAGAGGCCAGGCGAGTGAACGTCTAGCGCGGTTCCTGGATCATACTCGGTAACTCCGCGACGATGGAATCCGCCAAGGAATCGTCGAAATCGCTTGGCAATTGCTATTTCCACGCGTCCACCCGTAAAATTCGAGCGACGCTCGTCTCAACGACACACCTGAGGCAGCTCCAGGACGATACTTCGATCGGGACGAGAACCATTAGCCACGGTGACGTCGTTAGAGGTTGTACGTTCTTGCCGTCACGGGGGAACGAGCGTGAAAGCAGAAGGAAATAGGGATATTAAGGCTGGCCGGGAGAGCGTCGGATTTAATCGCGCTATTTCTTTTCCACGGTGGACCACCGGCTGAAAGGTCGTGAATTTCCGCGAGGTGTCAGCGAGCCGCGGCTCCTTCTGCACCACGGTAAGAAATCGTGAAACGGGTTGAGGATGCGTGGAGTGGCGAAACCTTAGGGGGTGGATGAGAGAGCGACTCGACGTCGAGAGGGATCCGCCCTCTCGTGAAGGGTCCAGCCGGTAGACAGTCTCACTAATTACGCCGCGCCTCATTAGCGTGGAAGCCTGGCAGTCGCTTAAGGACACGTACGACGACTCTTCTTCGGTTTCGTCAAAGATACGGATTTTTTTTTCCACTCTACTACTCTCTGTTTCCTTTTTCCTTTTTTTTCTCTTTTCCCTCCTACTGGAGGAGAACACAGAGGCGGAGGGAAGGAAGACGAAGAAGGAGAAGGAAAAAAAAAGGGAGGCCGCCTTTGCCACGGCACTCTCCTTCACTCGCTGACACGGGAATAGGAAAAAAAAAATATTAGCAATGAGAGAAATCCTCTTCTTGCCGCGGGGCAAGAGTTCGAGGAGAGTTCGCGTCGCGAGGATCCGCGGTTTGGGGGTGGTGGAGATAGCGGAGCCCCTCCGAAAAAGCACGGAGGTGCTTGAACTTGCGAAGCGATAACAGATAGCGGCGGTGTTCTTAGTGTCCGGAGAGCGGTTGGAAAGAAGGGCGCTTTATCGTCGATCGAATCGGGCCAAGTAAACTCGTTAAGGGACGCGGGGGCGGCGTTCGAGATCGCTTTGATTATCAATTCTTCGGTTGACCAGCTCGCGGATTCGCCGGGAACGTCTGACTCGGGGCAATTCTCTCGGCGAGCGTGAAACTCTATTAGAGCGGGAGGGCCAGCAGCCACGGGACCGTTTCGATTTGTCCCTGTGAAGGGTTCGTGCGATTTCTAGTGGCTAATAGAAAGGCTGCCTCCTACCCTCTGCGGCTATCGCGAGGGGGCCAAGGGTTGATTCGTTTGGATTTTTACTTAAAGCCAAACCGACCCCACGTTCGTATATAGGATCGATATTATCGGGTCATCAATTGCCCGTTTAATTGGCGCAGTGTCTGGCCGGTGGCCGTCCTATTCTACTTAACGGCTCGCGGCGTTAACGATTTCTGCGTTACCTTTGGATCGGGCGATAATTGCTTACTCGACGCCGCGGCGTTTCCGTTCCGAGCGAACTGGAGAATTGAATTTTTGACGACGTGCGTACGCGCGCCGGTGTCGGAGTCGAGAAAGGGAGTTACGGTAATCGTTTAGCGAGAATCGTTACCGTTCAACGGCTTACTTCGGTCGATGGATATTCCAGCGCTCCGGTTGCATTGAAACGAAGGTTTCGCGTTCGAAGGTCAGAATAGTTCGCAGCATATCTGCGGCGAAATTTTCCGGGGAATTCTCGTTGCGTTGACTTCCGGGCTAATCGAAGAGTCGAGGACCGGGGCACCGTCTGTTCCCATTACGTCCCCATGAGCTAACCCAGAGACGTTCTCGGTCGTTCGTAGGAAAAGGATCAGCCGCGAGTGAATTTTCCATTCTCTCTCGACCAGCATTACGGATCAGCTGAATAGGAGGGCCTCTTTCATCTAATCGAAGTAAATGGTGCGCATATCCTAGACCCTCCGGCCAGGCGAAGAAAAGGTATTCTGTTTTGTCCGGGGGGATCATCGATACACCTGTGCGCGAACCTCTAATTTTCTTCTCCTTAGCCCTCCCTCTCTCCCTCGGTGTTCGCTTTAAAATGATGCCAGAAGTATCGACGGCGTACTCGCGCGTCCTAACTCCGCCGCAAGAGGAGAATATTCGTCCCTCTTCCACGCTCGAATCCTTCGTTTAGCGTTCACGGTCCACGAATTCCTTCCGGTGGTTTGCACCGGATTGGAGCATCTAAAAAAAATCGCAAATATTATTTCGTTCCTCGAATCGTCGATCGCTTTCGCGATCTCCTAACGAACGCGTCGCGGAGCGGAAGCGCATCGGTTAGGCGATTCGCTGAGAAAACTCGCGCGATCGTCATCGTGGGATTTCTGTCCGTTCCTTTTTCTTTCCTCGCTCTCGTTCCAATTAACCTTGAGGCCGCCGAGCGGCTAGGAGGCTCTTGCCCCGCAGGATGCGAGGGAGAACATAAAGGGGGCAGTCGAATGAGATTAATTCAGAAATGACGACGAGTTCTTGTTGCCTCCCTGCGCACGCACGATTATATGTACACGATGGATGTGCACGGAGAGAGAAAAGAGAGACGCAAGGGAGAGGGGACACACCGGTTACCCTTTCAATATCCATTTTTACGATCGCACCTTTTCCCCTCTCGTTTCGTCGACGTTATTTTTGCCATTTTTTTTCCCCCCTTTTCCCGTCGAAAGAGATTTTCAGTCTTCCACCTACTTGCGGTTGTCCCTCCTCCGTTTTTTCTTGTTGTTTTTATTTACCTTTTCGCGACCGAGCCCACATAATTTTCTCTACCCCCGCCATCCTTTTGAATTCCCCGTCGTTTCGGCAACCTTCGCCACGTTTCATCGATACCCTGCCCCGCGTTCCCGTTCATTCTACAGTCGCAGGCGACGCCGCTCTGTTTCATTTAGAATTTAGACGATACCTTTTTGTAAACGTTTTTTCATCTACCGCCGCGCGGCGTAATTTCCATTTCCGTTTCTGGGTCGCGCGATTAACCGAGAAAAACGGATGCAGGCTCGCCACCGCCGCCGCCGCCGCCGCGTCGCTTTTGCAACGTCGAGAATTCGACGAATGAAAATGTTTTCCGTTTTTTCACCCCCCCCCCCTAGACCGCGCCCCGCGCACCCTCGCGGCTCACCGATATTCCACCCCGCTCCGGAATCGGGGCTTTTCACCGCGCTCCGGCTCTTTCTTTCTCTCGTTTTTTACCTTGGCACGATTTCCTCGCGCTCGACTGCCTCGAGAACCCGCTCACCGCGCCATTCTACGCGCGTTTGTAATATCAAGAAACCACGGCGGCGGAGAAATCCTCGGTTAGTATCCTCGAAAACGCAAAAGAAAAGGTGAGCCGAGTCCCGAGGGTGCGGTTTTCCACCTCATTTCCACGCGGACGCAGGGAACAACGATTTCGTGCCGGAACAAGAGGGAGAGAGAGAGAGAGAGAGAGAGAGAGAGAGAGACCGCCTCTCCCGTTTCTTTCGTCTCCTCTCCCTTTTGCTTTCTGGATTTCTTCTATTGTGCCCTCTTGTAGTCACCGGCGAGGATCATCCGCAGAATCGGATTTTAACAGGCGCCTTGGCCGGTTTTTCCTTTTTCTTTTTTTTTTTTTTTTTTTTTGTACTTTCTGTAGGACTCTAGAGAATACTCTCTTCTGGAGCTTTCCCCCTCGAACGAGTTCCTCGAGCGCGTGTTGATAATTCCTGACCATTTACGGGAACGGTTTGGCGGCCAACGTTCCGGGGGATTTTTAACTCTTTCGAATTGTATCGCCAATGACCCGGGTCGGGGAAGTGTGTTAGGTACGAGCCGTCGAAGTCGCGTGCTTTTGTTCCCGGTGGTTATTCCTCGAATTATTCCTTGAACGCGAATAATTGCGACGATGAATCCGATCTCGTTCGGACGTTTCCTTTCCTTCGAGACGTCGCTGCTGTCAATTCAGTATTGGCGTCGTTGAGCATGCAAAATGATTGCAACGAGCGATCCAAAAAAAAAAACTTGAAACCTGTCCAACAATCGCACAAAATTAGTTCTAGGATATCGAATTTTCTGTTCGAGCTTCAGACTTGTTTCAACCGCGAGACTTACGAAATGATATACCCGTCGTCATAATCGTAGCGACGCTGCCACCGCGAAGCGTCAGCAAATTGTATTCCGCTATCCAGGGACGAAGAGGGAAGTGCAATCGCGTTTACCCCCGGAATTGGTTCTACCCCCTCGTCGTTCTCCTTTTCATTCCCGATCGGAAGTGTGAAAAGGTTCGACCGGTTTAAGAGCCGGATCTATGACACGTTTCGATTCCTTCGGAACGTATCGGGTTTCGAGCGTTCATCTTTGCGAGGAAACGATCTTGTTCTTGAACGCGTCGACTTGTTGACCCATCTACCACCCGCCCCTGCGGTATCCGATTTCACCCGCGTTTCGAGGACTCGCGGCCCCGCTGGCTGTCCAGGTCCAGCCCCGGAATCCTCTTCACTGGTTCCATTGGAATTCTGTTGGACCGCCGTGTTGAATTTCGCGGTCCGGCCGGAAACGTTCTTATTCTGTTTGCTCGATCGCCCGTCGACTTCCCGTTCGATACTCAATCGCGATCGGTCCTCCACCCTTGGTAGGGAAATGTACGAGACAGAAGGACAGATCGGACGATAGGGGAGGACGATTCGGTGGCCAACCGCGAAGACGCGATTCTGGCGAAGTTCAAGATCGTCGTCTTGGTCGGGAAGCGGGGCGCATCCGCGCACGGTCGTGCCCCTAAGGGCCGCGTACTCCAGAACCCTCCAGGAGCCCTTGATTTTGCAATCCGTACGAAAGTCACGCGGCGCACAGAGATCGGTAAGGGTAACGTAGATAGGCGTTGCTTCCCGTCACCGTGGCCCCCTTGCTCGTGAAGAAGGGAGGAAGGGAAGATGGAAAGATGGGAAGACGGGAAGAAGGGGGACCGAGAGCTCGACGCGAAAAGAAAGGAAGAAAGAAAGGAAGAAAGAGGGTAGGGAGGAAAGCAAGCGAAAGCGGGGGATGATATCCCTCTTGGTGTGTAGCATTTGAAGGAGACGACGGTTCCCTTTGCAAGAGTAGAGATCCTGATGGGACTCATGAGGGGCGTATTTACAAGGAGGAAAGAGAGGAGCACGGAAGGAAGACGAGAAGAGGAGAGTCACGCGACGTAGGGCGGGGGGGGCTACGAGGAAGAGGACGATGGGAGTGAAGCATCCTCGACAGTTCTAGGATACTCCTTGCCGGTATCCTGGGGTCCTCGCTGCACAAGGACCATCCTCTTCCTCTTCTTCGTCACGCACTCTTCCCGGTTTCTCTCTCCCCCTCTCCCTCTCCCTCTCTCTCTCTCTTGACAAAAGTATGATCGTTACTGCTCTCTTTCTCTTCTGCTTTCTTTCCTGCTTGTCCTTCCATCTGCGACGATCCTGCGGTCGCAGCCGCTCCACCTCTTTCTCCTCGTCTTCCTTCCCGTCTCCTTAACTCCGTTACAAAGCCGAGTAGCCACCTTTTCAACGCTCTTCTCGCTTTTCAGGATCCACCGTGTCGTTCCGTCGCGACTCTTCAACCCACGCTCCACTCTCTCTCTCCATCTCTCTATCTTTCGTTCGCACTCCGTATCTCTCTCTCCGTCCCTCCGCCATCCAGCGAACAAGTGTATAGGATTCGATATCACCTAATCACGATCCTCGAACGGGAACAGACTCTTCTCGCTCGATGACTTTTCGACGCCACGAGGGTCGCGATTGTTTTTCTTCCGCCGCCCGTTCGCTCGCGTTACCTCAACCAACGGCTTCTTCGATAGGCCCCCGTCTTACGCGAGATCGGACGATCCCCGAACCGCTCGTCCCCGGACGATGTGCAAATGAATGGGATTAAACGCGGCTCGATTTCGTTCGAGAAATCACTTCTCCCGACGCTGCTCACCCGGGCCGGGGATGAATATCGACGGGGTATCGGGAAAGCGCCTCCCAAAGTGGGGACCCGGTGTTCGAATATACGACGGCGGCGGTTGCCAGAGAAAAAGATTGCGCGGATGTAAACGTGGCCATAGAGGATGCGAGAGCGGCGAAGGTAATGCGCCGGCTGAGGCAAGGGTCCTTGCTTTGACTCCAAACTCACCAGTATAACTGAATGCCTCTCTATAGGCCGAGTACGTGCTTCTAAGTGCATCCTGATTTTTCGAAGCTCTTTGATTATACTCCTCTCTTTCTCTCTCTCTCTCTCTCTCTCTCTCTCTCTCTCTCTCTCTCTTTCTCTTCTTCGCGCGCTCTCTCCGCCACCCTTGTTTCCCTACCCTTCTCGCGCGTCGATTCTTCCGGCATCTTTGCAGCTTTTTCCTTTGGTCGATCTGCGGAACAGAAGCGCAGGAAACAGCTGGCGCTGGGTCTTTTGCTAGGGCCAGCGCTAATAGGTGGCGCGTTTGTTTTAATTTTAATCAGCGATATAGTTATACCTGTATACCTTTGCGCCAAGCCGATCGAGTGGAAGCTTCGGTGTATCGTTTCTTCGTTTCGCGACGACTTTTTTTTATTCCTTTGCTCGCTGGTCGAGGAAGGTGGGCTTAAAATATCGCGCGGGATAGCCTGTTTCATATTTTCTAGAAAGAACAGCTCCTCGACTCCTCAATCTGGGCTCCTTGCGCGGAGGGGAAATCGATTTACGGATTGCCACGGGCTTTTGGACGGCACGGGCCGCGGCTGGATCTCTTCACAGGTGCACAAGTAGCTGTGTTGATTTATTTGATAAATGAGTAGTGGATAGGGCTTTAAGCGGGCGAGAGAGAGGGAGGGCTCTCCAGCGGAGAGTCCTACAACGCCGAGCGCACTACTCTTTCGCTCTTCTGCTCTCGTTTCCTCTCTCTCCCCTTCTCTCTTCTTCCCCTCCCCCTCCCCCTCCCCCCGGACTCTACCTCTTGCTCCCTCAAATCAAACGTAGAACCAGTTGGACCGACATAGGTCCCGCGAGTGCGACTCGAACACCCTCGACGCGAGTCGCTCGCTACTCTCGTCCTCCACGCGATTTCTATCGTTTGTTTCTCGCGGTCCGCCTCGTCTCCTCGGCCTCCCCCGGATGATGACCCCGTTCGCGGACCAGTCAGCGTGGAACCTGAGCCTGAAAATTGTCATTTTTCCCAGTTACGAATACCGTAGAAACTGTTGTCTCCCGCGGAATGACATGTATGCGTAAACGCCAGGCAACAAAACCCACCGATATTTGCCCGCGTCTAAAAATATCAACTCCGTCGATAGAGCATTAAAGACGAGAAAAAAATGTCCCCCGGCATACAAGACGCGACTTAATCCAAAACGGCTGAGCAAGCAGGCTACGGGAGTATCGGCGGAGCAAGCAGAATGCAGAAATCCGCGTTTTTCTTCCCTTTTCGCGACGGTAACGTTTCACCGATATTTCGTCTCCTTCAGGGCTCGGGGGGGGGGAGGGGGGAGGCGGAGGGGGCATCAGCAGCAGCAGACAGCGAAAATATTGACTCTCGTCAGCCCGTCGGTACCGTGTACAACGCGGAAGAGAATCCGGCCGTGGAAGGCAGCACAAATTAGGGACGGGACGTCGTATTGTTTCGGAACAATGTCAGAGGGATTAGCCAGTCCGTACACACGGAAACGTCCACGTGAAAACGCTCCGTTCGTTCCCCAGGGGCCGTTAGAATTGCGCCGGCTCGGGTGCACGATTTATCCAAGAGAAGCCGGGAAATAACAAAAGGATCCGGACCGCCGAGTCGCGAACGGCTTCTCGCAGACGCGGGCACGCGACGTCGGTCGTTGCGGCTCGTCGAGAACGGCGACGATCAGCGATTCCCGTCGCCGTTATCCGCGATGAATAATTAATGCCGTTAATGAATTAAAGATCACCGCGGGCCAAAGAAAGCCCCGGGGTCGGTCGGCTGGCTGGCTGAGTTGTTGAATATTGGCTGCGTCTTGCAACCTCATTTGCGCGTATCGATTCTGTCGCGCTGGATACGCAGGATTTGAGGGACCCGGGGCGGCGGGGTTTGCGTCTCCGGAAACCGCGTGATTATTAATAATCTATCCCGTCCCCGGTAAATTGATAAAGGGGATTAATTGCCAGCGAGGATTATTTAGTTGATATCGGACGAATAATACCGAGGCGGAAGAAAATCAACGAGTCCCTTTCTTATCGGGGACCGGTGTGTTAAAGCGGGTGGCAGAGGCGTCAGATAAGGCACCACCGTTGATTGGATCACCGCGAGAAATCGATACCTCAGCCTCCCCCCTCCCCTCTATCCACCGGTTCGAGCTTCTCCTTCTTCGTTTCGGTCTCCGGTCTCTGTCGTTCCTCGAGGGTACGCTTCCCTCCTGCTCCTCTCTCTTTTCCGTACCTCCTCCTGGCCGCCGCCGCCGCCGCCGCCGCCGCCGCCGCGGCCGCGGCTGCCTCCAATTTCCCCGTGACGGGCTCCTGGAGGATTCTCGAGTACCCTCTCATCGCCCTCTGGGCCATCCAACCGAGCTCTGTCCGGCAGTCTCCATGCCAACACCCGCTCGATAAATTTATTGGTCGCCTCTGAGACAAGTGCTTCTGCATACTTCTTTCTTCCTCCCTCTCGTGCCTCGTCTTATAACGCCCTCCCGTTCGCGCTCGGTCCGCACATTCTTGCCCCTGCTGATATTTTCTTGGCCGATGCTCCGCCGCGGGACCACCTCGCGAGGATGTCGCGCGACTCTCGCGGTTTCGTCCCAGTCGACGCCTGTGCCACGCTGACCGGGCAGTTCTCCAATTGCCTCCGTGTCCTCGATCCACTTCTTCCTTTCAATGCCCTGCAAAGAAAGATTCGTCGCCGGTAACTTTGCGAGCCACGAACCGGGGCGGTCGTTGCCGGCTCGACGGCGAGAGGTTCGTTCCGTAAAATCGTCCGAACGATCCGACGGCGAGGGCGATCTCTGCGCGCCTGCCGAACGGCCGTTAATCACCGTCGAAAAAACGTGCGACCGTCGCCTAAGCGGACGCCCAATTAAACGACCGACGAATTACGCACAGGCCGCACCGGCGGCCACTCCGCGGCCCGGTATTGGATCCCGCCGTTGGATGGGGCTCGAATCAATCCGGCTCCCCCTTTCGCGAAATTGTAAATAAATTAGGAGCTGCGCGATCGCGAGAGTCAACACGTTACTCGTGCGCCCGACCTGCCCCTTGCCCCCCGGCAACCCTTAGCTCGCGTACGCGCGAGCCCGCTGCGCGGCGCCACGCATTCGTTCGCTCCCTAGTTCCCTAATTTCGGCGCATGCGCGACGCGAGAGCGACCGCGCAGCCGAGTGGGCGTGCGGCGCGAGAAACGAACGAGGACAGTCGCGGCCGGTGGGGTGAGGCTCGCGGAGGGCTGGCGAGAGAAAGGGTCGCGGGCACGGGAGGAGCGCACAGACGAGCTACCAACACAGAAACGTTGCGTTTATTAACGCACGTTGCACGGTGGGGTCTGCTGGCACAGCATCGGCTGTGCGGCAACCAGCCAGGCAGGGTCAAGTGCTTCTCTCCGTCCTTCTTCGATCTTCGCTCTCTCCCGCTCTGCGCCGCTGCTGCCCCCCCCCCCCCCCCCGCCTCGGCCCTGTTCCACCTTCCTCGCGTACCTTCTCTAGCCCCGCGACAACCCCCCGCATCCCCGTTGGATCCCACGGCCGCCTCAACCGAGGCTGAAACGCCCGGTGAGCGAAACGCCGCCGTTCGCGGGGACACGCTCTTCCTCGCCGCGGCTGCCGGCTCCGTTTTTGTTTTTCTTTTTTTTTTGTTTTTTTTTGACTTCTTTCTTTTAATTATTATTGTCGCGAAGGGACGACCGTCGATTCGCTGGTAACGATCGATCCCGCCGGGGACTTTGACGCGATTTGGCAAAGGAATGCGTGTGTTTCGATACGCGTGTACACGTAACGCGTACAGGTCGCGACAATTAGCGCGGAGCATTCGAGATCGCGGCGCAGGTTCGAGCGATAATTACGGAACCGCGGTGCATCCGAAAGGCCGGCGAATATTTCAGTAATAGCGACGGGACAAACGGGAGCGCCGCAAATCGAACCGAATCTCGATAACGGTCGAAGAGCCGCGAACGCATTGGCGAACGGCCAACGGCGCGACGCGGCTTCCAATAATCATCGCGAACGTCCTATGAAGCTTTCCGAATCGCGTCACGTATTTCTCCGCTATCAAAATTCGTCTTCGACCGGTCGAGGGTCGCATAACAAACGCAAAGTAACGCGCGACTGGGAACGCGAAATTTAACGAACAAATTAACCGTCGAAACGGGGAATCGTCGATGGACGAAACCGGCGGCGACGGTGGCAACGTTGTTGGCTTTACCCAAAACAAAGTGGAGCTTGCATTTTCCTCTCGAGCGAATCACCCTGGCCGTCGGAAACGGGGAAACGGAGCGCGACCAACGGCAGGGAGAGGGAGGAAGAAAGTAAAAGTCGTCGGGGGGGTAAACGTGTCTCGTCTCTCGTTTCGTTTCGTTCCGTTCCGTTTCGTTTCGTTTCGTTTCGTTTCGTCGAGGCAGGCTCGTCGAGGCGCTAGAAGGGCCGGCGTTCGAGGGCCTCCATTACCGGAGAGTAAAAAGAGGAACAGGAAAACGGTAAGAGAGGACGACGGAGGTGGGACGGAAGGGGTGGTGAAATCTTGAGCCGCACCCGGCTCGTTTCTTCCTCTGCCCGGATCTCGGAGAGGCGAGAATGAATTGCGGACGAGCGCAAAGGGCGGACGAAGAAAGGGAAGTACGAACGGGGGAAGAAACGGACGAGGAAGAAGCTGGAGGAAGCCGAAGTCACGGGCGTGCGAGAAAGCAGCGGCGAGAAAAGGAGGAAGGTTGAAGGGGGCGACGAGAGGTGGGCCCGGCGAAGAGAAGAAGGCAGAAGGCGGTCGGAGGAATTACCGGTTCGTTGGCTAACTGGCTTCATAGAAGAAAAACCTCTTTATATCTCGCGCGCACGCACGTAAGCTGGCAGCGTGGCTGAAAAACGCGCCTTTAAGCCTCGAGTTTCATCGAATACACCCCGTGTACGAGTGGTGTGCGGAACAAAGCCACCGGAAATCGCCCGAGTGGTACTCCGGCCTGCCTGGCGCCATCTTGTACACGGATACCGGGCACGACGGGGAACGCACGTTCCTCTTCTCGCATTGTTCTTGTCGTCAGGTTTGTTGCGTCACATTCGGCCGGAACGCGAGGTCACCTCTTCCTTTTAATACCTTTTCGCTTTGCTCTCCTGCTGGACGTCCTGGGGGCGGGTTGCGACGGTCAACCGTCGAAATGTCGTGGCCACTTTAACGTCGACGTTATCGATAGAGAGCTGCGGACGAAATCACGTTCGCCGTTTGGTATCTTCGAGGCCGTCGCCTGGTACCCTCGGCGCGGACGTATCGTTGCCGATTGACAATGGAACTCCGCGATATCGCCTGGAAAAGAACGTTCTTTCAATCGACCCTTGCGACACTTTTGTTTAATTAAATGAACAGAGCACCCGATGATCTTGCAGATCAATCGAACTTGACACACTTCGGTCCGTTTGTCTCGAGTGGCCTGTTATTAGACGTATCCCCGTTCGAAAGTCGGAACGGTGCGTCAACCTTGACCGTTCTGTTTCTCTTCTTCTTCTATTTTTTCCTTTTTTAATATCGAAATCGCTATCCGGCCTTCTTACGCAAACATTCGTCCTCTCGAGCTGTCCCTCCAGTCTTATATGCTTAGGTGGGTGTAGGTAAACATTGTATAGCACGTGTAAGTAAAAGGTAAGCTAAATAAGCGTCTTCTCCTTCCTCTTCGCCTCTCCTCTCCTCTTTCTCTCCTTTTTTCGTGCTCGGATACACGCCAGCAGGAGCGTGCACGAAGTGTCTCTTACCAGCACTGGTGCCTTTTCATTCGAGTTAGTCGGTTGGTCTCGCCTCTCGAGGAAAGCGGGGCTAAAGGGTTTCGATTTCCGTGCCGCGGCCGCGCAAGTCTCTGTCACTCTCCGCCACGGGGGAGAAAATTTATGTGCGCCTCGAATTCACCGGCTCGACTTTAATTTCTAATCCCTCGGACGGAAACGTCGGCCGCCCGGCCTCCTCTGTTCTCTCTCCCATGAAAATCGCCTCTCCAATTTATTCGCACCGCCCGCAATGGAGGTTCCATCGGTATTTCGCGATCCGCGAACGTGTGAATGCGAGGCTCGCCAGGATCGGCGTCGAACTGAACCACGTTAAATATCTGCAAACGAGAAACGATCGGTCGTCGAAAATAATGCGGAGAACTTTCCAAACTTTTCTTCGTCCATACCTTGGTCAAGGACGGAATTGAAACGCGTGCGTTCCATTTGAAGTCTTCGGGGCTCGTCGTTCCGAGCTTCGGCTTTCTACGATGTTTTATCTCCGCTCGACGGGGACGTGGACCCGTCGACGATGGGTTTAGTCTCGTCCGGCGAACTTTGCCAAAATCTTCGACGCTGGAACGACGAGCGTAAAACGGACAACGCGAAGGGGGAAAAAATAGGGCTAGATACAGGGGGTGTCGGGGAACGACGGGTCGGACGGGAAAGTGTAATTTCAGTTTGAAACAGCAACGGGAGAGGCCGACCCACATCGAAGCCTTCGAGTGTTTGTATTGCTGACGCGGCGATCCAATCCAATCCAATACCCATGGCGGATAGGCAACACACAGCGCATATACTATCCACGTATGAACGTACCTTTCTCTCCCTTTCTCTCCCTTTCTCTCCCTTTCCCTCTTGTTCCCTCTTCTCCCCCGTTTCCCCGTCAGCTTTCCAATACAATTTCGCGGCGAACAGGCGGAGCTTTCATTTTGTAATTAATTGCCCGCCATTTTAACATCGGAAAAATCATTTCTCCCCGACAGCAGCTACTTCTCGATTGGAATCGCCTGCAAATCAAAATTCTTCCCTCGTCTCTCCCGCGGGAGAATCGCATTCCGCGGCTCGTAGCGTTCTATCGTTGCAAGATTAAATCGTTCGACGCGGGGCAGGGTGACGTTTTCTGTTCCTCGTTACCTGAAGCGGGTCCGTTGAATGTAACGCGTGCAGAATGTCCTCGATTATGCGATGTCCATTCCGATCTACGATTCTTGCCGTTCCCATGGTAATCCGCGCCCCGCAGGAAGAATCTTCGCGGTGCCGGTCGAAGGAGCCGCGGCGCTTCTATGGAAACAGAGAAATTAATACCCGTAGCGAGGTTTCGACGGGGCTGTCTAATTAAATACCTGAGCGTGGTAACGATTCCGACCCTCTGGGATGGGGTTGAAGCGGTCAGCCGGGGCTGCGTGCGTGCCAGTCGGCTGCTATTATCATAAACGCAACAATAACGAGGGATGATCCGACGTGTAAACTGTTAAACCCTCCCCCTTGGCCCTTTTTTCGGCGAGGGTGAGGATTACCGTGGGGCCCCTCGAACTACGTTCCCGGGGTTGGAATCCACGGGGGATGTTATTGTTGCCGCAGAGAGCGAGAGAAAGAAGGTCGGTCGGGCTGCTGGAAATAGAGACAGTACAAGGGAGTCTATAACTGCCGGACTAGAAATCCACGGGACCACCCCGTTCGACCCTCGATAATATTGACGCTGTTTGCCGCCTCCCATTACGAGCTCGATTGAACCAAACTATACGATTATCATGCGTCAGTGATAGTCCCTCTATGCTGGCCAAGTTCCTGGGACTTTCGGAGATCGGGGGATCTCTGTTGCGGAACAGGAACCCTTAAATGATAATTTCGGAAAGTCGAGAAGGTGATGTTGCTCGGACGGTTACCAGCCGATGGACGAAGAGTATTCTGAAAAGTACTTGCAGTCAGCGAACGATCGTAATAACACGCGAGTTGTTCACGGCAGGAGAATATTTATTGGAAAATAAACTGGTGGCTGAGCAGCTGCCAATGCTTACAGTTCCAAGGACGGTCCACGGGGATCTAGTCGAATCGTCTTGAACCGATGTCGAAGATTTATGTAATGCCCGGTAGATCAAGGATGTCCTAGCGCAGTAGTCGACTACTCGCGATACGAGCTTATACTACTTACGGCCCCAAGCAAATAATTTCGACGCACCTGGAACTCGAAGCGTTTTCCTGTTCAGAAAATACGCACGCACGTCTGTATCTGCGTCCCGTTGGAGGCTTCGTCGAGATCGCAATGTCGGCCCTGCGATCCCCCCACCCCGGAAAGCGAGAAAGACGCGTGCGGAAAGAGAATCGCCCAGGTGAACGGTTAAAAGCGTAGACAGTTTTAAAACAGTTTTTTAACCAGAACAAGTGGATCGATGGTCCCTTGGATAAATGCATTCATAGCAGACAACCGGCGACGCTCGCGCGTGGAATACATGAATACGTAAATCCTCGAAGTTCATTACTGGTACTTTCGCGGAAACAGCTACCAAGTCGCGGAACGCTCAGGTGGTACTTGCCCGATGCAAGCAGCAACCCTTGGCGCACAGTCACCGCGTTTCACTGGCGGCTCCTCCGCGGGGTAGCTTATAATCAATTCAATTAAAATTGATTTCCACTCGTCACGATACATCAAACAAAACGGGGGCGGCGGCGGTGGTCCGTCCCCGACCCTTTTTTTTTTTTTTCTTCTCAATGCGCTCGCGGCACCGCTCTTATTTCGTGCTCCCCCTTGACTACCGTAAAAAGCATGATCTCGCGATTCGAAACCGAGCTATAAATATTCAACGGGAGTCAAAGACGGGGTGGCGAGTAGTTAGAGGGCCGCGGCGGGCGGGGAGTAGGAGGAAGAGCCGTAACCGTTTTGTTCTTTTGTCAGCGTCATCATTATATCGTGTGCCTTCAATTTCTTTCTTTTTTTTTTTACCCGTCTCTCCGCAGTCGTGTTTGCGTGGGCGTGCAACCGCGCGAGGATTCGACGGCTTCCTGCCGCGCACGTGGAGAACGAAGGACGGAGATCCGCAACGACGATCGTGGTTGTACATACAACGGGGGCACCGTCCGCCCCCCTCTCTCTCCCTCTTCATTAAACTCTCTCTCTCGTAGCGCGGCGTATACGCGATGCTGCGTGCGTGCCCCGATCACCGTTGCACGCCGCCGCTGCACTCGCCGACGCGAGACACGCGCCTGCACCGGGCGCATTGCCCTTTCGAATATCCGTTATTAGCATCGAGCCTCCATTATGACGTTTCGCGATGCTGACAAACACCGCTCGCCCCGTCGTTCCTTCTGTCTTTCGTCCTCGACGGCGCGGGCTGCACGCGCGTTTACATATTATTCGGGGGTACACGGGTCACGCGCCGCCACGCTCCCGACCATTCACCCACGCGAATATTGTGCCCTCCTGTCCGGAACGGTGTAGTTGGCTTCTTTGTCTGTCGCGTTGACGGGCGACGAAGGTGGCCGATACGGGTAAATAATCATCTGACCGGGTATAATTTCTCGTCGACGGGCAGGTTCATCGGTTGTCGTTGTCATCGTCGACGGCATCACTCGTCGACGGCGCGTTGATCACTCTGCGGACATTGTAAGGAGGTTAGATGATTGTTGCGGTTCGCTTGTCGCGACATATATTTTAGACGGGGGTACTGTTCGATGCTTCAGGTTACCAGAGCACGAGTTACCAAGGGGGATACGAGAGTGCAGGATCCAGCCAGGCTGCCATGATGCCCGGTCCGTGGGCGAGGGGTTACGGCGTGCCTCACAGTTATCAGCGTTATCCAGAGTACCAGCAAAGGAATAGTTACAGCGGTCAGCAGTACGGGCGAAACAATTACCAGAACCAGCAGTACAACAACTACGGGCCACAGTACAACCAGCAGCAGGTAAGATGTCGCGCCTCCTGAAAATTATATAGTAATCGGTTGGTCGTTCGGAATTACCGTGCAGAGTTGTATCAGTTTCTGATGAAGAAAAGACAGAAATTAGTCAAAGAATTTTCTCATCGCGGTTCGATAAAACGACGCAGGAAAATGCACGTTAACGATTAATCGTATTTCTTGTGGTGTTCTAGAATTATTCCTCTAATTACCAGGGGAACAGCGGCGGAAGTAGCGGTGGAGGAAACAGAGGCGGGGGATGGAGACGCTAGACGTAGATGTTTCTACGTTGACTTACGCTCGACTAATGCCATCGCGGATTGCTAATTTAGTTGTTAAGATATTCACGTTTCGTTTATAATCATTTGGATTCGTGAAGTTAGATATATTTACCACCATCATTTTGACTGGACGCAAGTAACATACGGCAGCATTGCTCTTTCCCTATTTCGCTCATACTTATGACGAACCTAGGATGAACGTGCAATACGTCGATTTTTCGTCTTCGCTAATTTGCGGGCCCCGTCCCCAACGAGAGTATTATCGTAACGCGTGGCGGTTTATCGAGGCGCAATCAACATTCGGGCGGTGAGAATGGTAATTTTTCTTTTTTTTGTTTAATGGAATGGTGTATAAAATAGTGGACACATAGTATGATCCGCGATGACAGCTATTAATCACGGACTTAGCGACGTAAGTGTACGGGGTGAGGCATTTAAAACAGGCCAGCCGAATAACTCGGTTGCCGTTGGCGACAGAACAAAATGTATCGGACGACACCTGCTCGGCTTCGAGGGTGGCATAATCTCGTGTTAATAATTTCTTTGCGAACGGACGCGCGGACGACCCGTGGAGGTCAAATATTTTCCATCAGCGGACTGCGAACTTCCATCTGCGGAAGGTTGGTCCGTTCTGAATGCCTCGCCCTGTGGATGTATCAATTGTAATTTTATCGTGGAACCCAGCGGAAACAAAACGGGGGAAGAAAAAAAAAGAAATAATATGTAATGTTAAACACCGCTGAAGGTTGCCACTCGACTGTGAATATTTCCCTCAGATAAGAGGTGCAATCTTCATGCGGGCATAATCTGTTAACGGAAATTTCAATGTACAATTGAAACATGAGAGATCATGTTGCACGCAGTCTCCATTGGGGCGCATATTGTTAATCAGCGTAATTTCCTTTTTTAACAAGAACGATCATCATGGAACAGTAATCGTTGGTTAACTATACTGAGACGATATTTTAAACGGCACAACACGACGAAAGTTGTTACCTTACCCGATCGGTAAGAGGAAGTGAATCGTACTTCGGATCAGAATGTTATGTATGTGAAGTTCGATTGTAACAGAGAATATTCTTTCAGACAACGGCGATCGCTTATTTCTTTCAAAACCCATCACCCCAAATCGAAGTACAATTGCGGCGCACGGCAGGCAAAGGGATACACGGCGTGGAAAGAACATTTTTTCGCGGAGCAGCTTAGAGATGAATATTTTTTTCCGTAGAAACGAGCGAGAAAAGAAAAAAGGAAGGACAGTAACCTTGCTCGGTAGCTCCCTTTGCCGCACAGCTTCAATTCGTACTCCGTACTTCTCGTTTATACATATCGTCGATGTACACAATAAACAATCTGCGCATCGCACGTGGAGTTTTTTGTATAGTATTTACTGGACAAAAAAAAAATATATATATAATTTAGTTGAGCGTATATCCCCTTGGCTGAACATCTCCATTTCTTTCGCGTACTTACCTCTTTTGGTTCGCTTCGATCGCAGGTAAAGACGAAATTTCATTCTCACCGGTACAAATGAATAACGTGCCGCTCCTATCACATGGAACGGTGAACATTTTCGAGAACTAGGAGGTCGTAATCATGACGAATGGCGTGGTATGGTATCACGGTTGAAACCAGGCGGTCTGGGTACATCTGGTACCGGTCTACCAGAGCGGGCGAGCATTGAACCAGCGAGTACCACTCGAGAAAACAATAGCGAGCAACGCTCTTGTTCTCTCCCTCCTTCTCTCTCTCTCTCTCTCTCTCTCTCTCTCTCTCTCTCCCTCTCCCTCCCTCTCCCTTTGGTTCCTCTATCGTCACCCTGAAATCTGGAACCCATGTTTTAGAACCGTTTCATCGGAAGCGGAGACGCTCGATCCCTTTAGTCGAGCAAACTGTTGCAAATCGATAAGATCTTGGCTGACGCGACGGCAGTAAAAGTTAACGCGCCTGATTATTCGTACACGGTCAAATAAAAATTCCTGTCCCCCTACATCTTTCGCGAGCGGTGCTCGATTGTTTAAAGCGGATTTAATATTTTCCACGGCTGCAGTTGCATGTAGCGGGCGTCTCGCAACGGATGTGCGATCAAAATCGTAGTAGACGGAGCATTGTATTTTGCACGCCCCATTTAATAATTTGCATTGCCCGCATAAAATCCTCCGATCGTCCTCGTTCAGCGATCCAAGCCGATACTTCCGTGAGCCCGCATGGGTAAGTGTAAACAACCCTTTGGGCACTGCTTCTCGCACTATTTTTTTTCTTCTTACACCGACAGTGGATACTAGATACAAATCGATATAAGCGGATGCGTGGCAACCTTTTCCTACTCTCTCTTGTCGTTGATATTGACTACTTATTTTCTCTCCAAAGTCTTCCGAAGCATTGCTCGATATTATCGAGGCCTGCTTGTAACCTCCTTGGTCGCAGCAAACGTTCGATATCCTTCCTGAAATCATATCGATATCTCTATGTAACACCGAGCTCGGATTGGCGTTATTTATTTGTTACACGGTTTCGCAGCGAAATTGGCTGCTCCACCGGCAAGATTTCCACCTTCCTTCCGGTCTACAGAAGTCATTGTGCTCCTCTTTGAGAAATTTCGCGCAGGGCGCATCCCAAGCCCGGTTATTGCGTTTACCGCACGATTATAGATGATCGAGCCGTGTCGTGCGTGCCTCGCATACTCCTCCACTTCGAAGTGCTCCTTTCTGTGAAGCATGCGGCGTTATCTCGGCTTCCTTGTTGTCCCTTTGATGAAATAAAGCACTATCCGCGGCGAGATCTACCCCACGTTAGTAGTTGCGCTCCCAAGCTCTATATACACGAATTTGTATGTACGCATGTGTATACGTATACATCGCATACCTTCTCCTTCTCGCTCTCTTTATTCTCGAGTTCTCTCGACGGTGCAGGACACAATGCGGCCCTTACATCTTCATCGAGTACGAGTCGTCGCTTGCGTGTAATGCGTTCACTCTGTGCTTTCCATACGGGTACGCGCCCCGACCATTTCCTACCATCGACTCAGGTTCACTCGGACAGCTCTCGTGTCGCTTTTCTTTCCGTCCTCTGCACCCTAAAGAAAAGCGTAAATTAATTTGAGCACGCCCTTGTCATTTCGTTGACGGTGTATCACTCGTTTATCGGTGCAATTTGTCTTGCACAGAGACGAACGTGAAACACGTAAGTACTGCCGATGGCGTACCTCATCCTCGGATGCAAATCGCGCCGCGGTGAAAGCGAAATAAAATATTCCCCCCGGATTTATCGCCGGCACCTGAAAATTGAACGTTGCTCGCAACGTTGACCGAATTCGGTTCGATGGCGCTCCAAATACGCGACACTCGTGCCGAACCATTTTTGATTCCCGTGCTCCCTCTCTTTTTTTTCTTCTTTGTTTCTCCGCGTGACGGCGCAAAAACGTACAATTTTTTTTCGACCGAAACATCAAGAGAGATAGAGCCGCAGTAAACCGCGTTTGTGTCGGCGGGCGCGGATTCCAATGGTACGCGCGTACTCGAGCGATCTACTACGCGGCTAAGAGAAAGCAAAAAAGGGAAAGATGAAAACACAACAAAAAGTGGTGGGAGGGAAAGGAGCGGACGACACGAGAGAAAGAAAGGGGGGGGGGGCGAAAACAGAGAAAGAAGAAACTTTGGTGCACGTAACTGGAGGCAGTCCGTTGGGTGGTTGAATCGTGGAGTGGAAGGCAGTAAGGGCCCTTGTACGCCCATGGAGAAGAAGGTCCAGGTGCGCCCTCACCTCACACGACTCTGCTCCACGGCACATCCGAGTTCCCTCCTCCCTTCGTTCTCTTCCCTCCTCGTTCTTTTTCCTCCTCTTTTTTTCTTCTCTTCAGCTTCTTCTCCTCCTCGTTCTTCCACGTCTCTTTCCCCCCGGTAGCCGGCGTTTCTCTTACGCACTCGCCGTGACGTACGCAACGCATAGCTTCGCCAGCAACGTAAAAAACGCAGCAAGCCGTGTTAATGTATTACGTGACATATATACGCTGGATGCTGGGCTGGTGTGCGAGTGCTTGCTTCTATATTCGTACATGGGTGCAGGCACCTAAAGGTAAAGAATAGGGACTGAAGTACTGGCGTGCAAAATGGATGGCGGATGTAAATGCCAAGTAGCCAAGTGTACGTCACTCTCTTTCTCTCTTCCACTCTTACCCGTCTACGCTGTCTCCCTTGGCCTACCGTGATTCGCCTCGCCCCGTCTCCGTCTTGTTCACGCGTACGGTAAACCGTACGCGCCGGTTTCCTTCTCGTTCCGTACCAACTATGCCGCCTGCATTTGATAAGTACGCATTGGCCGAGTGTCTGACGGTCGCTTGTACGGCGCGAAACCACGCGGAAAGATCAAGCAGCTGCGGATAAATTTTTCTACAGCCTGCGAGGACCCTCTCCTCCGATGTAACGGATGTTAACCGAGCCTGAAGATGATTAAAGAAACGCGAATCAACGTCGGTTTTCATTCAGCGCGCGGGGAATCGGTTTCTATTTTTCTTACCAGACGCGTATCGCCCGCTCGACGACCGGATTTCTGCGGGGCAACGCGATCGTGCCTCGAAGAAACCGTGGGTGGTCGGGCTTCGTGACGGGTCGCGGGAAGATGAGCTCCATGCTTGACGTGCACCTCGTTACCGCGTCGGTGGAGACGGGCTCAGACACCGGGATGACGCAGCACCGGCTCCTGGTTACCTCTAGTCCATTGTTCTCCCCGCATTTCTTCTCAGCTCGTGCTCAAGTGCTCGATCGCTACCCTCCCTCGAGGCCCGGATCCCTCGGTCTGCTTTTAGCCCTGTGCCGTGTGCGTCCTTCGTGTCTAAACGGGATCGTAATTTTACTCGGTACGCGTCAATAAAAAAAAACGTCGCGCGTATTGCTTCGAGGAATGCACAGACCTATTCGGAATTTGAATACCCGCGGGCTATATTCCTTTTGGAATTGTAACGGTTACGTAGTCGCGATAAAGTATGGTTACCTGGCGTTCAACGATCGCTTCGGTCCTTTCATGCATCGGCGGCCAACGGCCAAGAACAAACGACAGGAACGATCGGCAGATTTGGTAGTCGAGTGAGCAGTCCGAGCAGTCGGACGGCGAAAAGGTGGAAGGTGACAAGATGCGACCCCCCGCGAGGTTTCCCGCGCGGGGCACCAGCCTGTCGATAATGTCCCGCACCAGTTACCGACAAGGGCTTCACCTGCACAGCGCTTCGATTCCGTGGTTGACCCCCCGTGCGAAAGCGGGACCCCATGCTCGCGTCACGTCGACTCCTTGACTTGGTTGTCCAGTCTCGCGGAAATAACGACACGCTCGCATGGAAAAAGGAGTCACGAATACCACCGGTATGTCGCCGGCCCTGTCATGGGGTGCAACGTCAACTAAAATCGAACACGCCTCGCCCCTGGTGGCCTCGCCGTGTGTGGGAACCTTCGATCTCGCGATTTTCCTTCGCCGCTCGAACATAACCTCTTGAGAGTTCATCGAATAGCCGGTAGGCATATGCGTTTCTATCGGGTAGCCGAAAGTGCGCGGGCATAATTTTTACAAAAGCTCTGCCCGTGCACCCTGTGCGCTACCTTCTGCTCGATAAACAATATACCATCGTGTACGCGCCAACGGGCCGACGAGTGGCCTCTCCCCGTACAATGCCATCTTATGACATTTTTCGAGTTCGACCGTTGTTGTCGAGTGCTTAAGTGCTCGTTATACACGCCGCGTCAAGCTTTTGTGTCGCGGCAACTGTTTTTCGGGCGTCGGTTAAGTGTGTCCGGGGCCCGGGGTCGCGGGCCTTGTTCTCCGCAACGCGAAAAATCGAGAATTAATAACGGACCTATGTGCCCACCGGGCTTCTTTGTGCCGCGTCTTCCGTTAGACGGATATCCATTGCCGCGACGACGCGAGCGAATGTTCGCGCGATCGGTAGTACAATTGCATCGGATGGGATACGCCGGCGCCGCCGCAATTAGCGACACGCATGCACGCGATTAAACGGAATTCATTAAACGAAATCTCGAAGCTTTTCATTCTTGCGGCGGTTTCGAGCACTTTTTCGAGAGTTTCGTAAGTAATCCTATTACCGCGGCGTAACGAGCGATTCAACTACCGCGAGGGCGACCAATTTTCGCCCGGCAACTTTTTCCGACGGGCAAGTCCAAGGACCGAGGGAGAGGAGCGCGAAGAAGAAAGTCTCGGTCAGTAGGTAGAAAGCTGGTTGTCACGAGGAAGCATTTTCCATCGTCTTCGAGCAATTTACTTCTGGAGGTCAAGCTCGCCCACGCAACCGACTTCTCTTTCGGGGCGTATCCGTGAGGCGTGTTTGCGGAGCGGTAGGGACGTTCAGGGGCGGAGCCGTTTTCCCCACCGTACCTGGAGCGCGATTTTTGCTCCCGGTGGAGGACGCACACGCGTACTCCGACGTGTGTATACACGGGAGTCGCTTGCTCCGCTGTCGTGTGAGTAGCGCCGTGACGTGCGCTCGGCCACGGGTCACAGACAGTAGACTTTGCCGGGTTTTCTTCGGCCGATCGCTGGTTAAACGATTTCTTGGGCCGCGATATCGAACAGTGCCGCTGTCCAACAAAACCCCGTGTCGCCTTCGTTTTCCTTCTTTTGCCACCGTCTTCTCGCTTTGATAGAGTGCGCTTCGTTATCGGCCGACCGAGGAATAAAACTCCGCGAGTGCAGCCAGCGTCGACGATACTCTAACTCGAACCGTCGCGTCGCTCGGTGTTCCCTAACCTTCGTTTCTATGATCTCCACTTGCGGACACCTTGGTCGCGATAATTGTACATGTATATACGAATCATTCGACGTGGCTTCGTTTTGTTTCGCCCTGGCTATTGTTGACAATACGCGTCACCGTACTCGACGTTCTCGTACCCGGTAATTTTCTAACCGTACTCGAAAGTGGGAGGTATAAACAGGTCTTTGAAGGCTTCGCCATGTTGATCAAGTTTAAACATACCGTCATAGCTGAATGATACTCCGCCGAAGATTATTCCAAGTGGATCGCGAATCAGTATTTGTATGCCACGAATCCTTGGTAGTACGCTTTACAAAGAGTAGGATCTTGCAATAAAAACATTTGATAAAGCTTAGCAGATAGATCGCGAAAGTAGGTATACGTATACCTACGCAAGGGTTCAACGTTTATTTACATTTTCCACAACTCCATCTAGGTTCGATTTGTACGTACCTACGGGCCGAGATAAAAAAGTTTCGCCGCGGTATGATAAATTCTAACGTATCTACCGACAGATCCCCTTTCGATCGCGATCTGGATTCAATAACGCATCGGTGATATATGTATTTCAGGTGGCGCGATCAGCATCGCATAGATATATCTTACATATGAGTGAAACGGGGGAATATCGCAAATTCTCTGACGGCACGGATGGCAAAGGCATTCTGGCGTAGCAATTACCTGCAGGGCGAGGGAGTCAAGTAGCAATATCTGGACCCGTTATCCAGTTCGGTTATTCCGACTGGAATGCTTTGTGTCGCCGGCAATCTGCATTTCTACCTGTTTGAATGGAAGTCTATGAGATCCGCGGCATGATTCCAAATGAAATCGACTCTTTGTCCCCCTGGTCGGAAATTTCCAATTCAATAACGCGACCAGGGAAACGCCGGAGAAACGACCGATCGACCCATAACGGAATCGAAAGGCGTTTCGCGAACGCGAAAGAATGGAAAAACTTTTCTTGCCGGTTCGACCGCCATTGGTAGAACTCGAACGTCTCCCGTATGACCGCTTATTTTTTTTTTATCTTATATCAATCCATTAAGATTTTACCGAATAATGAATTGCAGGTACTTTCGGGAAATGTTGTTACTGTGCATAGCAACAGCTTGCTCGAAGTTCACGGAGAGACGGTTCGAGTGGGCCGTAAGTTGAAGATTAATCCACTTCGAGCGAGAAGATATCCTGTATCGATTCCAGTGTTCGCTTTCAACAGAATATTCCGCCGGAACCTATGAATGACGAATAGCCGGATGCTTGGCTTTCAACCCTTTGCAATGCATTAGAATCCAGCAGCTATCAAGGGAGGAAGAAGACATTAGCATCCTGGCTAAGGACACCCTTGCTTCACGCTCGCGTCTTAGACCGAAACAGCCCCATGTTTTCGTCGGCCTGATATTCATGAACGGGCTTCGAACGCGGGGCGTCCGACTTCCTTTTCCTTCATGAATTTACAATCGACCGAAGGAGTCGCGAGGACGAAACATCCAACAATGTACCATGCTCAACGACAACGCTATAAATATTCCCAGTAAAACGTTCCTCGTGCGTTCACCAGGTATTGTCCTTCCTTGCTGCACGATACCGTCCCCGAGAAAGTTCCTGATCCATAAATTCGTTCCCGTTTAGATCCCCGCACATACGCAATCGAGATCACCTTACAACCACGGACCGCGATCGATTCCCCGCATTTCCACCAGGAACCAGAAACGACCAGAGACCCCGGCGTTTCGCTTAATCGCATTAAGCAACAGCAACGAATCCATGGTCCAGCTAATAAGGGCGAGGGACGGAGAGGAATAACGCGAAGGACAGAGAGGCCGGTGGTTTAGCCGGCGTGGGTAACGGGGTGCAGGGAAGCGGACAGAGCCACGTGCTGCTGTCACCGGCACAGATTATATTATATAGGAATGGCAGCGAATAGGTGTAGATATAAGCGTCGAGCGGCAGTTAATAAATATGATAATGGCGGGCGAGGCGAGAGAAAGAGAGGGGTTTGTAGGGTGCGATATGGGATACCAGTGTATAAGAGTGACCACCAGAAGCGGAGGCCTGTCACCGTCAGGACCTCTCGTATGTCATACGTTGCACGCACGTACACACATATGCAGGCGCACGCCCGTCAAGACCGCACACACACACACACACGCGCGCGCGTCCGTACGGAACGGCGACACGCGCGTGTCCGACAATGTCGAGCGTGAAACGCGTGCGACCACATTTTTTTTCTCTCCCCGGGTCAGCGCGATGCAATTGTTCGCAGGATCGAAGTTCGCATTCGAAAGCTTGTTGCGCGAATCCAGGTACAACCGTTCGATTGCTACCAGCGGGAATAAAAATTTATCTGCCTCCTCATTCCGAACAGCTGATACTCTTTCGTGTTTCTCCGTAGTTCCCGAGCGTTACCTACCGTCATCCCTCGAGACGTTGATAGGAGGCGAGCCGCACGAGTTCCAACGGGAGCTAGATCCCGCCGCCTCGAAAATTGGCACGCGTACACAGCATCCTGCATTCCACGAAACGAATAACGGGGAGAAAGCGAGCGACACGTTGGAACGGAAATCGCTGAAGGGTCATCGTCGTCGACGGCGGCGGTAATTCGTGAAATTTCACAATAGTCGCGCAAGAGTTGGCAAAGAATACGACCGTTTCCCCTCCGCGTCTTTCATTAATCTCTCTTCCGCGACGGAAGTCGGAAACAGTTTTTCCGACTGCAACCTTTCCCTTTTGACCCGGTAAATTGCGCGCCCGCGCTCGCACACGCACCCGCGCGTGCCGTGTACCTGTGGCCTCTCCTCCAGGAGCAATTAGTCACGGTGCTCTTGATAAATCGTCGGATTCCTACCAGCCCCCTCCACCCCCCCCCCCCCGCCCACGGGGTTAAGTCCCTGTTGCAGACCCTCGACGAATATCCAATAACAGTCGGCCGACTCCTGGTGGCTTCTCTGTACCTGCATGCCGGGCATTAACCTTCACCTATCGAGGAGATCGGCTTACCTTAATAATCGTTGCTACACCGTCGCGTTCTAAGGGGGTTACGACGTTACGGGGCCAGGAACACGCGGCGCAGGATCGCTCGAGGGTGTTTCCATGGCGCTGATCGCGAGACTGCTTCGCTCTGCGCCATGACAAATGGGCACGATCAAAAATCACCGGAGATGTAATGAAACATTCTTAGCCTCTCCTCTTCGTCGACCGGGAGGCGCGGACCTCGTTTTTTAAGTTTGATTGGGGGAAGTGAACATTTTACTCGGAGGGGCATTTTAATTGGACGCTTCTCGCCGTCGAGCCCGGAGGTGTTCCACGGTTCGATTTTGTGCGCAGAGGATTTTAGGGTCGGTTGCGTCGTCGTGCCCGAGTTTGTAGTATTTTCGGCCGAATGTAGGAATTCGACGATCCGTTCGCGATATTTCGTTTCTCTGCAAGTACGGCGCAAAGGGAACGGTCCCTCCGGCGTCGTTGATGACTCGGTGAAACTCGGCGATCAGCGCTTTCGGACTTCTCGCGTCAATCCACCTTCCATTCAGGTGTGCTCAATCCTTTGTTCAACCTCTCGGGGTTAACAAGAGAGGGGTGGACAGAGGCGGGGAGGTAAGGGAACGGTTGGATAGGGATAGAGACGGGACACGTTCGACGTATGTATACTCATGCTCCAAGCTGGTTCCTTTGAATAAGTATCGTTTTATTAATATCTCTGTCGTTATTTACAAAACTTTGTAATAATCTCTAATTTTTCCTCACCGTCACACGCTACTCGCTATTCGTCAATCGTTTATTACTTTTACGCTTTTTGTGTACCGGTGTACCGTGTAATCACTGTGTACGCATGTATCCGTGTGTGCGTGTTTGTGTGTGTGTGTGTGCTTGCGTGTGGATGTGTCTGTCACCCTCCGTGTGTTATATTAATGTCGATAATGCTCGAGTTTCTCTAAATCGTTTACAGTGGAACGCGAGCGTTCCGCTCACCGCCCGTCGCCGCGTTGAAATTCGCCGCTTTTCAACGACGGGGCCGACTTTCACCGACGCTCGATTCCCGTTTTCATTTTTCCCGCCGCGACGTCGGCCGTCGCGCGTTCACCGAGAGACGACACACCGGGCGTGTGCCGCACATTATATTTACACCATCGGATTCACACCTGTGACCTCGTTATCACAGCGCGCGCACCGCCCATTCGCATCCGGCACGTTTCGTCTTTGTCCGCGTCGTCGTCGACCGTGGAAAAATCGATTCTCTCGCATCTCCGCGAACGAATCCGCGTAGCGATTTCTGCGACGAAGCGAGAGAACCGCCTTAATGTACAACTCTCTAACTATGTACACGCGTGTCCCAGCTCGACGTGTCCGTCTGAAACACGCCCGCGACACGGTTCCGGCGTTTCCTTTGCGGATCCGGGACAAAAATGAGGGATGAGAGAAAAGGAAAACGCTGGATCCGTGCGGTTCAATTGAACGAACCACGCGCGCCCGCCGGTCGATTAATCCGTATTCGACTGTTCCACCCCTGAGTCACGCTCTCGTTCAGCAAGGCTACCCTATTTTTTCGACACCGCCGCGCGGAAACGTGCTATTCGAAAGAACGCACGTGTACCGGTTGCATCGTCTACGATTTACAGGTGTATCGCCGACCGGCGGACGATTTCGTCGACCTCCCGTTGCTGATTTCGTTTCGTTCTCGCCGCGGATGGATGGTCTGCCCCTCTGAGACGCTTGCCGGCAGAATCGTGGCGATCTCGTGGCGATCTCGTGGCGATTTCGTGGCGATTTCGTGGCGATTTCGTGGCCCGTAGCCGCGGATGAATCGCGGACCAGACGGTTTTGTACGGAGGATCGGCGGCGGACGAGCTCGCGGTTGTTCGCGGTTGTATCGTAGGTACGAGTTATTGTTTGCCCCGTGTAATTGGAAGGCGCGGTAGGACTTACGGTTCTTAAGATACTCGGGATCTGAAAGCAACAAATTTCGGATGGTCTTTGGACATATTCGGACTATTCGAATGCAATGAAAATTGAATGCAACGGTGACTTTATATTCGACAAGACGAAACGCGGTACGGACGATTTGTCGGGAGACAGAATACGTAGAACTTTTGTTTCACGTTGCTGCTTTCAGGTTCGGTACATTTGTTGTATACCAGTGTATAACAGAAGGGCTGCTTTCTTTTACCCTTAGGTGGTCAGAATTGCTGGCGGCTAATGCGATACACTGGAACCGATATCGATCGAACGACTCGTCCCAGGAATCTGTCGCGCTCAATAACTCCAGCTGCCAACGGCGGTTCCCGAAGTAGGCGCAGATTATTAACAGAATTTCGTTGGCCCCCTTCCTAAAATTTATTCGTCCGTCGAGGAAGCGTACCGGTAAACAATATCGAGACTAACTCTCTCTCAGCGGTCTGATCGCGACCTGTTCGCCAAATTTTTCTTTACACATGTACAAAAATCTAGAAAAAATAAAGTCCGTTTTCGCGGCGTTCGGCCGGCCCGCTTTACGCTCGCGATTTTTCGTTCGTTCCTTCACTTCGTCTCCGATTCATTGAAACGAAACGAACGCTACAATGGAAAGCTCGAAAGTTAGCCAGCGTTCATTCGCAACTGGTTCGCCCATTCCCATTCATCGGAAATTCGAATCGTTCTCGACGGTGCATACGCATTGTAGCGACGCAACAGTGTCGCAGGAGTGCGTCTCCGGTGTCACACGCAATATACGCGACCGGTGTACGGTTTCTCGCAATTGAAATCGACGCGTTTGGAGGGCACTGGCCGGATTATCCGCTGCCCCTGCGATCCGCCTCGACGTTTCGTTGCACCTCCACCGTGGCACCGGGGCTCGCCCGTCCGCAGGTGCAACGAAATCTGTTTACCGTATCAATTCGGTCCATCCCCCGCTATCCGTCGAAACGGATTCGGAACCGTCGGCGCCTCGCTAAGGAGTCCGGTCCTCTTTAATTCGAGATCAATCGATATTTCAAATAAAAGTTTTCCTGGGCGAGAGTATTCCTTTGCGCGAGTTCGATGAGCGGGGAACTAGATTACTGTTTATTTCTGCCGACAGATATCTCGCTTGTTTCGCGGAATTAAATCGAGGATACCGTCATCCTGAACGCTGTTTCTTCGGGTCGCGCGGAGAGGCTTGGACTCGCCGCGGACAAGAATTCGTCGTCGCCGCGACGAAGCTTCCGCGAGTTTCACTCGGCGACCGCCTCCTCCCGTTCCTGTCCGTGCGTTATTAGATTTCTCTATCGCCGCGCGAATCGCGTCGAACGTTCCTCGAGAGATTCTCGCTCCTTCGCGATTCGAGGTACTCGTCGATACGGAGAGGTCTCGAGGCACGACGGCGAGGGACGCGATTTGCGTAATTATCGAATCGACTGACGAAACAGGTGTAGTAGAATAAGTGCTTCGTATTTTCACCAATTCTAAACAGTCCGCGGACCCGTCGGGATCTCGAGTTCCCCTATCCAAACACTCGATCAACGTTCAAAGCGATTCTCGGCTTCCGTGGAATTCTCCAAAAGAAAAGAAGGAGAGAAAAGAAACAGAGAAGAAACGAGTCCTCTGCTCGTCTCCGACTCCCATCAACCGTCCTGCGGTCCACGCAGAATCCAGTCGATGCCTCCTCCTTCTCGTCCCTCGATCGGTTCGCCGCACTGCCCGTACAGGACAACGGCTACACGCGTCCTCGCCTCCCGACGAACGGACAGTCACTCGATAAAACGATTAACCGAGTCTCTTTCCAGGGCCCGCGAGGAACCATTCGTCACCATGGAAAGACAGTCTCCTCCGCGTCAGTCGCGTCGCTCGATCCCAGAACTCCGAACGTAGCGAGCCGTTCCAGCAACGATTCACAGCACTCGGAGTACACGACACTCGACTCTTTCTAGGGGCTGTCTTCCAAGGGGTACCAAGCGGCTGGACCTGCGACGGAGGGGTTGGCCCCCGCCGCGGATGGCATGTACTACCAGGCCCGACCCTGGAACGGCAGGTACGCGCCGCATTGCGGCTGCTGCTGCTGCTGCATACTCTGCTGTGCACCGGTCCTCGAGTACGCGCAATGCTGAAGACTCTGGCTGGACGCCATCACGTGGCTCACACCGACCACCGAGTGATGGGACACGGAAGAAGCGGCGTGATGAGAACCGTGAGGGCTCGACGCCGCCGTCATGTGAGGGGCTGGACTCGCCAGGGCCGCGCTTGGTCCACCTCGGCTACCCTCGTTTCCGCCGCCCCCGCCGCTTCCGCATGGCTTCCCGTCCTTCACCAGCACCGGGACGGCCACCCGTCGCGGCGAACTTGCGCTCTGTAACGTGAAACGGAATCGTTTGCATTAGACTCGCGTCGCTCCTCGCGAACCTCCGTTGCTTAAATTTAACTGGAAATGGAAAGTACTCCTCGAACGGACAGCTCGGATAGGACGCGGCTATAGGAACGATCGTATCGCGGGACGGCGAGAGAGAAATTCGACCGTTCACCCCCCGATCTCCGACATCGCCTTTCGTCCAACGGAGAACAACCTGGCCTACCCGATCCGGACGTGTGCAAACTCGATCCGCGTAGGCGAGCAGGCTGCGCGCAGCGAATCCGCGGAGTATACGTGGGACGACGTCGTCGCCGCTCGGCTTCTGTGTTCCGAGCAAACACGCGGGCCTCGTAGGCACAGGTACTTAACCCGCGCGATACCTCGCGATCGGTATTCGAGCGGACTCGTATACCAGCCCGAGGACTTTCTCTCTCTCATTACGAATAAACAGTGCCGGCTACCGTGGACCGGACTTACAGCCAAGGCTCCGTCTGTCAGACCTCGTCAACATCGAGCTGCGGCTGTCTCTCTCCTCGTTTCGCCGCGTTTCTGTCGAGGGATTCGGTGCGTCGAGCGGGACCCCACCGCATGCCAAACAGAAGCTGAAGCAAGCCGGCCGAGTACCTGCCGGGACGACCACTCAGCTGTATCAACATTCGGTACACGACATTCCTCTTCGATCTCCGCGGCAGCGACGCGACGCCTTAATAATACGATCGCGACCGCTCGAAAACGAACGCCCGTCCGGCTGCTGGACTCTGGCTGGCTTCGATTTCTTCGACAACCGAGTGGCCACGGGAAACGCGTGGCTAAAGTATGGAATCGGCGCGCGGCTGGACGAGCGGACGCTTTAACAATGTCGAGATAACGCTCGCGAAACCTCCGGGTGTACCAGTACCCGCACCTGCGATAGTCGATTTCAAATTGTACCTCCGGTATCGTTATTATCTGCCCAGAAGAACTAGGTCACGGTTTTCGAGTAAATTATTTCCATTCCAGGAGACGATATCGGTAGAGGAGGAACCACGCGGTTCGAAGTCGAAGAATTATTCGCCAAGCCGGTAGCGTCCAACGGAATATTTCCATTTCAGAGAATCTTGCCAGCCAGTAGCGGAACAAGATTAACAATTTCAGGACAAACATAAATACGGCAGGTAGAGTGGTACGGCGTGTTTGCACTAGGACTAAGACTTTGCATAGTCGCGTAATCCATGACCGACTGTACTCTACGTTTCTCGTTCGTTCAGGTGTACCCGCCTCCGATCCATCCACGGGATGTCTAGGTCGTGCGCGTCCTCAGCGATCGCGCGTCTCGGCTGGGTCCGCGCAACGATAACCAAGGACGGGACAACGTGCACGGCGACGATCCGATTCCTGAGGCCGACACGAACTTACGCGGACGTTGCGGCCGCGAACATAAGTGCAGGCATGCCGTGCACTTCACGCTGACAAAGTGACGATTACGCTAAACGCATGACGGTCGGCGCGCGCGTCACGCGTCACGCCACTTTAGCCACTTCAACGCGCGTTAAGCGATTTCCGGCGAAAATGGCCGTGCTTAGGAACGGGGTAGTACGTGTTTATGAACGGCGACCAACGCGCCGCGCATAATGAGCCTCAATGCTGCCGTGATCGCGCGGCCGCGATTGGATTCTCGGGAAGCACATTAGGTGCGCGTCGATCTCCCTCAACCCCTTCGAGGAACGCGGTGCCCCCCTTTTAACGCTCGCGCGCATGTATATATTTCTTCTGCGGAAGCGATCGTTGTCACCGGTCGTTTTTTAGGTTGAGCACTCGACCGAGATTCTGCTTTCATCGATACCGCCTCTCTCTCTCTCTCTCTCTCTCTCTCTCTCTCTCTCTCTCTCTCTCTCTCTCTCTTCACCGTCGCAGATTCCGCGCTGCGAGCGTTTCTCTGTAATTCTATGTCCCTCGAGCTCTTCTTCTTATCGAAACGTTAACTGCGCGTCGAGGACACGACGCGCCGCGTAAATTGATAACGCGTAGAATGGGACGACCGGGGGGGGGCGGGGGGGGGGGAAGTATTACGGCGGAGGTACGTTTGCTGAATAAATTGTGCCGAACGTTCTATTTATACGTCTAAACTTCCACCGTGAAATGCATCTCTCGCGGAGAAACACTCGTCGACGTTGGAGCCGATATAATTAACTAAAAGCCGGTCCCCCGGTAAGCGCAGCCGTCTCTCCGTCTTCGTTTCGCTCGTTGCCCGTCGTCCGCCGTCCGGCCCGACGGTCGTCCGCGTCTCATTCTTTGCAGAAGCCTCGGCCGAACAAAGAATACGAACGGAGATATTAAAAGATCTCCGGCGGGGTAACTCTCGTTTCCGCGACGAATGGAATTCAATGGGTTCCGCAAACGGGGAAGTGGTTTCTCAAATCTAATAACCGATGTTTCACCGCGAGTGTAATTACATTAGGCGGTCTGTCGATATCCGTCAAACAGCTTTCGCGCTTTCCCTCCTTCGCAGAAGAGAAGCGCGAGAAATCCGACCGCGGCGTTTTATTCCCGGCGTTCTCTTACTTTCGCCGCGAACGATGAACGAATTGAAACTATGCACACGCTCCTTTCTATTGTTCCTGCCGCGGCGGCAGGAACGAGGGGCGATCGTTTAAATACGTTTAATAGGATCTCCGGTTGGGGGTTTTTTTTTTTTTTTTAAGTTAATTTGGTCCGGGCACGAGCGCCCAGTTCGCTGGAAGCGACGAATAAGAAGTAAACGAACGGTCCGTTGAATTTAACTTGAGCAATCTTGCCCCGAAAGAGCTGGTAGCTTGCTTCCGTCGCAGACCGGCCGTGTCACGGCTTTCGAATCGTTCTTGGCGTTCCCGTTGCAAAGATGTCGCGGTCGTTCGACTCGCTCGGCGTCGCCTCCAACTCGAAGTTGCAATCTGCGGGTCGAAAGATTGACGGCTCGTGTCTCGAGGGGAGGGTTAATCGATATCAATAGTAGTATTGGTAACCCCGATTCGCGTCCAGGTGTTGTGCATGACTGTACTCACGGCAAGATGGCGACCGGTCCTCGAGCACCCGTTTCCGCGCTCCCCTGCAGGATACCTCTACCCGCTCTACATCCCTCTCTCGTCTTTCCCTCTTTCTCCATCTAGCCCGTTCTCCCTGCCCGTCTTTTTCTTTCGCCCTCCTTCTCCAGCGCTCGCTCGCTCGCTCGCTCGCTCTCTCGCGCTGCCACTTGAAATTTTTTTTACCGCCGCGAGGGGAGGAAATGGAATAAAACGAAAGAAAGGGGGGAAAAAAAAAATCGGAGCTCCGGCTGCCAACCCGTCGTCGACGTCGACGACGACGCCGGCGTCGAGGCTGCTGCCTCCTCGTCGCGGAGGTATTTTCACCCGGAAATCAATTAATTCTATTAGCCCTTAATGATTCTGGTCCGGGGAAGGTCGTGTTGAACGTCGCGGGGATTTTTCTGTCGCTCGTATCGTCAATCGTTTCCAATGTATGGTCAGCTTCGCGAGTTAACAGCGGCTGGCAATGGATGTATACCTGCGCGTGCGTTATCTTTTTTTCTATTTTAAATCAACGCCGGTGAAGAAGCGGCGGACGATAGAAGAAAACATTGCCATCGATTTTCCTATCGCGTGGCCTATCTATAGAGCGCATCGCATTGTATCGAACTCAACAATGCAGCAACAACTGCCACGCCTGATGCTATGTTACTATTTCGCGTCGCGGCGTGCACGCGAGACCGGTCACGCAATTATACGTATCGTCGGGCAGATCGAGATAATGGAACGAAACTGCAGTGCGGTGAACGGGGAGGAGCGGTAAACAAGTCATGGAATTGAAATCGAAACTGCGATACAGTGGAGTGGCGGAGAGGTTTAGAAACGGAACGGGGCGGAGAGAGAAAGGGAGCGAGGAGAGATGAATGGAAGCAGAGTCTACGGGGTCTACGAAAAACTAACGAGTAAATTATGGGGCGGCTGCTCGTCCTGGCGTGGACGAATCGAGGGGTAAGGACGGTTTACAGATCGACCCGTCAGATAACTTTCAGCACCATTAATGTTCTATGGGTGTTTACGAGCAGCCGCTTGGTGGCGACAATGTCGACCCTATTTAGAGACAAGACCGATCGTGATCTAAATAACTACTTGTTACAGGTTTCGAAGATCGATGTTTTTGGGATTAAATGTAGACGCTCCGTCGCGACCGACGATTCGAGAAGCGTGTGGTAGGTGTGTGCGTAGTATTCGAGCGGATGGGGAATTTCTAAAACGAGGTCATTTTAATGCCAATGGTAAGGATCGCTCAAAGATAAGAGTAAATACAAAGCGGTGGACAATGGCATTCGATTAATTCGACGTGCACAGGTGTCCACGAGTAGTGCCGAATAGTCGAATAGTGCCGAAACGCGGAGACGCGAGTAACTTGGAATCCCTGTCAGCCGCGGAAGTGGCTTTGCTCGAAAATGTTCTTTGTTCTTTTTTCATTTTTAATCGAAACTCGATGAAGCGTTAAGCTCGACGGCGGCCGAAAAACGAGCTACGAAAATCCGCTTCGCGTCTAAACGTGATTCCCCGTGGAGTGTCGCTCGCTTCGATACCCGGGTAACCTTTGCGAGAGTATTTCCAACGTTGCAACAAAAAAGCGCGTCGCGATAGATGAAAAGAGGAGGGCAAAGCCCGTGACGAAAGTGGCCGCGACGGTGGACGATTCGAAAAATATTTCCGAGAATCGTGTCGCGCGAGAAATCCATTTCCAGGCGCAAGTTACTGCCCGGCGAGCAAACAATCGGCCCCGCGTCGTTGACACGAAAATGATTTTCAGCGTCGGCGAAACGACGCGACGCGAGACTCGACGATTCTCGCTAACTCGAATCGAACGATTCTGCCCGCTAATGTATGCCGGGGCATTCGTGATCCCGCATACCCGGCTAGCGCCTGTAATATATTCAGCGTGACGGATCTCCATGTGTATCGGGACGATCGCTGGCCTCTGACGTCTCTTTTGAATGTTATTCTTCCAGAGGGAGCTGGCTGGTGCGGCGATTCGTGTTCGCCGGTGCGTGCGACGAGATCGAGACAGGGCACGTTTCGAACACTCAATTAGGATATCTCGGGGATCTGGATGCGTCATTATTAGAACCGATAAAGAAAGAAGCGGCGAAAAGGTGGAAGAGGTAAAAGAACAAGGGAGCGAACGAGGGGTTACCGACGGAGGAGAAAAGGTTTTCTTGACGCGAAATCGTTCTGTCGCGTCCATGGGCACGGGATTTTTCTCTTTTTCGCCGGTTCCCGGGTAAGAATTTCTTGGACTTCTAATCGAGCCGGTCGAACGAACGCAGTAACGATAGAGAGTCGAACATTTCCGTTCTAGGCTGCTGCAACTCGTTCGACGAGTAAATATTTCAGCCACTAAACATTTTCATTCGGCTGCCTCCCTTCCACGCCGTCGACGCTAATGGCCGACGAGTAGCTGGCGCATCGAGACTCAAACGAATCCTGTCGCTCGTTAGAAGATGGGAAACATTATAAAAAAAAAAATGTTAAAAAAATGTAAAAAAGGCTCAACAACGTGCACGCATAGAAAAGACGAAGAAAGGGAAGGTAAAAAGCCGAGGTAAAAAAACAAGACGAAAAAAACGAAAGAAAGAAATGGAATAAAAAAAAAAAAAAAATGATACGATGGCGGCAGCCGGTCGTCGAAACGTCGTGGTAATTACGTGTTTAACACAGACGATTTTATGTTCCACAGAGGCCGATATCCCGGCAAAAATTTCGGCTGGAATAACGAAATGAATGCAGAATCGCTTCGAGCCGGTCGAGTGGGCCACTCGAAACGAAATACGATGTGGATGCGAGGATCCGCGCCGCGTCCGGAATATTTTTCATTTAAAAGCATTTCATTTCGAAACGCTCGATATTTTGTCGTGTGTCTCGCCGTTTCGAAATCCCCCGGGAAATCCGATCTATCGAGGACGCGTATTATCATCACACGAGAGACGGTCGAACGACAGAATTTAATTTCATCCCCGATTCTTCCTAACTCTCCCCTTTCCGCCTGTGTTATTGCTTGTTCCGTTCCGTTCGCTTCTACCGTGCTACACTTTTTACCCCGCCGCTCGATTAACATCTTACTTAATAATTTTTCTTCTTTCTCTACTCGTTTCCCTCGCAGATGTTATAGTTACCTGATTTTGAGCATTCTGTTCGGCCATTGCCTTCTCCTTCGCCTGCCTCTTGCACTTGTATCGATGGTTCTGGAACCAGATCTTCACCTGCAACCCCAACAAATCATCGCTGTAGTTAGTATCGCGGGGTATCGCGGTGGAGAACGGGGAGGAAAAGATTGAACGAAGATGACAACGCTCTCAGGGACAAAGGAGAGGAGGATTGACTCGGCGGAGACGATTGATCTGCCTTGCGACAACTATATAAATCGGATTGGCGTTCACGATTTTCCACGCCACACTTTAAAACTTCGAGATTCAAAAGAAATTCGAGATCGAGCTACCGGACACGTCGGGTTGAATTTTCCTCTGGCCAGTTCCCTCTTCAAATAGTTGGGCGCACATTTTCGGTAGGTACGCGTACTGTCGTCAGGTAGGAACTCAAATATTTTTACAAGGGGAGCGAGCGCAAGCCTTTTGTCGCGTGTGTACGTTTTAAGTAACCTGGAACTATTCGTGGCCCCTAAATCCATAATCCACAGTTATTATAAGTCTGTTATTTCTTCGAGAGGGATTTAACGCCTCGCCTCGCTTCGCCCGACAGTTTCAGGAGCGATTTCGTTGCGTTTCGCCGATAATCCTCTCCTTTTTACCAACATTTCGCCCCTCTGCTTCACGCTTTTTGATTTCCCCAATCTTTCAACAGCGACGACTAGGAAAATATCAATTTAAAAATATTCCTCGTCTTAAAAGGAGGAGAAACTAAGAGCGAAATATTTTGCAGGAATACTGCCCGGAGCGGATCGTCGAAAACGGAAATGGTCCTGCACAAGGTGGTCAAAGGGAACGCGCGGCAGTCTCGGTAATGTTCCGGCCGAGGAGCAGTCGTAGGACCCGCTCGAAACCGCTTTTACGGCAATTGAACGCGATTAGGCAAGCCGAGCGTATGGACGGGATCGAGATCGGCATCTGCTTATGACAGCGCCGCGTTATAATCCGTATTGTGAATTATGCCGCGCTCACAGGGCCCCGATCACGCCTGCATTGTCGTCCAACGACGAAAACAACGGACCGCGTTTCTCTCGTCCGATTTAATCCTTAACGCGGGCTCGCCGGGATGAAGCGGTCCGCGTTGACCCGCCCGTCGCACTATATTCAACGGAGAACTACTGTAACCGCGGTTGTTTCATGAAATTACTGACGTTAGAATTTTATGGCAGCGCGAGTTCAGGGAGAAAATATCTAGCTTCGATCGGGGACCGATGTACCGGGTAACTGCACAGGTAGCAGGTCACTCGAGGTTCAGTGGACCGGTGAACTAGGTCCGGTATCGAATATACCAGGTAGAAACGGCGTAATACGAAAGACAAGCGAATTAATCCATTAATTCATTGACGAATCAGCGAGATATTAAATCAGGAAACTGGGTACATCAGCAAATTGCTACGTTAGATGGATCATTAAATCACCGTACAAGAGGATGAATATATTACGTCTAATCGAGAGTAATGATCGTTTCTACCTTGAAAATTTCTATCGACACCTAGTACGTCATCGGTGTCGCTGTCGCGCCATTACTCCAACTACATTATACTCGCAATGTAAAAATACTAGTAACGATCGTTGCTTTCGCGTAAACGTAATGTCGGCGGACTGCTGTTTCTCGCGCTGCCGTTTCCAAGTGTATCTTAATTCGGAGGGCCTTCGAACAGCGTCCAGTGGACCTCTCGGTGGCGAGGAAACAGCAGATTGCCGGGTTTTAAGGACAGGACAAAGGGGGGCAAATTAGAGGCATGTGTGAAAGGTACGCCTAAGCCCGATTTTTATCGCACGAATCAAAGGCGCGTCCGACCTATATGTTGCCCGCCTGTAACCTCCTACTCGAGTGGCTGTAACCCGCTGCAATCCCCCTGTGTAGCCCCGTGTAACCCCCATTGTCGGAGTTATGCACGCCGTAGAATGCAACGAAAGCACTTTAAGGGGCCCCGTGCAGTAGACCGTGTCTCGAGAGCCCGCCACCGTCTGTCTAATTCTTTGAATATTAGCGGGATCGGCCACCCTCGAAAATTCGTGCTCCCCGTTCTTCGCATCTCTCTCGTCGCCTCGCGTGCGCGCACACGAGTACCGATCGTTTTTTCGCGAACACGATTTCACAATCGTCGCCCGTCGATAATCGTTTAAGAAGTTACGACGTTTGCCAATAAGGAACGACGAACGGTGGAGCGTACCCCCGATAGAATAAGACAAGGTTTGTCTTCTCTTTAAATTGTTCGACGCATTCGACAGCGTCCAAACTCGCGGCGAGCGGTGTCGCAATTTTTCACAACGATGCACGACCGCCGATCGATCCGGCCAAGTTTTCTGTCGCAACTCTCGCGTTCGTGAATCGGCCACGATCGCGGAAGGTGCCGACTACTCCGGTACAGCGGAGGAGGAGCGAAAAGATGTGAAGGCCGCGAGGAAGAGAGGCCGCTTTGAATCCGTTTCGCTTGCCGGCAAGCCCTTCTCGCGTGACTTTCCGCGTATGTTTTGTGGCGCGGCTGATGCGTAGGGCCTGGAGAGACCTTATCTAAAAGCCACGAGGAGGCACTAGACGAGGGAAGTACACTCTCGCCGCTCCCATTCGTTAATTCCTTTTCCGCCGATAATCCACTCGTCGAAGGCAGCGGAGTTTCGCGTGTGCGGCGACTTCGAGAGGTCTACAAACAGCCCCGCTTGCTTCGACGCGTTCCTGCATTCTCCTGTTTCGCGTGTCACCCACTCGTTTCGTCGTCCTTTTCATCCCGTGGCTTCTTCCGCGTGCAGGGCGAACGATACGATCGCCGAGGCCCGAACTCGTCGCTGTTTCCGACAGGGGACACCCCTTTTTTTCTTTTTACGAGCGCCACCTTCGATCGTTCCCCGTTCGAGGGAAATCGTTTCTCAACCGTTGAACGAGGATTTCGATGCCTTTTCTCTAGTATTATTTCTTGCAGGGCGAAATGAATCGGGGCGGCCACGCATCGATACCTGAACCATTGCCCATGGCGGAGAGTCTATCCGGCGAGCAACGGGGAAATACTCGACGAGACGGAGACGGGACGAACCCCGTCGGAGGGAATTGTTATTTCAAGGGAACTGCCTGCCCGTCAGCCCGTTTGTCCGTCGCTCCCGCAACGACGCGGTGTGTAAACAGAGAAAGTTGGACGAGATGGGGATACAACTGGTGTGTACTCGCGGACCGTCGAGGAAAGAAATTCGAGGCGAACGCCGATTTCACGACCACGCGCGTGCACGTATGTATATGCATTGTAACACGTACGGGGACTCGATTCTCCGCACAACTGGCACGCCAGAAAATCGATCCATCCATCCACTTTTAGACCAAACGGAAGGAAAGTTCGAGTCGTCGCAATTCAGCTTTCGCATTACCGTCTCCGTTGTATCGTCGCTGTTGCGCGTCGAAATGCGTTCTCAGCGCGGATGAATAACTGTCCGTCGAACGGTCGATCGAGCGGGCTGATCGAGAAGCCAGCTGGATCATCCGCGAGCGCCGTGCAGAAGTCCAGGCCGGTGCGGAAAGGTTGCCTGCCCCCCAGGGGCCCGTCTCGAAGTTTACTCAACACCGATGGAAAGGAGGGGGGCTTAACTTTAACTTCCGATTAACTCGCGGTTAACTCTCGTTCAGTCAGGTAAACGAAACGCCTTCCCCGAGCGTTCGAGCGGATCTACGAGTTCCCTGCGCTTTTCTCTCCCGTCGCGCTGCCGATCCTAAATACCTTGGACTACCCGCAAATACCTGTCGACACGTTCCTCCCCGGCTAATTGACGGAAACGAGCTTCTTCACGGTCGATTTGCCGCCGGTCCAATATTGGCCGGCGGTATCTGCGTTTCGCCGCTCGCAACGTAAATAACGAGCGCTTCCTTTGAACCGGACACATCACACGGCGTTCGTTCCTCCGTTTCGTTCGGAAACGCTGTCCGGCAATGTCTACGATCTCCCTTGATCGACGAGCCGATCTCTCTCTACCTTTCGTCCCACGTAAAATCGACATCGACGCCGTCCAACTGGTCACCGGTACAGTTTAAACGCTTCCATCCGCGACCCGGAGTCCGTGATCCGCAGTTATTCACCTGGACACGCGAGTTCCGCATCTGTGTCGTTCAGCCATCCGTCTACCGCTTTGACGTTAATTAGTATATCGAATAGCGATAAATCCCCGGCGGCAGTTCATCAAAGCGACATTTAGGGAGGAACATCGAGTACCTGTTTGGCTTATGCTCGAACAGAGGTCGGGTTCGTGCATCCGTTCGCGCGGGGAGCATGCAGTTAAAGTGGACGATTGATCAAGTTAGCGTAACGTTATTACGTCGCGTACATTGAGGGTTCACGCAAAATCGCCCACCACCACCACCGCCGTCGCCGTTGTAAGCAACAGGAGTACATCGACGTCGCCACCCTTCGCGTGCCCGCAACCGTTTCCTCGGGCAATTTCATCCGACGCCAACTTCCAACGGATTATCCGGCGGAAGCCCCGTGCAGCCTCCGGCTACCGGACGGCTCACCCGGGCCCCGATGTTGCTTCGAAAGAAAGACGCGTGTAATTGATGGGAATTGCCACTCGAGGTGTTTCGAACCGTTCGTGAACGCATCCGTCCGCCCTGGGCGATTTTCCTTGCGTTCCATTGTTGGCTGGGGCGCGCGGAGGATGTCGGCACTTGTTTCCTTTGTTCCGCTTTTTTTACGCCGCGATTGTCTTTCCCTGTTGCAGCGTGGCTGATCGTTAAAGGCAATATCGACGGTGCCGATCGACCGATATCACAATTCTGCACGCGGAACGGAATTGTATTCGATCGGACGGGACGACGGGGGAGGAGGATTTCGATCGAAACGGTCAGATGCGTTACCTTCTTGCAATCGAAGCTCGCCCTGCTCTATCAATAATTTCGATTATTTGCAGAGGAGAAGATGGCAGCGGGAGAGAAAAATCGCGGCGAGGTAATGGGGATCGCGTTTGCGCGGCTCGACCTCGACCGCAGATGTTTCCACGAGGAAAGACGTAGGGACGAGCCGCAGCGACGATGAGCCAGCGAATACCAGGATCAAGCAACGTCAAATTATGATTAGGGCTGTTAATTGTCCCGTGTTGACCCTCCTGAGTGGTGGCCCGTGGGCAAACACGATTCCCGCCTCCCTTTTGTTGTTTTAACTCAATACCATCGGCCGTGGGGATGACTTACCGATTACCAGCCGGGGACGTCTGAAAACCCGGGGTCTACGGACCGGCAAATAGAAATGACTTTTCAGTTTCTCCCCGGCTAACGAGCCGACGAAGTCGTTCGTTTCGTGGACAGCGGCAATCGTTGCGTTTGTTCGTTTGTTCTATAACGAAGGTGGACGGTTGTCGGTGAGCACGTAGCGTCTGGAATTGTTTAGCGTTCGAATCGAGTCGATAATAACGATAACGCAATGTTTCAGAGGGGCCACGCGACGACAAATTTATTCGAGATATGGACGCAAGTTTGCCAGCAACCCGGAGGACCATTTGACCAGCCTCTTTCGTCTCCGCTCGCACTTTTCCACCCTCTAATTTTTTCGCGGGGATGATCCAATAGCCTGGGACGCCGGATGTTTGCGGTCGAAAATGTATGCACCCTCTGTTTTGCGAGCCGAAAGTGCAGCAGAGTTACGAGGAGCGACCCCACGCGCCCTACGGGGCGCGCGGAGTAAAAAGAAATTGGCGGCGTAGTCGCGCGATCGAGTGTATTTACAGGACACTCGTGGGGCTGCCTATCCGCCGCGATAATTGTCGCGAGCCCGTTGAAAGACCCCGCGAGGCGAGACCGGGAACAATAATTGCCGTCGATTAGCTCGAAACGACCGAATATCGTCGCGCGGACGCCCGCGCGAGCTTTCGATCGCGGAGCGTCGCGAAGCTGCGTCGCGAAGCTGCGCCGCGAGCGCCGATAACGAAAAATCGGCCGCGCATCGCCCGTTAACGTTCTTTTGGAGCAAACGTTGGAGCACGTTCGCCCGGACTCGGAGGAACCATTGTAATTCGAGTGAAACAAAATTCAAGGGTCTCGCGGAATCCATCGAATCGCCGTGCTTCAAATACTGCCGCGCCTAATCGCGATACCCGTCAAAACGACCAAGTTCCCCGTGCAAAAAGAATCGAATCTTCGAGCGTTATCGACTGCTAAATCGACTAATCTTTGTATGTAATCAATTGCCCGCTCGAGGCCACTTGCTCCACCGCGAATAACGACGCGCACGCACGCGTGTACCGAGCGGTCCTTCTTTTCGAATTCTCGTTTCGGATCATCGGCGGCAGCGACGATCGTCGACTTTTGCGGTGACCTGTAGGTTCCCGCGGCTCCGCTTCGAAGACGAGGGAAAAACGAGAGGAACGCAATTACGCCGGCCATACACTGCCGGTGTACACGGGGCGCGGCGTGACGCGGGGGCGGCCGCAGAAGCCGACGACATATTCATGCGTGCGTTATTATGCGAGGGAGCGGTGAGTGCACTCGAGAGATACGCGCACGCGTTCCACGGCGTCCAATTAACCGCACGCATTTCGTCGCCGGAGGAATTTCACGCGCGGTGCGCTCGCTGCCCGCCGCGGATCCTCCGTGGACGCTTCCCGTAAGATCGAGATCGACGCTGGATAAACTCTGACGAACTCTGATAAACTTCTTTCGCCCTGTTGATAGGTATCAGGCGCAAACAATTTCACGAGGAGCGGAATACTTGGTGAGGATGCACGACGCGGTCCCAGAAACGTTGCCCAAACAAAGCCGTGCGGTCGAACGGCAGAAGAAACCTTCGGGACAACCAAGTATCTGCTTTCGTTCGGCCGAGCTGCGATTATTCGACGAAGGAACGATCGAGGAACGCGACAATCGAAGCCCCGGTGCAACGACGAAAGGAGAACGAGAACGCAAGGTCAACGGCAGCGGCTTCGGACGACACTCGCCCCCGTCGAAAGCGTCCGCGGCGAGAAGATTTCACGCGCGGCACTCTTCCACGAGAGCTTCGTCGCGGCGGCCCGTTTCCCGTCTCCGGGACGAGGCTTGCCCCCCCCCTGTCCCCCGTCGGATCGTCCCCTCAACCTCGTGTCTCTTTGGCACGGGACACACAGATGCGTCCCTCCATTTTTGCGCTCGCATTGTTACACCAAGTGCAGTCGCCCCCCCCCCCCCTTACCATTGTTACAATGGCCGGCCACTCCTGGCATTGTTGCCGGTATTGTTATTATTATCGCTACTGTTACCGGTTGCGGCCGGCCGGCGAACGGAGAGAAGAGGAGAGCCAGCTGCTTCGTCGAGTGCCGCATTAGAGGCAAATTACACACCCTCTGGCCCGCCTCCTCTCTCGCTTGCTTCTTTCCACTCTGTCCCTCCTGTTGGCTTCTCTCTCTCTATCTCTCGCTCTATCTCTCTCGCCCCTTCTCGCCTGCGCGCAGGACTTCACCCCTTTTCCAGCCTCGATACCTCGAACGATCGGTATCAGTTTCTCGGGCGAGGAACGACCGCTCGCCCTTCCGGAGGCGGCACGCCGAGGGAACGACAAATCGCTCGGTTCCACCGCGGAGAAATCCGAAAGACGCGGCGAAAGGAGAGAGGCGCGAATCGACGGCGACGGGGGACACGTAATTAATCGGTCGCACCGTGGACGAACTAAACGAGCGATTCGTGGCGCGAAATTGATCGCAACAATTTAATCGCGGGGAGAACCGCAAATTACACGCGGTGGGTTGCGGCGGGCTTGAAGCTCGTTAAAACGCGAAAGGCCGACCCGGTGTGAGCGAGAAGGGTTAATTAGAAGGAAGGAAACGGAACGGGAAGGAAAAATAAGATGAAAAAGCGTGACGGAAAAGGAGCGAGCGAAAGGGTGGTAACGGGAGGGGAAGAAAGGAGGAAGGAGAGAGAGAGAGAGAGAGAGAGAGAGAGAGAGAGAGAGAGAGAGGAGAAGAAAGAGAAAAAAAATATCAAGGGGAATTTAGACGGCCTGCCGCGCGGCTGGCGAGCACGCCGGGAAAAGGGAGACATTAATTAAAGTGCAAAAGCGCTCGGCGAGCCTGATCAAAAGTTAAATAATTAATAGAAACCGAGAAGTTTCGTGGCGAGAATCGGTGGATTAATGAAAAAATCACCGGCGTGCGGAATTCGCCGGCCGGGAGACCGCGGACGAAACAGCCGACGTTTGTTCTCCCTCCCCCCCCATTGTTTCCCGTCGAACAATGACGATTGACGTTATTGTCGGGACCAGCCGGATCGTCCATCGACCACCTTTCCCTCGCCTTTCGACGTTGAATCAAACGTTTCGTGTGTCGCGACGAACGCGACTCGGCTGAGCGAGCCGTTTCGGTATAGCGCACGGCGGAATTCGCGCTGGCGAGGCGTAATTGGCGACGCGGTTACTTCGCGCGGCTATTGGCGGAGCGGATCGATAGTCGGCTCGATAGAGTCGATACAGTGGCACGCACGGCGCGAGGACGTCAGTCGTTCCCGACGCGTCTTGGGCGAAGGACGTTGGGACCGTGGGCTCCTCGCTCGCCGTGGTTGTAATTGAACTATACTTCGACGAATGCTACAGGAGACAAATATACGATACACCGCATATATTTTCGTAGAAAGTGGAAGAACCTGGGAATCGTATTAACCCTGGAACAGTATATACAGATCTTGGCACCGTTTGGAAGGCACACGTTAGACAAATCAAGAATACCAGAGACCTTAAACGAACGTTTAATAGAAACGTACAATGGTTTTAATAAAAGTCATTGCAAATAACGACAACGATAGCCACGTATTAGCAATTTTGAAGCAAAAGAATTAGAGACAAGTCAGTTCGACTGGTGCCGAGAAATTCGAATTGATTTTATTCTCTCGTACCAAAGTACCATTCCGTAACGTCGCGGTCTCTCGAGCGAAAATTCGATTGGATCCGCGGGCTAAGAAAATTTGTAGGAAGGCCCGCTTCGCAAATATTGTCCCGTCTTCGTGCCGGCCTGCGCAAACGTTCTGCTCGTCGCGTCACGGTCCGGGATGGTATATTAGATGGTTCTATATGCACGTCGGAAGGGTGGATCCCGAGCATCGCGGCAAAGCTCGTTACAAATTTGCTTGCGCAACGAGAGGAGCCTTTAATACTGTTTACGGATGGCTCGCGCGTTCGTGGGATTTTATCCGTCCGCGGCACGGGAGCCGACTTTCACGGCGAATTTGTCGCTCGAGTTTCCCCGGATCCGTCGGGACAAATGTTTTCTTACCAAATATTTCCGCGATCGCGACACCGCGCAGACCGCTTAGAAAAATCGGAACTGCCCGCGGAGAACTGCAGCGGCGTCGATATCGAACGTCCAGCTTATCGACCGGCCGATAATCGACGGCAGCCGACGTCGAGGAATCGGGCAAATCTGAAATTGCCTAATTAACTCGTTCGCTATCAGCCGTCGCTGTCAAGCGTACGACGCACGCTTTCGATCAATTCGCGAGGACGCTTCGAAACGCTTCGCTCTTCGACATTCGCGTTGCGTTTCCTCGCGTTGGATCGACGTCTGGCCGACGTTTCTCCCACGAGACCCCGGTGGCGGACGAGTTGTATATCCGCGCAACCCGTCGACCAAAGTAGCAACGAGTTCGTCGGTTAACTAACTCGTTTCGTTTCGTTTCGCCGCCGGGAAAGAGACGTCGTCGAGGATAGAGATTTTCAGAGGAAGACGACCGCCTGCCGGAAGTGTGCGTGCCCGAGACGAAAAGATCAAGGGCGAAGAAGGGAGGGGATGAAAAAAGGAGTCCCCCCCCCTGATGGAGACGCGACAACCCAAAGCGCGAGCCTCGCGATTCAGCTGCGGAGATAATCGTAATAATGTGTTTGCCCACCACCGAATCTACCCTCTTCGACTTCGCGCAGCGAACCCCCTCCGGAGGGAGCGTTGAAGAGGACCGCGCGAGTTCAATGTCGCGCAAACACGCGACGCGCCACGGTGGTTCCCCGGTGAAATGATCGACGGGATCGTTCGATCCTTTGACGCGAGACGCGACCTCGTTACCTCTCTGTCCCGTCGGTTTATTGGAACTCGAAGATGGTATTCAGTAGTCGAAAAGCGATTACCCACCGGGTGTATTGCTGGCGCGATGACGCAACGTAAACGCAGGGTGTCCCGTGCGAAACGGATGAGACGAAACGGAGCAGAAATATTTCTGCTCGCTTCGACGGCGCGGAGAACACCATTTCTGATATTCAATATTTCTGCTCGCTTCAACATCGCGGAGAACACCATTTCTGATATTCAATATTTCCGCTCGCGTCGATAGAAGAAGCGAGTAATAGAATCGGGTAACAGAAGCAAATGCAGAGACATCGGCTCGAGAGCAGCGCGAGGAGAAAAGAAATCGCGGCGACGATTCGAGCGAAGGAATGTAAAATTCGTCTCGCGATGAAACGCGATGGAATCCTGCACGTCGACGAAAAGCGAGCGTCGTTTACTTTCGATCAAGATTCGATTCGTCGAGCTTACTTGCTGGACCTCGTCTCGTTACTGGAAACGGGGTCGATTTATGCGCGACGTTCTTCCGGGAGCGATCGATCGGTCCGAGCGACAGGCGGAAAATTCTTTTTCGTTTATCTCCTTTTTTTATTTCTACTCCTCGCTTCTTTCCTCTCCTCTTTTTTCGGCGTCTGTCGATCCTTCGCGAGCCCTCGAGAGCGTGCTCGCGTCGAACTCGAGGCTCGAGTGCCTTCGAGGAGCGCAGATCGGTGTACGTATCTTCTTTCCGTTCGTTAGCTCCTCTCGCTCGTTAATTCGCTATCGATTCTCGATCGCGTCCCGGAGGATCTTCCTCGAGCATCGTCGAATCCGCGACAGTCTTTTCCCGCGACGAAAATCCCCGGCCGTCTTGCGCGCAGGACCGTTCCAGGGTCGCCAAACGCCCGGGCGACAAAAGTCAGTTCAACGTTGGTCAAAGTTTCGCGTACGTTGAACGGTCCGCGGCACCTCTCGCGTCCCCGTCAGGAACGACTCCATTGGTACGCGATAAAGCGGCGCTAGTCTCGTTTACGCTTTCTTCCAATATCTATCAGCGTTCTAGAGTTATCTCGCGTAGAAGAGCATTCTGAATTTCTTTCGAAAGGCTGATTTTACATCTTAACCCTCTGCGCTCCTTCGTCGAGCGCGACTCGACATTCGTTTTTATAACAAGAGCCCTTACGTCGCGTTAGGTTTGGGTCAAGTTCGTCGCTCGATTTCACATGAAACCTCCAAACACCAGGTAATCGTTCGAACGATTGAAAGTTCGAACGTTTAAAACCGAATTACGCCACTCGCGTCGAATAGCGTCGCGTTCCAAGCTACATGCCTCGCCCGTCCGCAAAGCTTCGCTTGCCTCCCAATCCGCCATCGAACAGCCAATCCGAGAATCGTCTCCATCCCCCGGAAACCCCGTGACCGCGCTCCTCCAGGTCCTCCAGGAAAAATATCGCTCCCGCAGCAACGAGTGCGGGGGGCACGTAAGATTCGCAGGGCTCTCGCATAATGATTCGTTAGTCCCCCGGCGCAGCCATCGCGGGCTACCTACGGGGAACGACTTCGTACGTAGACTTCGAGTGGCCCTAAGTGGATGGTACCGCGGGGATGGCGGTGCGCGCACACAGGCAACCGGGCCGCGCACCGATGCGCCCCGCGTACCGGCAGCTCGTTTGGTCTCCATTTGTCCCCAGAAGTTCAAGAGATCCCTCTTTCTCTCCGACGCGCGTGTAAGCGTACGCGCGCGTACACGTGTACGTATGTACGTGTGTACGCGCGCGTGTCGGTGTGCCAGCGCGTGAGCGCCCGTCCGTGCAGAATATAGAACGATCAGCTCCCAGTCCAGTTTCGCGTCCCTGTCCCCCCCGCGTTTCTGTCCCGAGGCCGGCCTTCGCGGCCGGCGCTGACGGCTCGGGCGAGATCCGAGTGCCATCGAGGCTGAAACTCGTTATCGAAACTTGTGCGACCGCGGGAGCGCGCCGACTACGCCCCCGGCAGGAACCACGGGAAAATCCGCGGCTGATTGCAATCAGCCCCCCTCGGTCGGACTTCCGCGCTCGATTCCGCTCGCGGCTTCGATGCGCCCTTGTCGCCGACTCGAGGGAGTCACCTCGACGGGCTTCCGGTTTCGGCTCGCGAACCCTGGGGACAGGCTTCCTCCCGGGCGTGGCGCGCGTCGCGGTTCGAGCTGGCAAGTTCGCCTCGAGTTCTCGCCTCGAGTTCTCGCCTCGAGTTCTCGCCTCGACTGTCCGGCGATGCTCGCCGATAACGGAGTCGTCTTCTTGGGGGGGTCGTTTATTCTTCGTCGAGCAGCAAGGGCGTGGGAGAAGGGAACGGAGAAGGGAACGAGTATTTGTTACGGAATTCCGGCGTTTGCGATGCGATTGCGGAACGCCGGGCGAAGAAAACGCTCGGCGGCGAGGCTGAAATATCGGCGCGCCCGCGCGCTAGACGCGCGACGAGCGAGGATTGAACGAGGAGACGAGCCGTAGACGAAACGGCAGACTGAACGAGGGGACCAGCGACCAGGATGCAACCAATGAGCTGGGCAATAATTATTTATTGTTGCCAGACTGCCGCGTCGTGGCCGTGCAGACCTGTCTGCCCAATGAAAATTGCTCGTTAAAATCCGACCAGCGGCCGGGCCGCTTCAAATGGCCACCGCCGAAACCGATTGGGCCCGAGATACGAAACGAGCGTCGTCGTCGTCGATGTCGTCGCAGACGTCGTCACGAATTTCGCCCCGTTGCGGGAGGAGAGAAAGAAGCTGCCGAGAAAATTCGAGTTGGCCAACCGACGAACGAAGCGCGATCGCGATTGCGTTTCGCGACGAACGACAGACGACGACGAAGATGTGAAGAAGGGAAAGGGGGGAGAGAGAGTTTGCGCAGAGGCGTAACGAGGAAGTCGAAATCAACCGCGATGAGTCGTTCGACGGGCCCCAAGGTAATTTGCTTTCGCGCGAAACCCGTCACCCCGCGGTATCGTTTATCGGTCACGGATCGAAGGTTGCCGAAGAGAAATTTTCGCCCTGCCCCCCCTTAAAGCAATATTTACGTGTCGTTCAGCCTCAACGAGCGTCCGACCGTGCTCTCTACCGATTCTCTACCTGGTCGAATTCCATCCCCCGTAACCTCGAGCCAACAGGTCCCCAGGTGTCCCCCACCCCCCCTCACCCCCTTAGACCCCCTCTCTCTCGAAGACTGTTTTCGACTCGGGCGAGCATCGTACCGAGCGATTCGCTCGACGCGTTCGTCGGCTGGAAGCAGCGGACGCGTCGAAATTTCTGCGCGGCTGCGACGAGCCGAGGGACAGCGGAGAGCTGAGCGTCACCGGTGTGTAATTCGCACGACTGGGACCGAGGGAACCGAGGGCCCTAAGACCCAGGAGTCTAATTGACCAACGGGCGACGCGATTAATTCGCGACGTTTTGAAACCCGTCGCGTGCGCGCCGCTGTCATTTCTAATTCTAATCTCGGTTAAAGACGTTTCCAACGGGCGAACGACGGCCCCCCGTCGCGATTTTCGAGGCCGCTGGGAAATCGCGGCCGCTCGTCCGCGGCGATCATCGAACGTCTATTCGACGGCGGTCGCCCCGACGTTTCCGGCCGACAACTCGACGGCAACCAACGCCCCTGAGGTCGATCGATCCGATTGGCCGAGAGACGCGGATACACCCACCACCTGTCCCCCCCGTGCAATTAATCTCCTCGCGGCAATTAATCCCCGTAGCGTTGCGTGCGCGCGAGCCGTCCAACGCGTGTGCGTGCGACGTCGAGCGTCGCGTCCCGCGGGCGAAACCGCGGCGAGCGGATCCGCTCGATCCCGGGGGAGATCGAGACGGATCGAGATGGATCGCGATGTCGCCGCGTTGTAATCGCGCGTGTCGAGAGACTCCCGTGGAACACGGGCCGATGATTTGCGAGGGCGACTCCGGTTGGCGAGTAGTAGCTCGTTTCTTCGTTGAAACGACGGAGTCGCCTCATGGAACGGCTGGTTTGTTCAGCCCGAGTAGTTTACTTGGACGGTAAAATCTCGTTGCTCGAGTTCCAGCGGTGGATCGCGAGGGGGAGCCCCGTTTTTAGCAAGCGCGGAGTGGGGGAGAGGCCTTGACCGCGCGGCTGATTCGAGACAGACTGTAGATGTTACCGAATCGGCCGGCGTTAATGGAGGACGGTGATTTAAACGGAGAATGGAGGGTGTCGATTGCGAGGCGCATTTTGTACCTGTGCCACCTGGTTTGCGGTTATTCGTTTGGCTGTTTAATTCGGTTTAACCGGCCAATTAACGGAGGCCGTTTGCGTTCGACGGCGACGCGTGAGCAACGTTTCGATACGCGCGGTCGTAATTGTGCATCGAATCGAAGGGCTGTCTGAGATCGTTCTTGGGTACTGTGCGCGTTAAGTAGTCGAAGTTATAGTCGAAGTCCTCGCGAGTAAAAATTGACCGAATTGATCAGCTGCGACGTATTCGAGCGGAGCAGGTCCGCAAAGTAAGGGGGCTCTTGCGTTCCCGGAAGGAACGTTGAAATTGTTTGTCGACAGCAACTCGGGTCAGCTGCGATTCTTCCGATCCTGAGGGGACTTCGATCGAATCGACGCATTGACGCTAGAACCGCCGATACATTCTCGTATCATTTTATACGGCGGATGTGGATATTTGCGACGACTTTTGATAAGAGAGAATGACGATTATTATGTCTCTGTTATACGTTTATTCGACGACTCTCGCGTTAGACAGATTACGAGAGTCGTCGAATAAACTCTTATCAAAATCTCGTCTCAAATATCCACAACGATACCGATCTACGTACCAATAATCTCGAAGCAACGAATCAGAAGCAAGTCCCTTCGTCTCGCTCGGTAGTTCCAGCGTTAACGCTTACTCTAGCAACCGGCCACCGATTTCAATATTCCCTCGAGCAATCGTTCCACGCTCTTCCTAAAATATAGCAATCGTTTCGCGAAGGCAAATTTACCCAAGAACTAATAATCGAACGACTGGCCCTCTAACACCATCGCCGTTTTCGTTGCCGAACGAAAGCGTTAATATACCGCGATCCTGACTCGTCCCTCGCGCCTTCTCGCACCTGTCAGACACCGCGCTCGCCACACCTGCCTCGCGTCGCGCGAGCCCACGTGGACATCGGAAACCGCGTGGAACGCGGGATCCGGAAGCGGCGAAGAAACGACGAGAGGAGCAACGGAGGGGCGGCGGCCGTGGCGGGTGGCGGAATAAAAAAGGAAAATAAAACCATTTAGCACGTACCTGAGTGGGCGTAAGGTTAATTATGGCGGCTAGATGTTCCCGTTCGGGTGCGCTCAGGTATTTCTGCTGCTTGAACCGCCTCTCGAGCTCGTGAACCTGCTGCTGAGTGAACAGAACGCGACGCTTCCGTCTCTGCGGCAGGTGGGGGAATTGCATCGCGCCGACGCCCATGCCGACGCCGACGCCGACGCCGACGCCCACACCCATGCCCGACGACTTCGTCACGTCGCCCATCGACTGGCCCACCGAGCAGCCAGCCATGTTGGTCCCGGCGCCTGCCGCCGCGGCGCCCATCAGCCGCGAAACTGCAAAGGAATATTAGACAACATTCTGGTGACAAATCGCTTCTCCTCCTCCGTGTATCGTTCCGTCTGCCAATCGTCTAGGGACTTACGGCGTCGCCTCGAGATGGAACCCCTTTTGGGGAACGATCGCGCGACGCTATTTCTTCGACGGTTTTTCTTTTGGAAACGTTTCGCGGCGATTTAACGATCGACGCGAGTATTTCGGCTGGGAAAGAGGAACACTGGAATCGCTGCATTCGCGGGGATGGTAAGGAGGTCGTCCAGCAAACAGCTTCTCCTTCGCTGTGACGGCGCAAGGACGTCGGCTGTTTGCCTGACCCTTCGCTCGTTCGCGGGTACCTCGATAGGTACAAGAACCGACACCTCCTTGCGCACGAAAAGACCTAACTGTACGAGTACGTGGTCGAGATGCGAAAGGCTGTAACAGTCATTTCTGTATTTCCTTTAGTAATATTTCCACGTTGTTTATGAAACATCGCTGGTGGAAAACTAGATTATGAGGAGGTGTGATAGTATATAACGTACAGTTCGGTTTAAGAAAAGTACTTTATTTTACATAGTAAAAGAGGGCGCTTTCTTATTCGCAGGAGAAGCTCTAACGAACGAATATAGAAGCGAAGCGTTTAGCCCTTCCCGATATAAACATTATTATTGTACAAGCGATTTCAATTCTGCAACCCGATATATTCTCCGAACTAAAAGGATCATTTTTGTTTAACTTTAACAACAATCTCAAGACCGCTTCACATCTCGCCTGCCAAATTTGCGCAAAATATTTCAAACAGACAAGCTTCGAACTTCTTCGCCCCGTTCACTGTCAACGCAGATACGAAATTGTTCCTACGTCGGGAAAAAAAATCTGCCCCCCCCCCCCTCAGCCCGGGTGTCGTTTCTAAACGTTCGTCGACCTCGCCGTTCGTCCGTTCCATCCGAGTTTCCGTTCTCGCCAACCAGCGTCCTCGTGTTCCCAGGGAACGGGCCGAGATAATTTATCCCGTGGAATCCTCCGCTCGGCGGATCGCGGAGCGACGGAAGGGAGACGCGCGAGACAACGCCGCGGAGTACGGCCCCTGGATTCGAGCTACTGAAACCCTCCGAGCGGTCCCAAACCCAACCCCTCCGGGCCCCTCCTGTCATCCGGTCGAAGGGCTGTCAAGAACGGACACGCGGGGCCCCCGGACAAAAGGAGCGATTTAGCAGCGCGAAGCGCCGCGTCATCGAGCACGGGAGGTCCGACGATGAAGTCCCGAATTATCGTCGCGTCTCGCGAGAACGTGTTTCTCCTGGCTGTCGGGCGTTGCCCGGTCGGGAAAGAAATACCACTCGAGACGGCAAACATCGAGGGAGATTTGTTTGCGCCGTGCGCGCCTCGGGAAAGGGCGACGGAAAATCTCCGCCTCGGATTTTCGGGGCCCGCTGAAGACGTCACCTCGAGGAACCCCGCGATCGGGCCTCGCGATTGACGTACGAAGAAATTCCGATCGCTGGAATGTTTGGAATCGAAAGATATAGCAACGCTCTTCGTTTCGTCTTCGCTGGACCGAGAAGAATCTTCTCGACGGTCTTTCGACGAAAGAGACGCCAGTAGATCGACGTAAGACGAATAGAAATTGCCTTTCGAACAGAGCCGCGGGTTTCATCTAGGCGACGTCGCGACGTGAAAACTGCATTGAAGTGGAAAAACGGGGGTAAAATAGCAATAAACGAAAAGGTATTTCTCATAGGGTTTAAATACGTAGACACGTTTCACGTTACGTGTACTTGTAGCTGAAAGAACGCTCTTTAAAAATATATAAACAGATTTGAGTCAGCTCTGCTATGTAAAAAAATATAGCACCCAAAAGTATAGCAAATTCAAACAGAAATGTGATCGTTTTAAAGTGAACATTTTTCCCCCCCTTTGAAGGTGTCTCAGGTAATCACCGGTGCTCTGCGACAATTCATTCGTACGCCAAAATTTAGTCTATACATATCAGAAGCTATGCCCAAAATTTCGTTCGTTTCCAAGAACTTTGAAAAATTGAATTTAGTTCGCGTTTTTACGGTTTCGGGCCACTGTGCGTCGTTAGAAGCGTCGGGACTGATAAGTCGCAAGAAAAATAAAGCCGTGTCGATCGCGTGACGGACGAACGCTCAAATCGACGCTCGACCTTCCAGTCACGCTCGGTGAGCGTCCCTCGACGAAGCCCCTGGACCACCGTTGATGGAACGTCGACGCCGGGTCCGGGACAATGGTCGTCCGCCGGGGAACGACGGGTTCGACGTCGAGACGGAGCTTCGACGGGCGCGGGGGTGGATCACCGCTTCGCCGGGCGAGAATATCATTAAGCAAATTGACGTCTTCTACCTGGCCACCGTGGTCGAATCTCCCATTAGAGGGAGGGGGGAACTGTCGGTCGAACGCGCCTGTCGACTGTATAATCGCAGGGTATCGCGGGTGAGACGGATCAAAAGGAACGAAGTTGGTCGTCGTTTGAAGCAATCGGGGTCCGTACGAATCTCGGGCAAACCTTAGGTCGTTTCGAACGCTTCGTTTCGAACTGCGTGCAGTCGAGTCGGAGAGTTTGACACCGTCGCCAACGCGTTTAAACGCGTGACGTTAATTGCACAGCGGAACCTCGGTAACTCGAGAACCTCTGAGAAGAAGAGAATTTTACTGGAATCCCTTTGGCTCCGCTGGGAAACCCTCCGAGACTCGAAACGAAACTTACTTTTATCGTATAGACGAATCATTTTGGCTTTGCAACTTCGAATTTAGAATGGTCGGAGATACTCTTCGATACTCGAAGTTCGCCTGTGCAAGTCGTATAGTATAGTATACGTATACGTATAGTATATCCGTGGAAGCTAATCGTTTCTCGTTAATTATCACGGACAAACAGCGCGTCGATGCTTTAAAATTACTGCCTTTTTCACTAACAAGAAGTCGTCATTTACGCGTACGCACACCTACGGTGACCGAAGTTTCGTCTGCCGATTACGTTAAAGCGTGTGCGAGATAAAAATGTAATTCGCAGCGGAGAAATATAATTCGCCTTCCGTTCCCGTCCGCGCGAGTCGAAGAGTTAACCGAAGCCCCCAGTAAGTCGCATTCTCGCTGCTGAAAACCTCTCTCTCGCCCGATAAGTACGAAGTTCCCCTTCTCTTCCCTCGCGGTTCGAGTCGTCGACGTTCGACTTTCGTCGTAACGCGTTGTCCGCGAGTGGAACTTTCGCGATTCCATCGGTCAGAGCGCAGAAAGCAGAGAAAAACGATCTTTCCAACGCTCTCTCTTGCCAGATCTCTACGATGTGTTACGTTCGCGGAATGATCCGCGAATCGAATTAAGAAACGCGAACGTCGCGACGCGAGGGGTCCCCCGTTTTATTTGTTTAACTAAAATCTTCGCCCAGGGTCCGGTGGCCAGCAGGCGTTTCGTCGACGAGGATCGATACGTTCCTCCGGCGGAGTGGCGCGTGCGACCGACAGAAATCCAAGGAGACGAGCGTCTGTTGACACAAGTCCGAGGGACGCGGTCCTTTGTTGGCCGACGAGCTTTTTACGGCTTCCAACGGCCCCGTGGAACGCGGGACGCGGGTCTTCGCGGACCCCGCGACAATCGGTACGACGAGGGCGAATCGAGACAGGTCCCCGAGTACATCGGAACGATCGAACACGTGTTACACCGTGCGCGCATTTTAAAAGACGATAGATAGGTGTAACTGAGATTTTTGTAGGCGGAATGTCTAAAGGCGACGCGAGGAAATTGCGTGCTTTACTCATGACGCCATGAAAGCGAGAAGAATAAAGTAGATAGAGATTCGACGAAGATCTTTCGTTCCTGATTTTCTAGCAACAACGTTTTACTGCTGAACAGTCGCGTGCTTTGTTCCGAAGTATTTTCTCTGATCAGCGAAGATGTTCAATACTCGATTCTGTCGGTAGAGCCTCGCTTATCCGAACGTGGCACAGGGCAGTTCGGATAATAGAGGTTCATTACTCATCACCCACCGGCTGTCTCTATTACTCCGAAAAGTGTACGCTAGCTTTCGAAAAACTGAAATTGACTATGTCGTTCCTGGGCAACCGCTTCTCCTCGATCTCCTAGATGTTCGTATAACCGATGCTGGCAATGAGCGTTAACTGTCTCGTCCAAACGAGGTTCTACCTGCAATCGCAAACGTTTGCGACGCTCCGGTCACATACGACCCGCGCAACGCTCCACGCATCCTCGCATCCCAATCGCGAAGATATATCTCTCCTCCATCGTCCTCGAACATCAATCAACATGTCCCAACCGAACTGGACGCCCCGTCGAATCGAAACGTCGAAACGAAAGTTCGCGAGCTGAACCGAAAACGTTCGACCTTCTCGATCGCAGCTAATTTTCCTATCGATCCCAGTTCTGTATCGCGCTCGAACTCGAACACGTGGAACGGTTTGGGTCTGCGAGCGACGGCAGAAGAATTCACGGGACTGTGTCACGAGCGACGCGGCGGACGGACAAGCTTCTAGTGGACTTTGAAACACGAGCCCCGATACACATCGTCGACGGCTAAATGGAGCTAAGTGCGAGCCGGCGATAACAAAGCTGGACACGGGGCCAATAAAAGCTGAACAGACGTGTCCCGTCGGTGGCGAGAGGGATCATCGAGGGGTGGATCGCGCAGAAACGCGTTTCCGTTCTTCGACAATTAAGTATATTTGCGGCCGTCCGTTACCTCCGTACTTTCAACTTCGAGCGACGCGGCGTAGACGCTTCCAGCAGGTGCGAGAGCACGGGGTTCGAATCGACTCGAAGGAAGCTTTCGTCGAGGTAGTCGGTTCGACGAGAATCGCGAGCGGATCGGAGTGGACCAAGGGGACGCAAGATAATTCTTGCCGAGTTGCAGAAATTGTTTTCGACGACGCATCATCGGGGCGAAAGGAAAGATTCGACGGGAACAATCGATACGCTCGTGTCGAGTTTCAACGTTTCCACGGCTGCCACGACGCGTCCGCTTCGCCGAGTGGCATTGGCGGCGACGGAAATTATATTGCTCGGTGAATATTAACGAATGGACGGAGCTTTCCGGCGGACCTATCGTTCGGAGGAATCGAAGTGTAGCAATGAGAATCGCAGGAGAAAGCGGAATCGTCTTTCTTGTACGGATGAGTTTTGGTCTTCTATGCGTTTGTTAAGGTTCACCGAGCGATACAATTATCATCGTTTCTAACGCAATTTAGAAGCGTGGGTAAGAGAAATACAGCGGTGCAACGAGGCAGTCGTTGCACGGTGATTCACGGTAAATTGCACACCTGCGCATCGTTCAAGGTATGCGTCGCACGAGGAAGCTTTGCATACGAAAGTTGCACGGCTCGAAGGGGTACGCTGTTCGGCGTATTCATTTCTCGTGTAGGTAGAAGCGTTTTAGAGATTCGAGGGCGAACGTTGTTCTTTTAAACGAAGTAGTACACTTTTCATACCAAAATGTGATAAGATTTCCAATTCTGAGCGAAAAAGTATCGACCATGGCAAGCTCTAAACCTAATAACCAACGAGCAATTTCACTTTATTTCTTGAAAACTGTCTTCGCGCAATATCCTCCTAGACATATTCAACCTCGTCGCGCATAGTTGCGCAAAGCTAAACAAGCTCGTCCACGCTCGTGTAAATCGTTCGCTATCGCGATCGTTCCGTCGCTCATCAGAACGCAGCTGAAAATAGTATTCTTCATTTCTAAACTACCCTCAATTTCTAATTCCTGCGTCCCTCGCCACGCTCAACAACGATACATTCGAGAATCAAAAAATGTCATTTTCAGCTACCACGGTCATCTGGTCTTCGTATCCCGTACAAAATTACACCCCTGCCCCGTGTTTCGTTCTTCGACTTTCGCACGCCTAAATCGTCGAATTCGAACGGACCCACTTTATTCCTGGACCCACCGCGCTCCTACAGGTCCCACGCGATCGAGTTCGCGGGGCCACTTCCGTTACCACCGAAATCCCTTTCGAAACCCCAGCCAAGCCCCCGCGCGACACGGCGCAACTTTTCCACCTCGAATCGCGTCGCGCCGCCTCACCTCCCCCGGACGTCCGTCCCCAGGGTATCGCAGCTCGACGATGTCCCGGAATAAACAATAAAGGAGGAGAGGAAAGCGGAGGAAAGCTTGGAAAGAAACTGACGATACTCACTGGCGAAGCGTGGGTCGTTGGTCGTCGGCGGAGCTGGCGCGTACCACGGGTGATGGGACCTCATGGGGTCCGTCGCGGTCGCACCGCCTCCTACGGCAGGCCCCGGATGGTGATAGGACAGCTCGGCGGCGCAGTACTGGTACTGCGAGGTGAGCTGCATAGTAGCGTAAGGATTACCCATGGCGGTCATGCCTGACCCGGCACCGGCAGCGCTGCTGCCTCCCCCGGCGGCGTCGTTGGTACCGGAAACCGGTCCGGGTGTGCCGCCACCAGGCGTCGAACCTCCGTGGAGCGTCGGGCTGCCGCTGCTCGCGCTCGAGCTACCGGTATTGCCACCTACGCGGCCGCCGCACGCGTTTCCGTAGGGCGAGACCTGAGAATGCGTGACCACGCCGACTCCGACGCCGATCACCTGCTCCAGCTTCCTGAACGACTCGTTATCGATAGGCGAGAGGATATCTGTGACGCTGAACGGAGTAGTATGAGCGCCACCAGCGGCTTGAACGTGGGACGAATGCTGTTTAGGCGACAGGCTCATCGCCAGGTCAATACCGTTTAGATCTGTCAGCAAGCTAGCTTGCTCCAGCTGTGTTTGCTGCTGCTGCTGCTGCTGCTGCTGCTGCTGTTGTTGCTGCTGTTGCTGTTGCTGCTGCTGATGCTGGTGATAGCTGGTGGCATTGCCGTTCCCCTGGTTGCCGGCGTTGTTCCCGCCGCTGCCACCGCTCATCTCGACGAGGCCCGCGCCCTCGAGATACTTGAAGCTCGCGCTTCGCGGAATCCTGCGGCCGGTGCTAGCCGTGGGATACCGACATCACTGCGGCCGTCGATCCCCGCCGATCCTCGGCCCTACCTTCGACAACGGACACACGTATTTCTTATGATCGCAATGCCAGACCTCTGGACCCTCCCCCCCCACGACGTTGTAAATTGTATAGAATGTATAGGTACTTGTCTGTTGCTCGTATTTAGTTAACTCGGTCCGGTAGGTAGATCGCACTGGTGCACTGGCGCACTGGCTCTTCCATGGGGCGAGCGTTCGCCCGGACGGTCCGTGGATCGGTTTCGTCGGTACGGGCAGCGCGGCACTGTTCGCGTTCCAGACGGTTCACGGTTCCCCACTTCGGTTCGACGCGCACGGTACAGAAGCACACTGGCCCGGAATAATCCTGGCTCGCAGCACGATCACTAGACGGATCGATTCGTCGTCGAGACGCGCGGATGCGACGCGGACCGCTCACCGCGCGGACCGACGGACGCGACGCCGCGTCCGGCGACGATGCCGCGCGATCCGTCGCATTCCCGTGTTCAATGTGGCGCGACCGCTGGACCGACGGGGCAAGGTCGTCCCGCGAGACCCTCGAAACCGGGAAGCGAGGCGATCGGGAGTCGCGCGACGGTCAAGGGCAACCGCGAACGACTACGTGGTTCGTAAGGTCGACGATGACTGGGTCTGTCTTAACGGTGGCACTGTCCCTCCGGACGAGTCTCCCCTTCGGGGAAGCCCTGGTGCGCGCACACTGCTCCGATCCGTCGACCCTCCGAGGACGAAGGAGCCGGCCGCGTCCGCGTAGCAGTCTCTCCACGGCACAGAGGTAGGATACGTCGCGACGCGACACCGCGAGATACTAACACCGAGCGCGACGCGATTGCCAACGAAAGGCGAACGGAAGCAACGGCACACACGTGGTCGAGGAGAGTGGCCGGCCAGAGCCGGCCGGCGGCCGACTGAAATCACCCGGGGGGTCTTCGAGTCCTTGGACTCTGCCGATAGAGAGACGATGGTAGATGTACCACTCTACGCTTCGCCTCCACCTTCGTCGAGGATACACTCTCTCTCCGTGGGAGAGGAGAGAGCGTCTATGGATGGATGGCTTGCTGGCTGGCTGGCTGGCTGGCTGGCTGGCTGGTTGGCTTGCTTGCTGGCTGGCTGGCTGGCTGGCTGGCTGGCTCGCTGGGTTACTTGCTGGCTCGCACTCTGGCTGGATAGATGGATGGATGGATGGATGGATGAATGAATGAAGAGGACTGTCGGGTACTCCTGGAGAGGTCCTCACGGCCGCTTAGAACCACTCGACCAGCGGCTCGGCCGTTCGTGCTCGCTCCCTCGCACGCTCGTTCGTTCGTTCGTTCGTTCGTTCGTTCGCTCGTTCGTTCGCTCGTTCGTTCGTTCGTTCGTTCGTCCGGGCTCGGGCCCCACAGCCTCTCGCGGAGAACCCGTACGACGACACGATGAGTGGAGTGCCCACTACGGAGAAGTGCCTGCTACCAAGAGTCGTGATGAGATGTCCCCTTTTGCGTGTGAGAGAAGGGCTCCCACCCGTCTGCATTTCGAGGGGCCTGCGGGGGTACCGAACCGACCTCTGAGCCAGGCTTACCTAGGTACCTGCGCCGTCATTGGACGAACTCCGCCAATCCGGGGGCTCGAGCGATTCCATTGGTTCGCCGCGCAAGCGGTTCAGCGCGACGCTTGGGCGGTAGCGAGCTGGCAGTCGCCTCGCTATTGGCGAGGTGGACGCATCCCCCTCTCGGCGGTCGCCAATCGCGTAACGATCGCCGGCTCCCCGCCAGGGACAAGCTCGTTTGTACTAATCTAGCGGCGTCTCATGGCCACCGCTCTCGGGACGGCCCACCCGCGTTGTATCTCTCTCTAACTTTCAACAGAGGTTAGGTATATTCCGCTATTTCTTTCTGCCGCGTTGCTTCTGACTTTGTCCTTGGAAAAATTTCACGCGCTACACGCGCGTTGGCGTTGCGCCCTGCTTCATCCCTCTTGGTCCGCGACTTTACCGACCCCTGTTCGTGGACCACCTGGTGAATTGCGTTTGTGACCACTGATGTCGCGGCGGGACGTTCGATGGTTCGCCGATATTCGGAGCCCCAGTCGAACGGCTTTCAGTCTCGCTTCGGTGTTCGAGCGAGGCGTACGTCGGAGGTTTTAATGAGGTGTTGGCGAATTTGGTATTAAAATTAATAGGTGCAATAACGTTTTGAGTGTAACGGTTCATTTTGTTGTTGAACGCTCTAGCATCGATAGATACATGTTTGTATATGCGTTTGTTCAATTAAATTTCCTTGCATATGATAAATACGTAATTGATATATTGTATAGAAGGTGGTAGAAGCTACCATCACCTCTGAACATTGATGTAGCTCGACTGCAAGTCGAGAAAATGGTATTTGTTAATAATTTCATTAAACGAATTCAATTATCTCGCGTTCTTCCTGGCCGATTTTAACCAACGGCATCTTAAATTAAAGGTATCGGTTTGAGGAAGGATCTGTTCCTATTTTAGAACAATTCCCCACCCCTGATTCCACTCCTTTTCAAATAAACCTCCCTCTCTGACATGCTACTTGTTGGGCCCTCCTTTATCTCTATTTCCTCTATATATCCCTTTGCAATCTTTCTCCCTTCTGTTACATACCTTCTAACATATTTTTTGTGTGGGCAGGTCCCGCATGCAAAGAGTAAAGAGTATTGGCCGGCACTTCTCATCATGCATAAGCGCTAGAAATGTAAATATTTTAATTCATTAATTAATATCTGTACAGATGTGCTTGAAACTAAGCGGGTCTCTGCCATATCTGCAGTGCCTGCTATGGTCTCGCCATCTATACAGGACTCCTTGAAACTACTCGTGCCACTTACTTACCTTAACTGTAGATGTAGCGGGGGTCGGGTAGTTTCATTCACATCTGTATAGATGGCGATACTAATGACCAATTTGCGTGTAGGTAAGACAGGGATACGAGTAGTACGTAATTCAAGCACTTCTTTACACATAGTGGTATGAATCGTTTCGTACTCTCATTTACATATTAATAAAGTCTTGTTTAAACTTTAATATTACTGTTACTACAAGTTCTACTGAATGCGCTAAATGTAAAATGCAAGATAAAATATATATTCTTGGGCTTTACATATGCACAAGTTACACAGTTGTTGTAATTTAAACTAAGCTTTAGCATTTATATGCTTTATAGTAAAGGTTTATGTGTAACATATTTTGTAAATTTGGAATTGATACCAGATTTAGTTGTACGATGTATTGTAAATATTTATAAAAGAATAGTTCATAAGTATTTGCTTGTAAATTAGAATTACAATTTTTTTGTAACTTATATCATCATTGATTAGTTTAAATAAATTTCCAATGAAACGAATTCCACTGCTCTTTTTATTTGTACACCTTACCAATCCTTGAAAGAACCTAATTCCGACTCCTTATACAAGAAGTACCGTGGACGAACTTTCAATACAAAGTCCTAAAGCGAGAAACTTGTCAAAATGACCCTACACGTTCTTAAATTGAGCGCTCAGAAATTCCTGGAATACGACGTAATTTCTTAGAATTGCTAAGGTTCGAAAACGCAACAAAGTTGCAAACAGCGCCTCGCGAAAACGCAACAAAGTTGCAAACAGCGCCTCGCGAAAACGCAACAAAGTTGCAAAAATTCATGGAAAAAATTTTGCCACAATGATGCGCCAAAAATTTTGCAACAATGTTGCAAACAGCGCATCGCGAAAAACAATGTTTCGCCAAAAATTTTGCAACAATGTTGCAAACGCCGCCTCGCGAAAACGCAACAAAGTTGCAACAAATCTCGTGGAAAATTTGCAACAATGTTGCGTCAAAATGTTGCAACAAAGTTGCAAACCTTTCTTCAGAATTTTTGCAACTTTGTTGCGTTTTCGCGAGGCGCTGTTTGCAACATTGTTGCAAAATTTTTGGCGAAACATTGTTGCAAATTTTTCTAGAGAATTTTTGCAACTTTGTTGCGTTTTGGCGAGGCGCTTTTTGCAACTTTGTTGGATTTTCTTAGAGCTCGATTTGCAACATTTTGTAAACTTTTCTCGAAAATTTTTGCTACTTTGTTGCGTTTCCTGACGGCTCAGTTTGCAACTTTCCTTTCAGCGATATCTTGTTTGCGACTTAATTGTATTTTTATGAGGAGTTCTTTGCAACTTTGTTGCATTTTTATGAGGAGTTGTTTGCAACCTTGTTGCATTTTTTTAGGCGCTATTTTTAACTATCTTATATTTTCCCCAGGCGTCGGTTACAACTTTGTTACGATTTTGCGAGGTATTATTTGCAACCATTTTTCATTTTGGCTAGGCATTCCTTTGCAACCTGGTTGAATTCTGGTCAGGTGCTTCATGTATACCTGGTTGCAATATGTTTAGTAATGTTGAGGTCTAATTTTACAAGTTCTCCGCTTGTGAACTTTGCATTTAAGGTTCTTCCACGGTAGAACTTGTTTAAGGAATTGGAATTAGGTCTTTGCAAGGATAGTTAAGGGGTTAAAATAAAGAGATGCGTAGAATTCTTTTCATTTAAGATTTATTCAAATTAATTAATGAAGATACAAGTTACAAAAATGCGGTAATTCAAATTTACAAACTAACGCTTATGAACTATTCTTTAAAGTTAATTTAGAATATATCTTATAGATAAAACTTATTCTAAACATTACCTACTTTATTTGCTGAAGCGTATTATAAATTAAAACAATTGTGTAGCTTGTGCATATGTAAAACCCAAAGTATTTATTATATCTTGCATTTTATATTTAGCGCATTCAGTAGAACTTGTAGTAACAGTAATATTAAAGTTTATACAGGATCTACTGAATAAAGAAAATATAAAATAAAATATATAATAGGCATACATAACAGATACACAATTGTACTAAATTAATCTTATGCGCTAATAGTTACAAACTATTCTTAGAAACCAATTTACTATAACTAAAGTATGTGGCAAGAGTTATTCTTTCTTCTTTCTTGCTCTCATGCACGATGAGCTGCAATGGTCAATTCTTCTTACCCTTTGCCTGCGAAACCTGCACACACAAAAACTATATTAGTAAGTATGTAACAGGAGAGAGAATAATTGTTAACAGATATTTAGAGGAAAAAGAAAGGAGGGTGAGCCAAACTAGAAGCATAAGACAAAGGGAGGATTGTTTGAAAAGGAATGAAATAAAAGTGGAAGCAATTAAAAGTGGAATAGATATTGGGAGAAAAAGGAGAATAAATGATGTGACTTGTGTGGAGAAAAATTTATACTGTTAGAACTTGGTAAGAAAATGTAGAGAAGCATTAAAAGGGATTACTATAGAACAGAGCAGTGCAACATTTTCACCGCAGTAACTACGCGACCCTTCCTTTAGTTCTTAGGTTCTCCGACTACTAAGCACCATTTGTCACATGTCTTTATCACCTACGGTCCCACTGCAAGGACATATAGATACATAGAACAAATAATTCATAGGCTTCGTGTGAATTGCAGATGCTAGTCACATAGTTGCAGAAATTGGTCGGGCTCTAAAAGAGGGGAAAGGAATAGCATGTGGCCTGCTCGAAACTACATGTATATTTGCTTTATCTAGAGTCATTAGCATCGCCATCTATACAGATGTGAATGCAACTACTAGGCCGCTGTCCTATCTACACTTAAGCTAAGTAAGAGGCGCAAGTAGTTTCAAGAAGTTCCGTATAGATGGCGATACAATAGCAGTGGCCAGAAGGTTCCGGGGGTTCTGTATAGATGGCGATACCATAGCAGGCGCGAGTAGTTTCAAGGAGTTCTGTATAGATGGCGAAACCGTAGCTAGTAGAAACCACTGTAGATATCGTAGAGACCCGCGGTAGTTTCAAGCCATCTTTACAAACATTAATTTATGAATTAAAATGTATGTATACATGGTTATTTCATTGATAAAAGAAGACAACTTATAATTATTTAGAGATGTAAATACCGTTGTCAAGATACTGGATTGTTGTACAACTAGATATAAGTGTAGACCTATCACCGAATGTATCCTTCTGTCCCTTGCATGTGAGATTCTACAGCTCCAGTTATGTGGTAAATGAAAGGGAAAGAAATAAGAAAGAAGACAATCTGAATAATAATTGCAAGCGTATTTGTAATTTCAGCCGCAGATATCCAGCCGATTATTTATAAAAACCATGTGAATACATAGTTAGATATCTTCCAGTTTAGTGGACTGTGTGCAAAGAACGAATAGTAGAACGAGCAGGCGCGTGAGGAGCTCCACCGCTGGGCAATACTATTTTGGATATATTGATGAGGTTAACATGGCGTGTAGAATATTTCGTGCTTGCAAAGCAATTACAAATTGTCTAATAAGCACGAATGTTACGACAAACACCCTTCTACGCAATGGTACTTTTAAAACATCTATACTTTACAAATGTCGTTAATTGTCTTTAATTTTATTTACCTAACCTGAAATGGTTTGCAAATATTTAACGTTCGTAATCCTGAGTTTGTATCGTTATTTCCAGATGCTACCACGAATCTCTTAGTGCCGCAAATTTTATCATTGCAAAATGCAAGGAATACCACCAGCTTTTATGTGAAGAGTAAGCATATATCGTTGTTTTCAATTATGGTGAATCGTCCACAGTAAAATTATAATAATGCTGAACTGCCTTTTGCGTACAGGACCAGCTGCGCAGTTATGGAAATCTGTTACCAGCGTCAGTAATGCTGGCAGAAGGAGAGGTAGAGGAAAGGGTTTGCCAAGGATAAGAGATTTAAACAAGGGTCAACGGGTCGGTGTTGGAAAAGTACCAATGATATTTCCGGGACTTAATGCTCCCGTTGTACAAGGAGACTTTGTAATCCAGCAACGTCGCCTTGTGCCAGAAGAACAAGAACGGATCCTTCCTGGTACAGAAACAGTGATGCCCACGTCTAAGCGAATAAGAGTTCATCCATTGAAACGTGGTTGGAGTGGCGGTGTAGCGGGTGGAAGAAAAATTGGACCACCTGATCCTGTTGATGGAGGTTTGTACTGAAGCAATTCCATATAAATATACATTTATGTTTAAAGGATATATGTAGAAAGAAAATTGTATATGATAAGGTTCTGATACTTGCAGATAAATTTGTTGGCTTTGAATCTTGGATATTATATAACAAGCAAATGTCTGTCATGACAAGTAATATGGGACGTAGTAAGTGTTGCCGTTGTTTGGTTGTAACTGGAAATAGAAATGGTTTGGCTGGATTTGCGATGACAGCTGGAAATGACCTCAGATCTGTCATGATCACATCTAAGAACAAAGCTGGACAAAGGTTGATGTACGTTGAAAGATATAATGATCACACTGGTAAGAAGTTCCCTATTATATAGATCTATTATCAATCACAAATGTGTCAGAAATTAAAATGCATTCTTGTTTAGTACTCCACGATTTTTACACGCAATTCGGGAAGACAAAAATATTTGTGAAACAACAACCAAAAGGGTACGGTCTGAAGTGTCATCGTGTCATTAGAGCTTGCTGCGAGGCAATTGGCATAACTGATTTGTATGCTAAAGTTGAAGGTTCTACAAATGTACCAAACATAGTAAAAGCTTTCTTCGTTGGTCTATTGCAACAGGTGTGTACATCAAAACCATTATACATTATTTGCAAATACTGCATAGGGAATGACAATCGAGTTGAAAAGATTTCTAATATAATAGTAGTATTTAATAATATTATAATGTTTTTAGAAAACCTATCAAGAGATGGCAAAGGAGAAAGGATTGCATTTAGTTGAAATCAGGAAGGAAAATAATTATTACCCTACTGTACTTGCTTCACCAGCAATAGCTCGAGAATCGTCAGAAATTTCGACAAAAGAAATTTTAGATTTTAAACAATACGTGATGGATGGTAGAATTCCATTAGAAAGGAAGACACGGCTACCATTTTACACAAAGTTGCCTTCATGGTTAATTCATCTGCGTAGACAAGAACGTCGTAGAGATCAAGACAAAGTAATAACGAGATTGAGAGCTGAATATGGCGAAATTCGTAGCTTCCATGCTGAGAAATATCCGGAAGCAACGGCTTTCAAGCGGGCGAAAAAGGACAAGGATACCGAAGAGAGCAATGAAATATAAATATTTTTATAAGGGGGATAAGTTCATTCCTAGTTTACTCTTTACTCTAAATTCTTTACTGTTTTTAAGTAAATGTTATATGTACACTCTGCAACAATAAACCAATGTTTCGAAAAGCTGATTGTGTTATTCAAAAGAAGTTCCTGCAGCCTTCCACATTCGAAATAATAAAGCATTTCGTACAATACTTTAATATCTAATACGATGTATGTTAAGGGAGACTGTATTATCTGCAGAAGGTATACAATTAATTACAGATAGACAGATCAAGTTCCAGGTATCGTGTGCAGATGAATTATGCCGGAAAACTCGGTACGGCTTCGTTTTAACATAAAAATGTACGAGGTCTCGTTGATTCCTCGAAAGGTTTTTTTTCAAAAAGGTTTTTCGGTTAGTTAAAGAACGTTTAACCCGCGACAACGACTTCGATACCGAAAACTAGTTACGAAATACGTATTATCTTATCGCTCACTATTTGTTTCATTATCATACGTCTAGTCGATGTTTAAGGAATCAAAATCCAATAGATCATGGCTGATCCGACGATACAAACGTTCTGCTGTCACCATTCCAACAGGACAGACATGGCAATCATAATAATGCAAGAATTTAACACGGATGTTTACAATATTGTTTGTATGCTTTCCTCCACCATAGGTATCCTGGGTGCGGTGTATCAGGTAGGCGAAATATTAACATAGTACGATGAGAAAGTAACGAAAGTATTTTATAGATACTCCCAAGAGAAGCGTCCAATCTTCCTCACAGGTGGCAAAGCTTTTCCGCATCCAGAGGAAGAGAGATTATTATATGGCTTGCGATTGCGGATCTATTGGCATCATTAGGTAAATCTCCTTTTATACATTTATTTATCTGTAGCGTTAGGTAAACATACATAGAGATGATGTTAATCTTGTATTTTTCTCATCCAATTCTCTTTAGGTGTGTTTATCAGATCTGCACTATGGGTGAATTATAAATCTATAATGCCCATGGAAGATGATACTTCGAGCGTTCTATTTTGCGCACTTTCATCGGTAAAGTAATTGTATTGACAAATCCATGGTATCATTACATTCAACGATTTTTATTTCTCCGTGCATCAATGTTAAAAATTTATACACTCAGGCCTGGACACAGTATTTTTACATGGCTACGTGGATATGGACTCTTTGTTATGCTATTGATATGAAGCTCTTATTGGGAGACCGATCTGGACATCCAGCCTGTTATCATGCCTTTGCATGGATATGTCCAGCAATTTTAACTACTTTCGGTTTAACGATCCTATATGTGCCGGATGCAAAGTTAGTTCCTTTTGATTTCTTAATAACAGCATCAACTTATTGTTGTTCTTGTACAGTATCAGAATATATCTCTCTAGCTGCCACAATTTAACATCGTTATCCACTGCTGTATTACGTATTCTACCTAATTACTGCGCCACTTATGTGCTACTGACAGTAGTCATGATAGCAAATCCGGTGCTATATTTTGCGTCGACACGAGATCTCGAAACTGCTGTCACGTGCAGTTTGGCGCAAATAACAGGAAGGGAGAGGAAGTTGGTGCAAGCAGTGAAGGTGAAATTCGCTTTGACTAATTTTGTGTATTACATATGCTGGTTGCCAAATTTAATCAATGGAATATTATTGTGGACTTTGTGGTTCCAATTACCAATTAGAGCCATCATTACGCTTTGGTATATAATGGTATGTATTTCCATTTTTCCATAACAATGTCGAAACATTTAATTCCTGAGCATCCTTTTTTTATTATCAGGCTGTTACGAATCCTCTTCAAGCATTCTTCAATGCTTTGGTTTACAAAAGATGGGGTAAAAGGGAGAAATTTCGTCTGATGTGTTGCAAGAAGTTAGGCAACTTTAGTTTCAGCCAAATGACAATTGGTGGAGAGTCCAGAATGCGATTAACAGAATCATCGCCTCTGTTAAACCCGAAATATGGATGTCCCCCGCATACAAGTATTAACGGATCATCTTCGTTTTGAGAACTGTGATACGAAAAAGCAATTCGATTCATAGCAGTAAAATGTTATGAATTTATAAAAGTATAAAATGCTCTACTGCCTTACGCTATTTTTTAAGGGACATATTTTTTTAATGTCTATCAGCGTTTTAAGCTTCGGAGAAGTAACGTGCTCAATCGTTCATTTTATTATGAACACGTGCAATGGGAACAAAGTAAGAGAAAGTACTATTTATATATATGTATAGATATTGTATATATAAAGTAAATAACTTCATTTTTTACAAACGTTCGAATTATAAAGTATGATTTTCATGGGATTAGTGCAGTGGTAAAGTGCTTTACGGAAAATGGAATTTCTTGTACCAACTTGCAAATATTTCTCATCGTCAAGCACAGTCGTTAATTGTTATAAATTGTTAAGAGATTTTATTTTCTATATAAAGAGTACACGTATATGGAGTACTATGGTTCAATCCGTACAACTCTGTCGTGCATTTAATGTTTCTCATGCTTGAACTTCTATATGAATAACAAGATATCGAACGTAATCCAATTTTACGTAAATACAAGTATACAAATATAGCTAACTAACAGTGATTACAAAATAGACATATTTGCGATGAACTATCTTTTTTTTGTTTAAGTACTATTACAATTAATAGGTAGCCCCTCTTGAGAACTAATATTTTAAGAAACAGTCCTTCAGCGGATATTATCCGTTTGTGTGATTAATAGAATTTTATTCGAACAATTCTTCCTTTTAACTAAAAAAAAAATGTCCCACATACATTGCTATTTTGACAAGTAATTGAACATTCGCTTTTTTCTAGAATCTTACATATATATATTTTTTTTATACTGTGTAACCAGACTTAAGTTTAAGCAGTGAATTATCTTCATATGTAGCACCAAGAGTTTCATGCAAATACAACGAGTATCGCAACTAATCTGCAACTTTTTATTCGTTTAACATACTAAAACTCGAGTACATAATTAAAACGCAATTCTTATACGCTTCATTAATAAAAATAGCCAAAATACTGCAGAACTTGTACGCAAAGAAAAACGCTAAACTAACAACTATCATTTTTGCACCTTTATCTGAAAAGGAACGAGCGTGCACCATTGAACTCAACCGACTAATACGTTAATAACATTAATATTGAACTGTTCACTTTTGTCATATTATCTAATCGTTTTCTTAGTACATTATGTATCGGTTGCTCACTTCTTTTTATACATCATTACTGTTTAAAAAATAGATTTGACTTTAATAAAATAGTTTTATGTAATACTATATGTTACCTACTAATTCTAGTTATATAAGACTGATCGTATGTAATGGATCTTCGACTATACAATAACAAATCGAATGCTTTTTGTACATTACTTACAAATTGTACAATAAATACTGCCAAGTATACGCCTTTAATATATATATGAATATTTTAATATATATCTTACAACTATAAAGAATTCGTGCAAAAGCAATATAATAGTAATAAGAAATTCGAATAATGGAAGCCTACAATTTCGTTAAGACCTCACACGTTTCAAACACGTCTAAAGTGCACTTCAATCGTTGAAATTTTAGGACAGATGCATTACATCCTAATTTCATCTCTTCAGATATGTCGTAAATCGTTTACTTATCACATGTAAAATGTTATTTACATTAAGAAAGTAGAAGCGTTGACAGTTTGCAAATATAGTAGAAGACGAAATAGAAGAACTTACGGAACTATAAAAGTACTTGGCAGTTAAATAATTAATACAAAAAGTATGCTATACTGCATACAAAACATCGTGTTCTGTACGTTCTCATATAGTCGTCTTAAACAAACAATAAACTTACAATAAAAATGAATACTTTTACAATCTCAAAAGTGTTGCAGAAAATATATAAAACTAAAACACTCGATAATTATTGTTTTTGTTTGTACAACTGGCTGTTCATGATTTAAATAAACACGGAAGCTTTATATTTACACGACATTTTAGTAACAACCTATTTTATACCCTTTGCAGAATCTGGAATTATTACATTTACCGCGGATTTCAGAATGAAACATAACGATATTGTAATTAAAAATTACCTTTAAAGAATATCGTATGCAGACATAGAAAATATACGCATTTTTTACCTAACATAGCAGAACACGTTGATCACAATATTAATCTTTCAATAATTAAACATAAATATTGTTTGCCTGTTTATGAAAGATAGAAAAGATATAGTAAATGTACGACACTTTAGGAATACGGATACTGATCTTCAATGATTAAAATAATCCCTTTCATCTTTATTCAATTTTGGCACTTTAGTGGAGTACGCGGTATCGAATTATAAAAAATTAAAAAAATTCGTACAATATTAAATAGAATATTTACCTTAAGCACTTAAAGTGCTATATATATTATACAAAAAAATATATATATCGATGTCATCATACGTGATGTCTGCCATCAAGACGAAAAATTGGAAGCTCCTAGAGTCAAAGAGGTGATCTCGCGAACAATCATCTCGGCAATCTTCCATGCTAACTCCTCTTTGGCCTGTTTATATCGAACGGGGCCAATTTAAATCCACAGCTAAATATCGAGTAGATATCATTGATAAACAAGAAACATACCTTATCTTGCTCCATATTTACAAGCCTTTTCACAGCACGTGTTAAACGAGATTCTAAAATTTGTTTACAGATTAGTTTGGTTCTATTTGTACCAAATTTATTCCAAATACCTTACCATACTTTCTTTGAGGGTCGGGCTCTATTTCAGTAACGAATCTACCTAAATCGTCCATATAACCGACGCTCAAACTGGAAAAAAAATACGGTATATTTTGGAATGTCTATTGCACAACATGGCGATTTCGTAATTACCTATATTTATTCCGTTTCCATAAGGAATCTGGGTCGTAAAGTTGTCTGGTATCTATATTCATACCACCGGAAATGTTTGCTTTATTGTTCAATTTGTTTCCGTCATTCCCTGCCTGCAGGGTAGTCTGCATATTAATACTGACAGAACTGACTTCGCTACTACAATCAGAACCTACAAGTTTGTAAAAACATCGTAGACTTGTTATTATAATTCTTGTATTGCTGCATTTGGGCAGAATGTGATAAACATTAATTAATACGAACCTGCTCTTTTTAGTCTAGGGTGTAAATTCGAACACGGACTGCTTTGTATAGTACTGATCAATTCTGTTAAGTATTTATAATATAACTGTGACGATAAGAAAGTAGGTAGATAATGCTGAAACAAATTCCCTGTTATCTAAAGTTGAATCTATAAAGCCACCACAATATCTTATTGACTTTTCACAGCGAGTGTATGGATCTAAATTGATGTTATACCTTGTGTAAGAAATTATATACAATTTTACAGGGTTTATCGAAGCAATCGGGCTGTGGTCCCTCTCCATCTTCTCTGCAAATATTCTGCTCCACTTGGAAGCGAATTTTATCGCTAAAACCAAGGGGCATCGTTGCTTGTAAACTAAAATATCTGTAACAATGTATACAATAATAAAGTCAATAGCTGTATTTATTAAAAATGTATACCAAAAAGTTTGGAAAGAAGCAACTGTCAGGGAAAAGAAGAATTACTTGTCATAAATAATCAGAGCATCAGTTTGAGCTTCCTCTGGATCTGCAGCATCCTTCTTTTCCAACAAGTTCTGTTTATAACTTGTCGCAGACATCCAAAAATCTAATAATTCTCGTTTATTTTCAAGTTCCATGAACTACAAAATCATCAATACGATATTATTAAAATTATGAATGGATTTAAATGTGCAAAGGAAATCTTTACCTCCATAAAATAAAAGAATGCAGTTTCATTGTACAATATATCTGCTAGTTGTACATTGCCACTTGTAAGAACATCAATCTGGTGTTTGCAGTGGAATTCACTTCTTAAGAAGTCATTAATGTGCCTAAAAAAGAATGAAATTAATTTTCCAAGAAAAGTATACCAAGAAATTAAGGACTGTTATACTCACTCGTTTTCTAATATCTGGTATACAATTTTTTGAACTGCCGACAAGCACTGCAACATAGGCTCAATGCTGTCGCACGTAAGAACTTTCTTCATTCTTCCCTTGAGGTCTTCAGGAATTTGGTTCGTACCCAAAGTATCCTTAGCGATATATCTTTTATAAATTTTTAATACATCTTGCGTAATGGTAGTCAAACCTTTGTTCACGCGGCTATGACTTGATTGTCGCACTCCGCTTACTGCTTGACTAGTCTTTGGTATATCGTTACAATTTGATTCTGTATTGTTACTATTTACATATTCAACGAATAATGATTCCTTATGCTCGCAATCATTTGCATTACCTTCTGTTGCATCGCAATGAAGGTTTTCATTGCTATCTATTGAATTGGAAAGCTTATTTGTACTCTCTATACAATTGGCGCATTCAACAGTGTTCATCTTGATCTCTGACACATCGAACGAGCTGCACAGACATTCGACTTCCAGCCAAAACTTAATAAGCGCTAGAGAATTTCGTGTTTCCATAAATTGTATAAAGTAGCCTAGAGCACCTTTGTCCGCGAGTATCTGTGGAAGTGTCTTAGACAGCTGAGAGTTGAAGGAACATGTTTCTTTCATTTCGCCATTAACAATTTCATCTTCCTCCTCCTCCTCCTCAAGGCTGCACAATGTACTTGTTGGTGTCTGGATCGACGAGCCACTATTGTACACATCTCCGAATGATTTTCCAGGGTTCGTCGATTTTGTGGGGGAAGTTTGTAGCAGAGATCTAGGCCTGTCCTTATGCCCTGCAATTAATAACGATTACTTTACAACCCTAACAGCAACACCATTTACAGGCACACAAGTGAAAAGTGTTAAAATTGTCTGCGATCACAAGAATCACGTCGACGAACGTCACTTTGACAAAATTTGGAATGCAGGACATAAATATTTTGAGTTTAGGTTAGTTACGACACGTATCAACAAGCATCCCTATCATACGCAAAACATCAACCATCGACTGTAAACGAATAAACGAATATTTACCAGGCTTCTTAAAAAATTGGAACATTGTTTACGTCAGAACGAAACATGATAAACGACGCGATATAATATACAGGTGTAAAAGTTATGCTTTAAAGCTCGACGCCAATAAGTCTCTTCCTTTGACAGGCGAAATTTATGCGCGTGGATTCCTTTCGGGACGCGATACTGAGCACTGAATTAGGAATACGACACGATGAATTTTCTCGATCGTGCACAGAAAAGGGCACATGACATTTCAACGGGCTTTCATTAATGTCATCGTCGTTTTGTGCAGGATCCCCGTATCGATACTTCGCCAGGCGTATATGCGACATTTGTCGATAAGACGCGCACGCTATAGAAGAGGGCAATCGTGAATCAAAACATCGAAGACGCAACGATGACACCGGACTTGCGTAATCGACCGTTTTTTATTTCTAATATCATTCTAACGCGTCTCTACAGCCATGATGCGGATTCGTAGAAAGTATACTGTATTCATCGGTCACAATTATCCTTCACGGGTGTCGCAATAGACGAGTAATGTCAGCGAGAGATGTTCGCGCGCGCGGCACTTCGCTTTCTGTTCTCTTACCATCGGAAACCAATTACCAAAGAATTCTACAAACTCAACGAAACTCTGTTACATTTATGTTCAATCATTTCTGCACGTCCATCGTATCACACGTTTGCCAAACGTAAGCTATCGCAGCCTCATTGAATCAAAATGTATACCTTTTACAAGAGCGATGTTGTTACGCGACCGATATAAAGGGAATCTCATCGTCCTCTATTACTAAACCGACTTCTGGTTCTTTATCATTCGTTGTTCGTCCGAACCATTCCACCGTTCGAACTACGGGACATTTCGAGCAGCGTTTCGAAATTCCAATCGGAGTCCCCATGTATCGGTCGCGTGTATACTGTACGCGTCCCTTGCATATCGGTACGCGATGGGGCCAATGTCCGGCCACTGTGCTCGAGGCTCTCATGACCGTTCGGCGACAAAGAATACCGGTTTCTCAGCGTACTGACCACTATATCAAGAAGAGCATCGGTGAAACGTAGTCTTTTAACCGGACCCCGGTCAGTCTTAGTTCCGTCGACGATCCTCGTACATTTTTCCATCGTATCGAACGTCGAAGCAGATCGGGCCGCTTCATCATGTATCCGTGTTACATCCTCCTCTTTGTGCTGGCTTATCATGTTGCGCCCGGCTTGTCCTTACCATCCACGACGTACGATCAACGACAGACGGGGGATGTGAACGTTCAGGTTCACGTGAAGGATGTGCAAGTGTTGGCGTTATTGGGCTCAGACATGCTTGACGATTACACGGTAAAACGACGACTAACAGGAGCGATGTTGGTGCAGGGTTGTTATATGGCTTGATACGAACTGATAACGCGATAAGGCGAACTATTATTATCGTTATTTTTTATCTCTGTTGATGGTACGATTGAAATGTTCCTTTGATCTCTCTGCAGAGATTTGTATTAACATGCTCGGAATCTGTTGCAATTTGTGCACCACTTTAGACTGGGTGTAGAGAGTAATTAAATACGTTTGGAAATATTCCCAAACCATTTGTACATTAGTTTCTATCGAAATGATTTGAGAGTCGATTCAATTATTCTCTGATTGAAAATTAAGATTGCTGGAATTCTTTGATTGAAAATTAAGATTGCTGGAATTGAATGGCTGTAATTTGGAAGAATGCTAGAAAATAGGTCTCAAGGAAATTCAATTCCGTTGCAGGAATACGATTATTTTTACGACTATGCCGATTTCACGGTGAAACCAATCGACAAACCCACCACCGAAGCAACTCCTCCAGCTTCTTCAACGATCGACGAAGCTGATAGCTCTGAAACACCCGATTCTCCCTCACAGAATACAACTTCACTCTCGAGCAGCGATTCTTCGAACGTAAATTCTACCATCGAGAACGCGACAGTTTCTGTGCCAGTGGACGCTGAGGAAACAAACGAAACATTAGCTGTTTCATCAACGGAGAGCACAGAAAATGTAACTACCGACGAAAACATAAAATCGGGGTTGAAAACGAGGACCAGCGATAAAACTTGGAACCTGTTTGCGGACGATGAAAAAGAAGGGGCGGAACAAAATGGTGGAAAACCAGCAGTGGAAAGTCATTCCAAAGGATCTTCGAGAAAACGTTGCAGGTCAGGATACTCGCCCAATGGTAAGGGTCGTTGTCTCCGCCAGAGCCAACGAAGATTATCGCTAATTCCGTAAGTATTAATAATTTGAAGAAAATATTAATATTAAATAAAACGATATTAATTAGTAGAATAAATGTATGCGATTATTAAGCCACCCCGTAAATAATCAAGGATAGTATAAAAACATTAATAACCAAACGAAGAAACCTCTTAAAAACTTTGCAGAGAAATATTAACGATATACGGTATGCATGTATTTATGATGTGGCTGTAAATTCCATTACACGAAATATAATTATCGCTTCCCTTCACACATTTCTCTTCCCACCGTAGGCTAGCAATAAAATTGGCACCAAAATTGTTCGACGACCAGTTGCGCGGCCTCAGGAATCTGGTGCAGGAGGAAAAGGATCGGAATCGTGCCATGAATATTCGATAGCGCGTGGTATCGTGTCCGAGGCTGTCTGATGTTCCTCATTGACTTACGTTTAGGCCAAACGTATGCCCGAGCCGTTCGCATTGTCCCATCCTGCATTTGTATTCGCTCGTAAATCACCAAGCCGTTGTATATAATCTAACAAACAGTAACATTTGACAGAATCATAAAAGTGTCACAATAAAATCGTATAATCATAACGACCAGTTATTATTACATCCAACCGACGAGTAAAATAATCCTTGGATTAAGTGGACGAATACCTGTCGTGTGAACGTTCAGTTAACGAGGTACCGGCGTTCAAATATCCCACGGATCGAAACGCATAAATAAAAACGAACAGCACGCGATCCTGGGAAGCATGTACCCGAACGGATTCCCCCTCCAAACTTTCCTAGTCGCCTGAAAAAATATGAAAATGTCGAACAGTTGCGTAACACGGTGTTCCTCCTCGCAGGTGCTATTATTACCGCCGTATCTTCAACTTCTCCGCGCTAATTGCACTATCGCGCTCTTCTTTCAAGGGAATTTCCGCTTGGCTATTTTTACCCTCCGTTTACATTGGATCGTCTCTTTCAATATAATTCCTGGGTGACCTTGATTAAATGCATTCCGTGTGTAAATGTTATCAAGACGAGTCGCGCAGAAACAGAGCGTCTCAATGGATGGCAACCGCTTCTTTAAATTGTCTAACTAAAAGTCGATTGCCTGGCATACGGGGCCTTTCTTACCCTCTCCAGCAGTGACACTCCCTCGATCTATATACGAGTCGCCACGATTCGAAGCTGCCAAGGAAGCGGACGGATCTCCCGCACAGTCGAGAATCGGACTTCGTTCAGCTCGGCCGATTCGAGCGGTCGCTTCCAGCAAGACTTCGCCGAGATGTCGTTTTACGTCGCGTCCCTTCTTCTGCTACCAGGTACCATAACTCGTGACAAATCCATTCATCGGCTAACGATCATTCCCGATAATAATTGTCAATTTCATATTCGTATTCGTTTATCTCCGAAGCAGGCATGATTCTATCCGGATCATTTACTCCGGGAGTCAATGCAGCACCGACTACCTACGATCAAAGGCAGTCCGGTGACTTCAACGTGGACGCGAAGCTCGACAACTTTTTGGTGGTCGTCGCCACTTCCGGTGGCGGTAATCTGTTCAGCAACCTGGCGACTCAGGCACTCGAGCTGAACGAGCTAATCGGGGCTCGTAGCAAGACACGCGAGAAGCCGTCCGAGGCGATGGTGTACGAGTCGGTGGATGCAGATGGCGGCAGGGAACCCTACCAGGTCGAGATAGTCCGTATAGAGAAGGAAGGGGACAGCAAATATCCTGAGAAGTCGTCGGACGCTGAAATCGAAGAAGAAATTAAATTCGTATCGCCGTTAGGGTCCGCTGATAATTCCGGGAAAGTATCTCGGCAGACGATCGATCCTGAGGTGTCTACAGACAGCAAGAGTGTGGAGAAAAGAGCTAGAAGCCTTTGGAACAGCAAAGGACGCGGATTCGTTGATGGTCCGATAGGGGAATCCAAGAGAGCTGTTAAATTAAAAAATTTGCAAGCGGAGAGTTTGGATCATTCCGACGATCTGTCGGTGAAGGAAGTGACGGTAAAAGCGGCCAGACCCGGGATATCGTTGAAGAAACAATTATCTAAGAAAGAAGAGAGGGATCCGTCTTCCATATCCCAAGAGCGAAACGAATTGGGCCACAAGTATCAGGAGTTGGTACTGATCGGGGATGGCATCGAGAACTGTGGACCTGGAAGATACAGGGATAAATTAGGTGTCTGCCAAAACGACGCGGATTTCGATTAAACTTTGTCGAATATCAATTAAGAGTACTTAAGTTTCATTGAAGGGTATATAATTATAGGACAATTGTGATATTTAGACACCATACTCGTATAATAGACGACGGTGCTTTTAGATGTACGGATGATTAGCTTTTTAAATTAAATACATACTCGCTTGGTAGGCGGACTAATTGTAGGAAAGACACGTATTCGAAATTCTCGGGCGAACTTTGATCTCGTAATCGACCTAGGTATACTCAATCTCACTTTTTTACAACGTTTACATTGTTTGTACCACATATCATGTATCGGTGTCACGTGCAGCATCAAATAAACTAAACGCACAAAGTATCGAGCGCCTTTTTCAATGCCAACGTCAAATCCTTTCCACAATAATATCCTGTGCAGATCTAATTTCGTATAAATTAACATTTCTTAAAGTCACTTCGTTGCAGAATATTCCTGCCCGATGAGAATTTATCTGAGTTCATCCAGAGTGGCAGAACGATTAATCCTTATCTGTTTACCGATCCTGCTTGCGGTTCGAATGACTGCTTTCTCTCACGGTCGATTCCGATTTCCAATAAGTTCCGACAGAAGGCGCCGTTCAAGGCGCACCAGGAAGACAATCCGCGGTGAAGTCCGCGCGTTGCGGAAATGTAAGAGCAAGGGCAAGGTTGCGGTAATAAGAGAAGGTTGAGACACAGGAACGGGGAAATGAACTCGGTGGGGCCACAGCAGGCCGTTGCCCTTTACAAATCGGCCTCCTCGTGTGCGTGCGTCTATGTGTGTGTGTGTGTGTGTTGGCGAGTCGTGCTCGCGTGCACACCGATAAGCCACGCAAGCTCTGTACTTTTCACGCACGAAAGAGTGTGCACAAGTTCGCCAGCGAACCGGCTACCGTACTCTTGCTTTTATTTTCGCATACGAATTTCGCCTTGAATAGAATTGAATAGGCTCATTGGGACCTATAAAAGGAGAAATACGAAGATGGGAATTTCGAGGGAGATTAAACGGGGCGGGATATTTCGTTAGGAAAATGAAAGAACCAATTACTTACCGAACATCTCCAATTACTTGAATTACACTGATTGCCGCGTTTTGTCGCGCATTTTATCGATGCTGCTTTATCGATCGATGTTTTCAGGATCATTAACATGGCCGCGTATTGCGCAATGAGGATACATACAGCATTGGCGTAAGCTTTCGGCGCCAATCGTGTCGTTCAAGATCTAAGTCATTTGACATAAGTTACATGACGTATGCACATGTAATATAGGTAATCGTTGGGGTGAAGCAGAGTGAGTTATCAACCGTGTCGCCATGGTAGAAAAATCAATTCCATGCAAGATTACGTTCTACCTGGCTATGTATGCAACAGAACGTGCACAGTGGCCCGCAGGTTCTTGAACTTGCCCGACGATCTGTTTCCATGCCAGGTGGGGACCGGGTTCGCCGGTCGGCAGGGGACGTCGTCACACCTCGCTCATCCTCCGCATCGTCAAGACGTTCATTGCTCACGTTACCACGCCACGGGCAACGCTTTTTTTTCTCGTCAAAAATCAACCACGAGAATCCTTTTCGTATTCTCGATCGTTTCTCTGATCGATCGTTTAACGCGTATACCAGGACGTTCGAATTTAAAAAGTCGACATCAGTTACCGTGTACTCGACGGATCGCCAGATCGAGAGAATTAGAAGCGAGGGATTCTCGACGAATCGCTTAGAACGTACACGTACGATATCGTCGATACTGGCAGCAATTATCGAAACAGATATCGATGCTATCGATCAACATGCGAATCTTCAAAACGGTGCTGCTACTCGCCGCGTTTTGTTCGAACAGGATCGGTGAGTGTTTTCGGGTGACGAGCGAGACATCGATCGTGGAATCATCGACCACGGCAACACCCTCCTACAATTCTACGGTCGATCATTACGATCAGCGACAAAACGGAACCGAGAATTATCGTGTCCACGTGGACGGCGTGGTATTCGTCTTTGCACCCGCCGAGACGCTCCTCCTAGCCGGTGTTCCTGGCGGGCATAATCCTAACTTACCGATAATTGATTCGTCGAAGCCACCCTCGAGTAAACCGGAAGTCGATCCTACTAAACCATCACCGGCGCCCAAATCGGCACACAGGTATTTTTCAGTTTCAATCGCAACGATGGTATCGATATTATTTGCTAGAATAATCTGCTTTGTCTTTTAATTTTTGAACTGTAAAAAGAGACTTTAACAATCCGCATCTATTTCTTGCGCTATTTCTCGAAGTGACCTATGATTATTAATCTCGGTCGGTCAATAACACTAGTCCGTCCGGAAATTTAGTGTGCGCTGTAATAGATGTTACTTTAAGGTAATGAAGTAAAATTGAAAAACAATTTTCAAACTAATGCGGTACCTCTGTTTTAGGGCTGGTATACGTTTAGCAAACTTACTGGGTCCACTGTTGCATCGCATTCATCACGAATGATGAAGCGTCATTTTTACCAGAAACACTACAAGGCATTTTTACATAAAATTTGCTTCGTTCGTTATTACATTGAATAATCGCATAGCGCCACTCCAACTTCATCCTCGCCATCACCATGTATTTGTTTTAATCTTTCGCTATCATCGAAATGGACTGGCTATATTTAGGTATTATTTATTCTTAATCTTGCTTGCAATTAACTGGTCAGACTTAAACAAAATAATTGGCAAAGTTATAAAGTAAAAATTACTGTAGGAACTGATATCACATGTGCTACCAAACGGTATAAGGCCTAAGGTATATGTAGACGGATTTCTTTTATTTCTTCATACTACTTTTTCTTTTTTTTTCCCATTGTGAAAAATGATACTCCTTTTCTCGATGAACAATTTGATATTTAATATACATCGCATTCTCATCGAAATGAAATTTATTTGATTAAAAATTAAAATACATTATTTATGAGTTTCCCTTTTTTTGGTATATCATCACAATACTTTGTATAAAAAATGCTTAGGACTATGATCCTCAGAATATATATCATCTGGGTGGAATCGTTTATTTCATTTCAAAGAAGAGATAAGGGGAGAAAAAAGGATTGATCACTTTCACACGATCTTTACGAATTACTGTGTACAATAAGTAAATTATACTGTAAAAAAAAAAGGAAAAAGGAGGGGTAAAAAGATTTATATAAAAGGACGATCGTTATAAACGTAACTAGAATAAGAACGTAAGTTTCACGATGTTCACTTACATATATATACAATGACTTCGAAAACTTACATGATGGATAATTGTGAATCATGGAAGCGTGTACAAGAATATCTTCATCAAATATATCTCACCTAGAAAATAGAAAGCAGCTCTGTGTGTAACGTGTGTGTTCTCTTTCTTTCTTTTTTGTTTTTACTTCGATACTCGTGTGAATAATTCTCGATAGAAGTGAATACCTTCTCATACCATTTTGCTTATTTATTCATTTTATTTTTGATAAAAACGAAAGATACCGCCGGACACGTTCGTGTTTACGTCTAAAATAGCAAGCACATTTAAATATCGACATATGATCGATCAAACAATATTATCAACAATTCGTCTCGTTTCAATTGAATGATTTATATTTGCCAATATATTAGTACGCCAATTTCCACGACGTAGTGAATCGTAAAACTAATGTACCCTGTTGTTATTTCACATTCGAAGATTACACAAGATATTCCGTTCAATAATCGAACGAGGAAGTGAATTGCGACAAGCGGATCTTTGAGGTACATTAAAACCTCTCTCTAATCTAAGTATACAAGAATTAATACTCTCGACAAAAATGATTCGTTATTTAGTAACATGATAAAATGCGATTCGGTGGGTTCAAGAAGAAATTCATCCAACAAAGCAATTAAGTATTCGTAACTGATTCTTCTATCGTTCTGTTTTTTTTGTTCATTTTGTCTTTTGTTCAAAGCGGTCGATCACAATTAATACTAACGCGTGGACAAGTAACTATCGATTTATAGACGCTATACACGAAAAGATAATGATCGAAAGGATGCGTTCAAATTACGATATCTTTCGACCGAATGAAATCCTGAATAATATAGATAATTACGATATTGAATCGTGAGTCATTGGACTACCATTCGAGCATCCAAATTATGAGGAAAGACTTACTGTTATTATATATACAGATTACACGTTCCTCAACAATGAAATATATTAAAGCAATGCTCACGAATACCTCCCAATACGAAGGAACGAAGAAAGCTGTACATGACTCGGGCACACGCAAAACGCCTACATTTTATGGACTACGATATTACCTAATCACCTCGGCATGGTATGCCTAAAAACTGTTTGCATGTATACACACCGTCGAGCACAATATCAGTTCGATGCTCCCAAAGGTACGTGTTAGGTCGTCTTTTGTTTTTTAACGTGGCACTCAATACCGCCGTTAATCATGAAAGCTTATGCAAACAATAGAAAACTGGACGATAATTTGCCTCGTTGAAATGTAAACGATCAACGAGAGCGTTAAGGAAAATTCGAGGGAGAGGAAAATAGTAAATAGGAAATGATACTTAGGAAGAAGGTTGAGCCGCTGCGTTTGCGTTGAGATCTTCGAAATCTGTAGCTCCTCCGGGGCCACTATTATTAGCAACTGCGGGCTCGTCAGATTTTAATTCCTCCATACCCGCCTATAGAGGAATTATGCCATTTGACATCTCTTTTTTTTAAAAAAGTCAATCGATGATTAAAGTAAATTCTCAGAACGGCACCAGGAGAACATTTCATAGATATGCGTCGGTAACATCGCCGGCTATTACCTCCTTGATCAGTAGACGACAATTCTCCATCACGCTACGCCTTCTGTCCGACGAATTGCTCAATATCTCGTCCGACTGATGCAAATTGTCCACGATTTTACGCAGCTCGTCCAATTCGGTTACCGTTACCTCCAATTTCGTTTCTAATTCGGACCTGTAAATCACTATGCATTTATATGCAGTGCTCCCTAATTTACATGTATGTATCTCGATGTACACATCTAGGAAATTGTAATTACTTCTCCTCTTTCAGCTCCTGTATACACGTGTCGTTATCGAGCTGTATTATTCGCAATACTTTCAGTAGTTTGGTAACAAGGTTGTCTACGTCGATGACTTGATCAACAAGACCGACAGCGGGGCAGTAATCCGAACCAAGCGGACCATCATTGGTGCCGGTATCGGATTCGCTGATAGAATCGCAATCGTCGTCCTCCTCGTTTTCCACCTAGAAATATTATATCAATTGTAAACTGATAATTCCATAATAAACAAAATTATATGCACAATGATTCCCTCCGTTTCTTCCATTCGAATACCTTACGACGATGTAAAATAGCTTGCGTGAGATTCGTAAGACTCGAGCATTCTTCGTTGGCACGTGTTTTCTTAAGATTACTCTCTTCAACAGTTTCTGGGAAACTCAAAGCTCTTCGAAGCGAATCGCTACTCGACACCATGTTGTGCGAGTACGTATCGGGCAAGGGAACATCCTCCAGTACACTCTCCATCATCAGGCACGGCTCGGTTTCGAAATCGAGCATGTCGGACGATGATTCCATGCTCAATTCTAAACAATGAACAGATTCGTTTTCATCGTCACGATACAATTAATTCTTGCATTAATAATACAATGATAATTCGAAAAGATTATATACCTTTATATATTTGTTTGGCAGACTCTATGGTAGATTTCTTGTCTGTGTTTCTCGCTGCAAAAGGATGCGTAGCCGCGTTCCGTATAGCCCCGATCACCGCGGAAACGAAGGAACCACTCTTTGGACTAGGTGTACACTCTTTCAGACTATGCTTAGAGCTAACAGGACTCGATTCGATGCTACTATTGCTCCTACTGTACGCTTCATTGTGATATATCACATCCTGCGAACGAAAACATTAATTAAGTACCATTAAATGACTGATATAGTCAAAGATAAATATTACTAGAATATTACTTCAAGGTCTTTCACTGAGATATTATAGGAAGTTATTAGCTGATCGACCAGTCCTTCTAATCTGGTCCCAAGACCGGAAAGTGCAACCGCAGCTCCGGAAACGGCTGCTCCTTGTGTGAGTAAGAGTTCCCTGCTTCGTCGTTCGACTGCGTTCAATTTCATAGTCATTGATAAATTTTCTTGTCTGAAAGAAAATGAAGCGACGACGTTAACTTCGTGATTAAAACCTCTGGCCTCTCTTTGCATTGTAGAGATAGTTACCGTCGTTGCTCGCTGATTCGTACTAAATGCTTGCACTCTTCAGTTTGTCTCTCTAACTCTGACTCCCGTTTAGTCAGCATTTCTTCCTTCTTTGAAAGCTGTCAATTGGAAGGAAGGATTACAGCAGCGTTCTTCCATATTGTCGCATTTTTTAACTACTATTTAAAACAAAAAGATACCTCCGTCTCGGCTTCTTTTAACGAATCCGCCAGAGAAGCTTTCTCCTCTTGAAGGAAGTCTTGCATCTCGGCTGACTCTGCCTCCAGTTCTTGTTGCTGCTGGAGCAACGCCTTCTGGGCGGCCAAACTTTTCTCTAAATCCTATCGGGGATAAATAAGTCATTAATAACTGCGTTGAGGATCGTTCGATCGCGTGACAATCTTATCTAAAATATCTTACCCTATTCAACATACGGCACAGTGATTGCAAATCAGATATTTCTAATTGTTGACTAGCGACAACCTGTCCGGACGATTGCAAATGACACTCCAACTCCAGAAAGCTATCGCTGCCTTCTGTAATTCATCCATGGTTAGGCAGATGTAAATGCAATAACATCAACAATTAAATGGACCCCCAGACGTTCAATATTTATTGCCAATCGCCAATAAATATTCAACACTCAGGCCCTTTTCGGTTCTCATTAAATACCTGCGTGCTCCGATTGCGGCGTGCCCAGCATGGCCATAACCCTTTGTGCGTTTCTATCCAATTCCTGTCGCGCGAACGCATGATCCGCCTGCTCCTCTTCGAGGACACGTTTCACCTCCGCGATCTCAGCCTTCAACTTTTCATTCTCCCCCTTCTTGGTCGCAGCCTCCTCGGTCAAACGTTTCAAATCGCTCTGCATCGCCTGCATATCATCCCACGTGCCCTCCGTTTGGCAACCTTCGTGGAGCCTTTCAACCACTTCCGGCCCCGCCACGGCGCTAGGAACCCCGGACAAAGCGTTCTCAATGTCCTCACCGGTCAGACCAGTTTGCACGCTGATCTCGTGATAAATACGCGTTTTCTCTGCAGTCTTGTGTCTAGGATACGGTGGCAGACTCTTGTGTCCGCCTGACTCCTTGGGGCCGGTCTTCTTTTCACTCTGCCTGTTCAAACTGACGTCCCTGCTGCCAGACCTACTTCTCGTCACATTGTCCACCTTTTCAATAGCCTTGGCGATACTGATCTTGTTCCGGTTCCTCCTGGGCAACGTGGCGTACGTATCCAAAGCTTTGTTATCGGTGCTCATGCTCATCCTGTCCGGTCTAGGGGTTCTCGCAGCCTCCAAGCGACCAGTGTACGGCACTCTAGGGGTGGACAGAGGTTTTCGTACCTCTTCGGACGGCGTCGAGCTTGGTGTGCGTGCACCACGGGTGCTGGAACCACCTCTGGACCTGCAGCATCCGCTTTGACCACGACCACGCTGCGCTAGGTCTTTGTTGATCTCCGTGGTGAGCACGGAAGGCAGTGAATCGGGTATAGGTCTTGTTCTGGTCCTCGGCAGAATCGGTGTGGCCCCTGATCGGAATGTCGTCGATCCACGATTACCGTTCGGCGTGCCATCATTGTTGCTTTCTCTGACGGCCGATTTCTCTCTGGACCTGGCTCTGTCTCTCGTGATCGGCTGCGTTTTACCAAGGACACATCTCGGAGTTGCTGTTCGGGGCTTGGAACGTGGAGTAGCCGCCGCGTAAGGGGTGTTCACTAGCGTTGGCTTTCCTCTGGTGACTTTTGGGGTCTCCGTCGTGTTTGCCTTCTTTTTACTGACGCCGGACGCTGTTACCGTCCTCTTCACGTTTGTTCTATTTCCTCGGGCGGAAACGCTGCCCGCTATGGAGGAACTTTCGCTGCCACCTTCGCTGGTACCCTCGCCGCCGGTGGTTAATCGAACGTCGTCTGGCAAGGTGGCGCAGGGATCCTCGTAGACGGAGCAGCAGCTGACGAGGCTGGAATCGCAGGAAGCTTCGTCGAGGCCGCCACAGCTGCTCGCGTAATCTATGCTGTTCCGACTTCGAACCTGGAACCGTGTCGAATAATGTAAATTGGATTGCGACCGTGGTTCTGTTGCGATTGGCGGATAGTGGGCCGTTTGTGACTCAGCTGGGTCTTGTCATTGTAGCAGCGACGGAATTACTTTTCGATTTCAATTTTTTGGGGAGGGGAGGAAGTAATAGGCGTAGGCCTTGAGAGTACGTTCGACGGTGAAGTCAAGAGTGACAAGAAACTTGTATTGACGGAGACTATTCGAGTTACTTTTGAAGGCAATTTTTGTTTGCAGTGCAAAATGTGTCCTGTACAAGTACTCGCAGCAACATTCTTTGCGAATTACGAACAAACGATTCTGCGACCTCGTGTACGCGCAAGGGAACCTCGAGTGACCCTGTTTAGTAGGTTACTAGAGTAAGGGAACACGACCGTAACGTGTCCTTGATACCTTGGCAAAAAACTGCCAGCCATATATCAGTTAAAAGTTCCCCTCGAATCGAACGTCCCTTCTCAACAATTTTTCAGTCGATACAAAAATAGCTACCGGAAGAATTATATCCATAACAATTAAAAAAGGGGACAAATTCGATACAGTGCCCGTATTTAAATCATTTCCACGCCCCGTCCAATAAATTTTCCTCGACGAAACTCTAAGTAAGCAACTTTCACTCGACTTTCTGCAGTTAAATAACCAGAGCTGGGCACAAAGACCGCGGTAAAAAATATTTTTCCGCGAGCGACTTCGATCGATCCTCACCCTCGGAACCTCGGTGGCGCAACCCTCGACACCGCTGTCGCTCCCGTCCTTGCTGTCCTTTCCCTCGCCGGTGTAATCCTTCCTGTCGTTGGTCAGAGTTGAGTCTGGCTTAGGTGTCTCGGGTGATCCGGTCACGTGGATCACAGTGATGTTGCAGTCGCTGTTCATCGTCGCGTCCAGATCCTCCTCGTTCAGGAATTTACTAGCGTCGGCCAATGGGGACGCCAGATCCTCTGGGACACCAGAGTCCTGTCTCGCCACATTCTGCGCCGGGGCCACCTTCAGGCTGTTGTCCTCGAGTGGAGTTGTCTTCTCCATCTCGAGGCTCGGTTGCTCGTTGATGGGCGACACGCTCATTTCGCGGTTGCCATCCTGAAATTGGACACGAGCAATGGATTATTCATCGTCCAACCGATTAAACGATCAAACGAGTGTTCCCGAACGGGACGTGGATAGGTAATTTTATTGAATACAATTGCGTTGCTGCGTTCGATTAACGGTGCGAACGCTTGGAAATCATCTCATGCGTCCGTTCGTACTGTTACCATTATTTCTATACCCGCTATCGTTCAGGACGCGAATCTTATCGACAAGTCGATCACCTGTACAAAAAGATTACTTCTACTATTCTTATATTACTTCTGTCAATATTGCAAAGTCAATTGGACCTGCTCGAGGACAGTGCAGTGACGGTGCCGCAGCCACGATGCAGCGGGAGTTTAGTTTGGCTGTCGCACTCACGGTAGAGTTCCGCGACCCAGAGATGCACGATGAACAAACGGAAAGGACGGTCCACCGTGGAGGGGACAAAGAGGCGTTTAGCGCAGGTCGAACGGAATTGAATCGACGCGGCAATTGAAATCCGGATTTCGACCGTGTCTGGGCAATCGGCGCGGCATTCGATTAGCGATATAACATCCGTCGAACGGGACGCCTTCCAGGATTCGCGAAAATTGAAGCGCACGTAGGGGGTGTGTGGGGCCGGCAATTTTCGCGACTGTTACGGAGGCATGATTTCGCGTCGCGTCGCCCGAGGAAATTCCTGTTACGCCGCGTTTCGAACGGACCAGGATCAATCTCTGGGATCGTTATCTTCCCCCCGTTTTAACACTGCTCCGTACTCTTTTTTCTATCATTTTTTTCATCGGTTCTAAATCGTTCATTCCCACGAGATTCCTCGACGAACGAGAAGCGGCCGATTTATGAATGAAAATCGCGAGGCTGCGCTCTCCTCGCCGATTCGTCGTTCGTACGCGGAACGCGGTGTCACCGGCGACAAATTACGACCGCGCTACGAAATTATGCAATCGCGCCGGTAATTCGTTTCTCATTACCCAACGACCAGGAGAATCAGTGACACGGTTGCTTTTGTGTCCGGCGGTTGCGTAAAACGTTGCTGGATAACGTACCGAAAAAAGGAAGTTCCGGAAAGAAAAGATATAACAAAAGCGACTTGTGGCAAACGGCTGTCGAAAAACACTTGAACAGTTAAATGTCCAGCAATTAAATGAGAAAGATAACGATATAAGAAAACAACGTGTTTTCGTTTCTATCTCGCATCGCGCGACAAAGCTGTCGGACAAATTCGTTGATATGCAAAGGTACTTCCCGCTGATTGCAACGTGCGGCGATAAAAAGAAAAAAGGCTCGAAAAAAGTGGTCGCTTAGTGCAACCGTTTAAGAGCCGCGAAACAATGGCTGTACACCGCTACGTACTGCGGCGGCCTGCAATCTCGTTCAATATCAGTTTATACGACGCTGGTCTCCTCTCTTCTGAGCTGTTACGTATCCGAATCGTAATTGACGGGGAAGATCACGTCATCGCGCGGTGTTCCCCCTTTCTAAACGCAGATCGATCGGATAGAACGCTTTTAGAGCGACGGTGCTGTTGTCATTGAATGACTCTCCCCTCCCTTTACGATCGATTGACTCGTAACCCGCATGCGACTCGAGTGCGATAAATCGAAAGAAAGCATAACGACCGGGGGGGGGGGGGGGAGAAGCGCTGATAACGTTCTAATCTTTTCTAATCTTTTTCCTTTTTTTCTTTTGCATCCGCTACTGTATCGGAATCATTTTTTAAATATATCTCACGGGGTTAATTAGTCGTTCGGCGTCGTTCAAAACGGGAGATATCTTTGTAACTATTTTTATTCGTCTCGTTAATGTGTCGCTCTTTTGCAATAGTATTTAGAGTTCCTCGAGCGTTCAAACCGTTCCTACGTCGAGATACTTTAACATCGACGCGTTAAGAATTCCAATTTTCGATCAGCCGGTGTATTATATAAGCTGGGGAGATTAGCTCTATTTGCATTCTTAACACATGCGACCCACTCCGATTCGAGTTTCCCCCAATTATACGGGCTACTGGAACAAGAAATGCTGACAATCTGTGCACGAACAGATCCGTGCGCATCGAACCCTTACATCTGTCCTCTCTCGAAGCAAGCAACACTTTCACTCGATTTATTAAACATTCGCTCGAAATTCGGCAAGATCTACAACAAAGGCTGGTCGCCTCGAACGATCCCTGGTCCCCCGAAACGCCGTCGAACAAACGTCCAAGGCTCCGTCGGAGAAAGGGAACTCCCCGAGACTCTTCTCCGTGAAATTCAGCAGGCCTTGAAAGCATCGAGAAAGCAACGTCATTCTCGTACGCGATAGAGAGTCGCTCCTGACCGTGGTAATCTACAATCTGAGAGCAGTCGCCGACAAGTCTAAGACCCGTTTCGAACGCGACGCTTGCTGTCGCCGCTCGCGCATTTCTTAACCCTTTCGCCGCTATTTGTTGCGCATACGCACCGAGCGACGAATTCGCCATTGCCGGACGGTGTGTACGGATACGCGTTTCAGAACCGACGTCCGCGGTGCTCGATTCCTCTATTTCTGTCCGAGCCACCCGGAGTGTCTCCTCGCGGAGCTTTTGTCGCGGCGAAGGGGGTTAAACCGATGCAGAGCCGCGTTAATTCGACGCGAAATATCGCGAGACACCGCACGGGTATAGAATGTACTCAGAAGAGTGGCAGCGTTTCTCCGGATCGTGGCAGAAATATCGATCGAACGAAGTTGCCCCGCCTGAAACAGATCTGAATACTTGAGGGGGGCAACTCGTTTGGCACGCTTAAAGTGTATATCTTCTATCTCTTCGTAATTTTTTTTTTAAGCAGCAAAAATTCACGAATGTATTCGAAATTTCGTTTGGCACTTCGTTCAACATTTAAGATGGCAAGAAACGAATTTTCGTAGCGAAAAGAAGAATTACTTTTAAAAATATCTTCGGTCACCTCGAACGCTTCGGCGGAAAAGTTGTTCCGTTTTCGCGCAGCGCGGAATCGAGCTTCGTGCAATTGACTTAACGCAGAAAATGATTTACTTTTATTTCCCTCATGGTTTCACGTCACAGTTGTGCCTGTATTATGTATTATTTCACAGTTGTGCCTGTATTATGCCTGAATTTATATCCGACGTGCAGCGGCGCTCTTTCTTTTCCTATATCGCCGAGGAGAAGTGTCGGCGCAAAGCGGTCCGTCTGAAACGGGGCTAAAAGCACTCGTGGCTCGCTAACTAGAAGGTCTCGGGAAGTCCCGAAAGCGGCGAGGCCGATTGGCCGACAAGAAGCCAACGTCCATACCGCGTCAACCATTATTACGGCGCCGCGACGCTGTTGCTTGTTGTGTCTTCGACGACCACTCGGCAAGGGAACAGCTCGAACCGACACGGGACAGGTGCACGAAATACGTCGGGACTGTTGACGCCTCGCGAAGCGGTCCTGTTATCGATTGATCGAGTTGTGCGTCGTTTTCGTAAGTCCGTGGCAAAAGTTGGGACGACAGTGCGGGAAGATCGGCGGAGAAATAAAAGTGGCGTACTAATCGTCTGCGCGCAATTGTATTAGACGAATCGGCGGAAATATAAATTGTGGTAACGAGACACGCGGTGCAGGTGACAGGTATCGTCTTTGAATAAGAACGAAGTGTACGAGCGAGAGGAGTGACGTTTGATTAAAACAAACGTATTCTTTCGTGATACATTAACAACGTCGATGTACGAATGAATATTTCGATATATTAGAAGGAAGCAGCGAGAAACGAGAGATGTCTGACACGGCGAAAAAGTGATAAAGTTGTCGATAAAGATTTAAGTTAACAAACGAAGGTGAAACTTATCTGTCGAGTGTTCGAACGGGTATCGATCGAATTGCTGTACAACTCTATGCGATCGCTTTCAGATAATCGGTGCGCGACAATGGTTTTCGATTTTCTGTAAATTCCGAGGAGGGGAAAACCCGTTGGACGTCTTCCTCGGTAATCAGCGGCAAATTTAATCGCCCAATTGCCCGTCGATATCGGAAAGGGAAACCGCGATACCCGCCACGTCGAACCGCCGTATCGGCTTACCGAATCTGACGAGCCTCCCGGACAATCATCCAGGCGATGATCTCTTGAATCGATTTCCAACAGCGAAGGGACCGCTGCGAAACGGCGATCTCTCGGAACAGATTGCGCAAGACGAACCACGTGTACGGTTTCGATTTACAGCAAACGGCTACGCGGTTCGCAGCGGTGTTCAGGCGCAGAAGAGCCGAGCGATCTAAGCATGGGCGTGGAAAAGCCAAGGATCAAGAAAATCTTTGGGGACGGTCTGTCCCTGAAATTGCATTCGAACGAGCAGATCCTGGAGGTGACCGGCGACGGATGTACCATCACGATGGCAATGAATTCCGGAAGCGTGAAGATTATAGGCGACGGCTGTCGGCTGAGGATCGATCAGAACGTGGGGGACGTGGTGTACACCGGGGACGGTGGCCGCGTTGCTTTCGGTCCGAAGTCGATCAGAGAGAGAGTGAAGTATGTCGGCGACGGTGGTAGAGTCAGTTTCGACGGTGAACGAAGGGCGAATGGCCGGAAGCCGAAGGACGTCCCGCGGATGGAGGATCCGAAGGGGTTGAGGGAAGACGGAAAGGGGAAGAGGGGCGATACGAGGGGCGAGGAAGCGGAGAACTCGTTGAACGAAAGGGAGGAGGAGAGACGAGCTGGAATGGACGGCAACGAGAAGAGGAAAGGAAGATCGAGGAGGACCAAGGTGGTCACCACTTTCGAGTACGACGAGAGGATCGCGAGGAAATGGTTCGCGAATCCTGAGAGCGTGGTTAGAACCTTGGACGGAGCTTCGTTCGTGAACATCGTGCCCAAACAGACTAAGACGAAGATCGAGGTGAAATACGGTTAACAACGAAGGCGGTGTAAAATTGAAGACGAATGGGAAATATTATTATTATTATTGTGATTGCCATTTGAAGTCTGATATGTGCAATGCCTCCGAGGAATGGAGCGCAAGTGCACGGATAGTGTAGTCATCGTTTCGATTAAGTCTGACGTAAAGTTCCTATGCGCCGAGGAGCGAGAAATTATGAAATGGATGCTTCAGAGGAGGATGACGGTTCGAAAACGTTTTCGTGGAAATCCTTCCCGCGACGATTCCAATTTCTCGCCCTCTTGCCGAGAGGCCTCGGGCTGTTAAATAATCGTGGAAGAATGCTGTTTATTATTTTTAATCGGTCGCGATAACGCTGTAATTGAGGTAATTGGAGCGGATGGTGTTGGTTGTGCTTTCCTCGATAATGCATACCGGTCTGAGGAAAACTCGGGGATTTAAGCGAATATTTTGTCGTCGATGTACAATGGAATATTTCGAGTCCGACGCGTTTAATTGTGCGCGACGTTCGGCGATACGCCATGTTCCTGAATATAAAATTGAAGCAGTCGATAACGTATGTACATATTTAGAAGCTGCGCGATCCTTCGTACGCGACCGCGAGAGCTTCGAAGACCTTTGATTATTTATTTATTCGATACACGTGCAACGACTTATTTATTCAATAGCCCGGCAATGTTTATCGCGATAATAACTATGAACGATCATGCAACAATTATACGTAATCGGTAACCGTCAATTTAACTACACGTCAGTATTTCAGCCGTTTCTCGCGGACTTTTATTGTTATCGTCGTCGTTTAACTTTAATGATAAGAACAACGTGTTTCCCCTGCGCGTTACGAGATCTTTAATTGCTTGCGCGAAACGGTAGCCCGTGTGCGAATATATTATATTTTTTTACCGTCACGATTTACCAGACTTATTTATTTACCATTATCCTCTTTTGCGCGAAGACGAAACAGTATTTCGTCGGACGAACGAACCTGTGCACGCGTTCGTCGACTTTACCTCTCTCCACGATTTTGCAAGATAAGACAATCTCCCCGAGCTGTATTTAAATACCCGACATACGCGAACAGGCATAAAAATATCGAATGTATCTAATGTATTATTCGAATAAACCATCCTTGAAAAGAACGATTAATTTCCTGTATATCAGCATTCAAGTACCGCGTTTCGACGCGCACCTTCAAACAACGCGCGAACAGTACTTTTAATATTTCGCGAACGATACAACGAATGAAGTAGGTGCGGCGAAAGTACCGCAATTATTTTTCACGCAGAAAATACGAACGATATCGGGGGAATAACACCAGCGGTGCGCGGCCGTCGCGAAACATTGATCGGACAAACCGTAGAAAAGTAAAGAAGCATGCTTTGCGCTTCGATGGATCGCTGGAAGTTTTGCTGATAAATTCGCAGGCGGAGATAAAATTCGCGTGCCCAGGTCGGCGCGCCCCGTGGAAACGGCGTGCGATCGATGGCGGCGACGATTCTGCGATAAATCATTTCTGAACCGTCGATATCCGCGATTTTTGTCGAGCGGCACCGCTCGTCCCTGGCACGCAATAATGGTCGAACATCTGCCGCGGGTTATTCAGGACTGAAATGGGCGGCGACGAGGATTGGGAAATTGCGAATCGCACGCCAATATCCCTCGATCGATATCGGGATATCTGTACCGGTTCGACGATACTTATATTAGAATTCTGATAAGCCAACGTTGCGCCCGGTGATTAGCGATTTCTCTACCCGACATAACGATTTATGTAATAATGAATTTATTCGTTCGCTGTGAATCGAGTTAAGTAAGCGACGCGTATTACGATAAATTCGATGGCCAGCTTATTGATTTAATCGATCCAAGAAACGTCTGACGAAACAATTGCGCGAACTCCATTAACCCGATTAACCTGATGTGCAATTAATTCGACGTATCGAATCAACTTATCAGCATTTAACTAGACCGGTGCTGTTAATTAAAAAGAACAAGCCAGTACATTTGATTCGAGTCGCGTCGCCCGGAAAATCGTGAATGGCATCGTATAGACTGAACGTTTTACTTTTCTCGCCTGAGCACGAGCGAGAAATGTCTCGTCGTCGAGTACAGATGTATCACCAAAGATGTTCCATAGAATACACTGTCGCCAACACCGGCATTCCTTGCGGCTCCATTGCGTCAGCCAAGATTCTACAATAGGATTGTCAAATTCACACGTTCAACGTTGTTCGATTCTCCTATTCTCCAATCGACAGTGCGCTCTATATTTAACCCATACAACAGTGCTCGCCGTCGCAGATCGAGATCCCCATGTTTTCCAAGCTTCACGTGTTACTTATTTACACCGAATCGCGTCGTATACTAAGGTCAGAGGTGCCTCGATATCTCTAATTTTACCAATCCGCTTGCTCGTCAAAGATTAACAAACAGATTGATATCATCCCGGCTACTAATTCGTCGATACCGCAAATACGACCGCTGCATAAATTAAAGAAAAGAAATTCGTAAACACTGTCTCGTTCGCGAGAACATCGAAACCAATCGTACAGTTATCGAGGAACACTCGATTGCCGTGTCTGTCATCTATTCTTTTATCCGTCGATCTCATCGATTAACGGGAAGAACGAAGGAATACAATTCGAGAAAGAGCTGCGTTTCTAAGAATGAATTTCGATGGACATACCACCGGGGAAGTCCGCGACGTCTTCGTTTCCGGTTCGTACGACGTACACGCTTTATATGGTATCCCTCGCGGAAACGGACACGTTCGTTCCCTCATTAATTCAAGGAGGCCCGTGCCGAATCAAGGGCCAGGCCATTCAGCGTTTCCATCCGCTTCTCTGACCCAGCTTTTTCCCCGGCGCAAAGGTCGCCAATCGTAATGGGGGTCAACCGCGGATCGTTGGGCGAGTTTCTTGCTCGAAAAAGCTGCTTTTACTTTATTAAGATCGCTGGATCGAGGAAGGGGAAAGTAGATAGGGAGAGGAAAGAAAATTCCTCTCCGGCCTATTTGGTTGCGCATTGTTCACTCGCCGAGGAAGTGTGTTTTTCGTAGACGTTGAATTACAGTTGGGTAACGAGGTGATCTTGGGAACTTACACGCGCACGTACCCCGTTGCCGCAATGCAATTGAAAGACCCGGTTTCTTTTCTGGCGTGTTCTTTCCTTTAAGGGTCTTCGTAAGATGGAAAGTTTTTTTGGGCGAAATCGAGAATCGATGTTTAATTATCATTATTACATTTCCTTAATCTCCGCGCGGTCGTGTAAGTCGTCCCGCAGATTTACACGTGTAGCGAGAAAAGCAACAATCGTTGGTAACACTCGAAACAGAAAAAGACGCGAGTAAACCTATCTGGTGTGCGTTTTGAGACTAACGCACCCGCGTTAAGTGGGGAACAATGGTGGGAACAGGGGAGGCGAACAAAATGAGCGGCGGAACGTAATGGAAATGGGGGTTTCGGGGCAAAGAAAAGGGGGTGGAACGTCGATCGTCTCGGATGCAATTAACAAAATACAGCGGGATGAAAGAGAGGGCCCGGGAGGCTCGCCAATGTTCCACCCCAGCTCAACGAAACGTGCACCCGTTAATGAGGCCACGTGCAACTCTTTGCGCGAACAATGCTCGACGTCATATATCGGGTGATGCTCGCACACTATCGCTATTTTTAATCGGCGACTCGGGAGATATTCGTTTCGCTTTAGAAAAATGTTCGATCACGCAGAGCGGCTGTCGCGGTAATTAAAATGATTCTTCGATATTCTTTTTTCACCTTTTAATTCCGTTTCGTGGTGTGCAGGTTGGCAGTTCTATCGCGTGGCGTGTGATGCCAGCGGTGGAACGGATACAAGAGTCTTCTTATCAGATGGTTTCAAAGCTAGCCGCAATGCGGATGAACAATACAACGATATTCTATTGGGCAGGATAATTGCACTAGCGAGTCATCTTCGTCTGATTCTACTTAGATCCGTTAAGCAGAATCGGACGTATAATCAGATATAATCACGTAGATTATACGTAATCATTTCTACATCGTCCCAATTTTATTAAACCTTGTATTTCCTCGACAAAAAAAAAAACTTTCAACACCTACCGTTCGAGTTACTTCATACCAAACTTGTGCAACGATAATCTCAACAACAAGTCCCCAAAATATTCGAGACTCGTTTCTGTAAGTAGATACGGGGATTGCGTTATTTCTTTCTATTCAATCACCCGGTATGCGAGTATTCGCAAGTCTCGAGCCTTGGCTTTTTCAGCGCCTGGTCCCCGCGTCGCGAGAGTATCGTGGTTGCACGTTTCGTATTTAGATCCGCGTTTAACCCAGAAGCGTACACCCAGTCGCTACAGGGTGAAGGAAAGAAGAAAATAGAAGAACAAGTTTAGCTTGCAAGCTGGTCGGATCAACCGGCTGGAAATGCGCGATTTCCATGGACTTTTGCGCCTCCTCGTAGACGCTTTCATCCGTCACCTGCGTGAATTCTCAAAGGAGCCCCGTTTCCACTACCCGCCTCGACAATTTAACTCTGACCAACTTTCTTTAAAAACCTTCTTCGAACTGCCATTATCTCATTTCAACCGGATAAATTCTTCTCTCGTTCGCACGCGTTTCTGCCCACTTTAGTTCCCTATTTTTTTTCTGGTTGGACCGAATCGAGCACCGAATTGGGATAATATTTCGGCTGCTTCAGATTCCACAATTATTCGATCGCTTACGGTTTGATTCGATCCGTTGCATCGGTGCCCTGTATCGACGAACGGGTCGACGTAATAACGAAAGGGTTGACGGTGACACGAGTTAAACGGATTGCATTATTGCAGACGATGCATAAGAATGGCGACAGGGAAGATCGCGCAGGAAGCCTTTCATGCAATTTCGTGCCGCGTGAAGACGAAACCAAATAAGGTGGCAACTGCGTGTAACGCTAAAATAGCTAACCCTGTTGCGTGATTTTCTATCGCACCCTCAACGATTGCCAATCACTCTGATTAACGGTCGTTTATTCGTCTCCGTTGTACTTTCTACGGGGAAAAGATACGCCGGGAGATTCGAACGAAACACGATTCAATTGAATAAATCAATTAAGAAATTATTAAGCGCTGGCCCGGTTTCGGTGAAGCGTTGTACATGTATAATTCATCTTTGTTTTCTTTTTTAATTACATAATGACCGACGTGCATTGAATTTCATACGTTCGCTAATAAACAGACGTTGGACAACCGAGCCCTTGAGAACGAGATTGCCTCGGTTTTTCCCCGACAAAGAATTCGTTGCCGTACGATACTCAGTGCAAACAATTATACAGAGATAATTGCACGCTGCAACGATATTCATTTGCAACATTCATTCGTTCCCAGACGCTCGATTATCCGCAATTACCCGATTGCTCCTGTTTTAAAGTACGCGGCAAATTGTTTCCGCTTAATTAGAAATTAATTGCACGGCGTTGCTTGGATCGAGCATCGCGCGACCCGAACCCGAGACGACTCGCTCAGATTTTCGGAATAATCGTGTATACACGGTACCGGTTGACTCACCGAGCGTATTAATATTTAACTCGCAAGATATTTTATAAATAAATCATCCGCGCCGTTACGAATATCAGCCATCTTTTTCTCCTTTTCCCACCATACGAATTGATTCAGGCTCGGCGCTGCCATTTGGATCGGGTCCAACTCGCAACTGTCTCAGATTCTACACGAAAATATTTCCCGGCTGAAATTTCATTGAATTCCAGTTGCTGTTCTCCTGTTGGCCGTCCGGTCGGGTTGGTACAATTTTACACGCGGTACAAAGATCCGTGATATTCACGGAAGTGTCCCGACGGAGACAATTTATACGAGCCTCGCTATTAGCAAGCGTTGGTGCAATCGCTCAGTCGCAGAAAATTATCAGAGTCGAACACCTGGCCTACCGATCTCTGTTTGACAATCCGCATTCCAATGCGTGCAGATACAATTGTACCGCTTGCGTGGAGTCCACTTTATTACACGGTTCATTAATTTTCACCGGTCATTTGCAGCTACGGTAACTCCACTGCTAATTTTAGCAGCGGCGATATTCTAATCGCAGGGCCTAGTCAACGTTAAGAAAGACTTTTACAGCCGTGCTTTAAGGTAAAGTCAAATTTCGCTTATGATTCATATCGCACCTATTTATACCGAGTTCAATATACCGGCCTCGAGAGTGCAATATTCTTTAGGATGTTTATGGCAGCCCAGAGGTCGTTAAACAGGTGGATGGTCGCATCGAAAATATTGCGAAATTCATGATCCTGTATTATATCAATCTTTAATCCGGCTAAAAAATATTAAGCACATTCCGGGACTTCGAAAAATATTTAAACATTCTCGTTTGATCACGATCTTATTATGCTTTATTGTTTTACCTTTATGCATTTTATCGTTCGAAATACCTCGATCTAGCATTACTATAATTCCACCCAAAAAAGAGAACAAAAGTATCTGTATCTTCGACCACTTCGATTTCGATTCGATTCAAACCTATTATTCACCGTCGCATTAACAAAATCCAATTCTCAGGCACAAGAATAATATTACTTCCGTCTATTTCATTAACCCGAAATTTCGTACTCGATTGTACGACCAAAACCAATTGCCGGATTAATTTCGACCCTCTTCTCCCCTCGGAAACAATATCAAATTATCAACCCCACCTACAAGCTATCCCGATCTCGCCCCCGCGTAATTTAAAGTCCACGACCGACGGGCAGATTCCCAGAAGAATAGTCCGAATACCCAGGACCATCGGTCCACGGTCACGCTACCGTTTCGTTGGCCACTCTCTCGGGTCGGTCCCGCGAAAGCGACGTCGATCCTTCGTCTCGACGAAGAGGAGCAAAACGACCGGTGAGTCAACGATCCTCGCGATGATGCGAGTCGTTACATCATCCGCCGACGAAAGTTCGAAACGACGTTGGAGGACGTGGCCAAAAAAGGTAACCACGCGGATCAGGCGTGCAACGAACGCGTGCAACGGAATGCAACAGCGCGTTCCACCCCCGAGGGCAATTCGACGCGCGCCCGCGTAGGCGAAGGTCGGAGGGACCGATTTGGATGTTCGATTCGAGGGAAATACGAGGCTGTTATCCGGCGATAAGATCGGCAACCTTGGCGCAGAAAAAAGGCATACGGTGTCCGGTGCTTTTAGCAAGTTTGCACCGAGCTCGCGGACACTCGAGATAGTCCAGAGTTAGCTTTCGAGTGTACTCCGGTCGGCGTGGAACATATGGCCGGATTTTCATGCTGCAACGAAACCACTTTCGCTGCCTTTTAATTCTTATCTGCGGGGTTCGAATGCATACGTGTTACATTCCGCCAGGGGAATCTCGGTACAGTTACGTGCGATTTTGTTCGACGCTTTCGCATTCGCATTTTCGGTTTTGCAATTAGATCGAGGAACTAATGGAATTCGTAATACGAATTAAAGGGCGCGATTCGGGCCAGCGAAGTTTCTCTTTTAACACTCGTGCGTCTAAGATTTTCATGATAATTTTCGCGTTCAAACTCCGGCTGCCAGGCTGCCTTAGAGGCAAGACGTTATTACACGTTCTTTGCATGCCGTGTGCTTCCCCCCCGTGCAAATATTATGGCGAGGTCACAGATGGCCCCGCAGAAAACGAGCAAAATTCCGGCCGCGAGCCTCCGCGTCAAAGGTGAACGCTTCGATGCCAGGAATAACCAGTCAGCTTCTTTTTATCATCCTTTCGCCGCGTGTCAACGGTGCATTAGAGCAGAATTTGCATACGTGTCCGTGAACCATCGTCGCGAGCGCACGAATTAAGCCCGTCCATGGGGATACGTTTCATAAGTCGATGTACGTCGTCGATACAGGAAGCAATCGGTCGCAGCAACGCTCCCAAACGACCACCAGCTCGTCTGGGACAAGTGGAATCTTGAACGCGGTTTGTCATCGGGACTTCCACGTTGAACGGATTTACTTCTAGCTCCCTGACCTACGACACTGCACGCCTATTCTTGGCGGTGCGGCAGGAACTTCTTCTGGTATGGCGTTACTAGAGTCTAAATTAATATTCGTGAACTCTGTGCAACGCGATTGATGATTATACACGCGCGCGAGACGACTTTTGATTAATTACAGTGATCAGGAAACTGCAAGTACATTTAATCGCGTGTTATTGGCCATTGGCGTGTTGCAAGACGAACGATTTCCTCACAAGTTTTTCTTTAGAAAAAAAAAATATAGTTCGAATTGACAATTACTCAACGCACGTTTTGCTCTGCGGTTAACAGCCAGTGCACGAATCGACAAAGCTGCCAGTCGCGTTAATAATTTCTGTTTCACACATTCGATGACTCAATGACGACCACATGGTGGGTCGCCTCCCCAGAGGAACGATCTTCGTGGGGTTCGTCCGGGGGAGAACGTATGGAAGGGCCACGTGTGCATTACAAGCCAGATAAATCTACGCGCGTTAACCCCGCTCGTATTTACACCATAACTACACCATGGGTCTGTGTAAACCGGCTGTACTATAATACTGCACGGCAGACAGAAACAATAAATCTACGCGGACTTTAGCAAGTTATTCGATTTATTACGTTTCCCCCATCGTGCCCCCGGTTGCAATTTTCTTTTGCACATCTCTGCTTGCTAGCTCCAGCTATTTTCATTTAAATTTTAAGCAAGATCGTTCGGTTAATGGATACCGGGGGCGAATGAAAATAGTTGGGATCGAAAGGGGAGAGGCAGTGGTTTGTTTCAACGTTTCGGACGCGAGGAATTCGCTTCGGACTGATTTACGGACTGGCAGCCTCGGTAAATCTGGAAGCATTAAAAGCAAAATCGGTTGCGTGACGGTCGATCGATGGTTGGCAAGGAAATATACGATTAAACCTTGCGCAACTTCCGACATCTTTTTGTCTGAATATGAAAAAGATGAAGTGCAAAGTTCGGTTCGACGAACGCAATAAGTAATTGCATTATCCGATGTTTCGAATACGAATCTGTATTTAATCAGGCGTTTCGCCGCCGATCCTTTGAGGAAGTAAAATGCTTTTTAATTGAGCAGACTTGTCGCGCAACGTGTTCTTCGGGAACTATAACAAGAGCGTCCTCGAGTCTTGAAGAAAAGGGTGAAGCTCTAATTGGAGCGGACAAGTACGCACACTCTCTCCGTCCAAAGGGTCGAACAATATTAATAGCTAATTATAATTATAAAACGATAAACGCCATAATTCTGTACCGTGTACGTATGTTAATAAAAAAAAAAAAATTGCGAGGCAGCTCTTATTACAGTAACGTCTCGTTGTTAACTGTGCAATATTTCGTGCGTTTGCAATCTTTTGGATCGCGATTGCGAACCAAACAGAATATTATCAGAAGCGAGGAAGAAGAATCGCGCCCGGGACAAAAATGTTCGATCGCCGCGTGTTGTAAACGAGAAAAAAGCGAACCTTTGGCACAGTCGGCCAAACTCGGACCTCCTTTGAGTTATTTGCGGAAACGTCTTTAAAACGTCGCCAAGAAGGCCCGTGTCTGATCGTGACACAAACATAATGACACACGCGACCGACTTATCCAGTTTCGATCGACCAAACATCAGCAGTCGCGAATAAAAGAGCAACGGAAAAGAAGCATCGAAAACCAATACTAATTTCTATTAATTTAAATAACCTCCGTTTAAAAAATTGTCGATCTTCGAACAGCTGTAACGTCGCGAAAAAAACAAATCATACAAAAGTCTAGCAGGGTTCGTGTTAAATAGCCTGCTTCTATTCGCCGTTCCATTCGATTTTCCGGAAACAGATTTTACATTGGAAAACCGAGAAATCTGCGTGTCGTTTTTCTTCCCCGGACATTTCTTCCGAATCGAAAGTCTCTGCGCTCGAAAGCGACCCCTTCGACAACGACAATTTGAAAATTCAAGTACGATTTCTTTTCACACCGCGTCGTCGCCCATCGAGCAAATAAATGGTACCGTTTACCATCGTTCAAGTCCGTTCTCGCGAACAACTCCAGAGATCGTCGTGGTGCCCGCAAATCGCGAGAAGAATCCCGCAGAACCCATCAACGTGGACGAATCGTGGGAACGATTCCGTCGAATTTCGCGTCGCGGTCGAATCGTGAGAGTGGCCCGGTGAAACGACTCGTAGCGGGTGTCTACGGCCGGGTCAGACCCCGCAGAATGATTCGAACGCGGTGATAAATATATCCGCGAGCCGGACGTACGGATGCCTAATCCGACTCGTGGCTCTCGGAAGGGAGAGACTTCTGCCTCGTCAAACGAAGAAACGCGACTCTGCATTCTACAGAGGACGTTTACCGTGGAGTTTTCGGCGCCGAGGTTAGACGCGCACTGCCCCGTCCCGAGCGAGGCACCTTTCGTCGACGCTATTTGGATTATTGATCAGACGAGACCTATCGGTGTCGCAATAGCAAAGACAACTCTGCGCGTCGCCGCTGCGAGACGAAACGTACTTCTCTCGTAATGGATTCACGAATGCGCAAATAACTTTCAAAGGGTTAAACGCAGATTCCTCGACGGAGGTAGCCGAGCGACGACGCGAAGTGTCCCGTCTGGACTCGCAAGGAGAACTCGTTTCGGAGTTAGTCTCGTAAATGAGAGATCCTGAAGGAAACGAGAAATCGAGGCAAGCGGTATAATCGAAGAGTCTAAGGAATATCGTTGAATAAAAACGAGCGGCACGGAACAATGGTTAAAATCGTCTGCGTATTCAGCTTCCATCGCGGACAATGGTACTGTACCTACCTCTCGCGATAGAAATAATTATTAGACGAGGGCCCACAAGTGATCTTGATTGTCGGATAGCAAGAGTCCCTCTTTCCCTTCCTCTCTGTTTATGCATTATGCAAAGTGCTCTCCGCTTGTATTATCCACGGCTTGTTCCCAGCGTTGTTGACCGCTGGAGAAAGCGCATGAAATTGTTCTTCAGTAAAATAACGCCGAACGGTACGTCGACACCTTGCGATTGCGTTCACTCGATTCATCGGCCGCAAAAGAATCGCACAAATGCGATATAGTTATATGCGAAATTCGTGCGCAGGAATGCGGCGAGTATTCCTTTACCGTTCGAACGAGATGCATTAAATATGCCTCGTTAATTCAGACGAGACCCTACGGTTCTTTTGACTAAGGAACGTCGTTGGCCTCGAATTTTCAGGTGGAACACCTTCCCATGAGGGTGAACGTTCGTTTGGCATTGTTCACGGTTGTAAACGCGAAAGGTTTATTCATAGAAGAGAGGTTTTGTTTTTTTTCCCCCTTTTTTGGAACGAATATTCCGATGAAAGAACGAGAGAACCAGCGTCGAAGTGAAGCCTACGGGGTCGTTAGAAAGTACAAAGACTGTACAGGTGAAAGAAAAAAAACTAGGAAAAAGAGGCGAGTGAAAAACTCTCAGGTTCCTTGAGAACCGGAAAATCTGAAAAGACGCGACTGGTGGAACTTCTCGATTAACTCCAGATATCCGTCGGGATGCCTATAAACAAGTTCATCACCCGCAAGGAATTCCACAATTAGTCGCGGTTGTCGCTCAACAGTTCTCCTCCAATTTCAACGAACGTAATTAGCGTGGTCCGTTCTTTTCACGGTCGCGCAATGCCAGCGTCCCTCTATATGGGACAATCGTAAGAAACTACGCGCAGGAAACTGTGCGCGTACACCTATGGTTACTTTCGCGGCCGTGCCTCGTTGTCCTATCTGGCCATGCATAATCGAGGAAAGCCGAGAATGCCCCGCAACTCGTCGTTCAATAGAACGTGTACACCTATATGCTTTCCTTTGTTCGCCGTTAGTCGACAGCGGATACGTAATTGCACATTGTTAGCGGGATTTCAAACGATGTATCCTCGCGTATAATCACCTAGCGAAGATGGGATCCGTAGAGTCGTGGGCAGGATCGAAATATTGTACATTAGGGTGGAATAATGGTGGTCGCGTATCGAATCAGAGGCTGGTGAAGCGTTTAAACTGTACATTATACCTATTTTCTAGCTGCGTGGGAGTAACCGAGTGTTCGACGAATAGAATTGAACGTCGGGGAGCGTGTAAAAAGGTACGGATGCGCATATTCGATTCCTTCCCGCGGGACTTTAAAATGAGGCGACCTGTTCGCGAGTAAAGGTAATGTCTGAGACAGGTAGCGAACACTTTTCGAAATTTTTGAGAGAAAAAGTATCGCGAACTCGCACTCTGTACGTTAGCACGATCGGTAGATTATTGGCAGCCTATATCACGATAGCCCTCTATTTAATTGAATAATGTTGCAAGCAACTGATGGAAGTACACTACGTACAACAATGGCACGTTGTTTCAGAAGGCACGCTTGCTAAGGATCGCTAAATTTCTGAGTACGTACAGCGAGGGTACATACAATTGAAAACTTTCCTCTCGCTAAAACTCTTAAATAAATATATTCTTGTTACCGATATCTGTGTGCGATTTAATAACGCAGAAAGTGCAGCTTGCGCTTTAGTCTACGCGTTCCTACGTCTGCGCGAATACTTTTCTCTTTCGCAAGCAGTGAAAGGGCTAAGAGTTCGTGCCAAACACGCGTACAACCGACGTTTCCACAGGCTCTTCATCAAACTCTCCCTATGGCTAATGAGACGATCCTCAACTAGATCGAGGGTCACCGTGTCATCGAGGTTTTCGACGCGTGCACACACTCGAGAACACGGCCCACGCTCGCTTCGTCCCACGTTTTCACTACCAATGGCCGCACTTTCCATGCATTAATTATTTTAACAGACGGTTCGAGAACGGACGTATCCGTTGCAATTTATGCAATTTATGGCGTCCAGTCGAGGAACTTGGTTGGATTAACCGCAGTGCTGTGCGCAATGCGCTCCCTTCGTTGCCGTTTGCCACAAACGATCGCAACTCTTTTTGCTGGCACAAAGTTCGACGTACACGCGGTGATGATTTTTGTTGCCGCGGCGCGAAATGATTTAATGCGACGAAATTGTCAGGAGGCTTTCGCGACGATTGAGTTTTATCGGACGCGATATAAAATGGTTCTTCGTGCTCCCTGTACTGTTTGTCCGGCACGATAATCGTGATTCATTCTGGACGTTCGAATTGAAACTTTGCGCCCCCCCTTCACGCATGGGGTGAGTGTGATGATTGAATATGCAATGCGGACGGTTTGTGGGAATTTTTATATTGGAAGATACTGGGGATATTTATTGTAATTCGAAGGCTTTTTTTAAATTATCTGGCCAATTTCACGTAAGGATATTTGAATAATTGTAAGTAGCAAAAATCTGGAATTACGATGTTCTCCTTTCAGTGCGACGATAGATTATTAAACGAATACCAACTCCATAGTGATGTCAATTTTTGTTTCCTTTTCAATTTGGAATTCCATGGAATTCTTTGATATATCAGTGCACGCTATGTAATAAAACGGGCTATGAACCATCATAAATATACAGGACCACCGATTCACGGCACATTGGAGGATTATCAAGTGCTACAATATTAAATTAAGCTACTAATGGAAAAACGAGACTATTAGGCAATCTAATCGGCAATTAGTGTCAACACGTGCGCCATGCAAGATTCATGGTGCATTTATCTGTTCGCAAAATGAAGGATCGCGAGTCGCACGAAGGCTAAAAGCGGGGAGGCTCGTTTTCTTGCCAGGCGTGCATCGTCTGCCTGTAAATTATTCCCGTTCTGCGTAAACATTAAACAAGAATCGTTTACACGGGCCACGGTCGTCCAAGGCAAAGAAAGAACGAACGAGAGAACCACTTTTACAGCAAACCGATTTTATTCCGGCTCTTCGAAAACGAGCCCTATCGCGTTAATGGTTCAACGGAGAACTAACGTTTGCAACTGCAGCGAAAATTATTACATTGGCACAGCTGGAGATTTTGTGGAATCGATTTGTTTAAGCTAGAAAGATGTAAGAAAATTAATACTGCAGCATTTGGACCGTTTAAAAAATTGAGGAATGTTTCGTATTGAGAAGCCCCGAGAAATATTGGACTGCATACTCCGAAACTTCAGAAATACCGCGCTGCTCCAAGATTTGGAAAATTTGGCAGAAAACACAGTTTTTCTGGTAAACCGGTTAGTGTCGCGAAATGTGCAATCCCTTTTTCTTACGACGCGATGGAAAGTGACGAACGGGAAAAAAATATGTCGAAGTATGCAGAGGTATAATAAGGCGAGCGACTTAATTGATTTACGTAATGTAATTAGTTCGCCGCGTAAAGCAATGAAGCTTCGCGATGCTGAAAGTGGAAAGCAATTTCGGCATCCACCTTATGTATATACTCTTTTTTACTACCACGTCTTATTTTTGCCCCACTTACCCAGCAGTGTGAATGATTTACGCTCTCAAAATAGATTATCATGAAAGTCATTCTTTCGCATGTCCGTGGCGTATATTTTTCAGGACAAATAATAATTAGATACAAATAATTTCACGTTGTCGGTACACTTATCGCGATATCATTTCCTGCACGGGAAAAATATTAAATGGCGAGACATCGTACCAGCGTTTGAACGGTGTCCTCGAGATTTTTACGAAAAGTATGACCCATGGTTACCCAATTTTTCTTTGTACTACGGCTAATGTGATTGTTCAGAGAAATTTACGAACGCCTTGTACGTGTACGACTACCTTGATCAAACAGGTACGATAAAAAGGGGAATGATTAGGAATTTTGAACGGTCGACTGAAATCAAGGTATGTCTCTCGTTATATTGGACGGCCTCAAACCGGCGTCGAAATAAACGATATAATCTGCAAATAACTTCGCTTTCATGAAGATTACGTAATAGTCATCCTTATGCCCTACTTGCAATACATTGTGTAAGACCCTAGGGTTTATGTAATAAACGGTGAAAAAAATCATAGAATGTATTATCGTGCTATTACGAGCATATCTGTTCAATATAATTAGAAGGAAATGCTCCAATTTCGTGGCCCATCATTTTAATTGGACGGCCCATCAAATTTTTAATTACGCTATATCCTCAATTTTCTCTGTATCTCTAACAGGTACGAGAGCTAATTTTTTTCACCACCTATTTTCTATATTAAATTACGGAAGTATTAAAAATAAAATTAAACAGAAATTGTACATGTTATATATGCGTACAAAAGGCAACAGTTGTATCAGGTCGTTTCAGAGGGCACTATCGCTGATGATTACACATGCTTATCTACCCTTTTCGTAGACCAGCACGTCCTACTGTGTACATCTACTCCAATGAATAGCATCTTATGTAGAATATATCATCGTGTCTAATATTCCAATTCGTTTCAAATAACCGATGGGACCAATTGTTTCCTATTAAAAATGGCAAATCGAAAAGAATACTATAATAATTCACTGGAAAAGTTGAAACTTCCCCGACAATGTACTGCGCGACGTTTGCCGATACTCGAGCCCGACATATCGGAGACATCTGTCTGCCGTTGTACAAGTGCAAGGGGTTAAAAGCGGATAAATTCGAGAAGACGTAAAGCATTACCGGTGGTCAAACGTAGGCGTAGACACGGGTTAACTGACAAATCGATAGTTCTCGTAACATCGGCACAACTAATCGGGTGAAGGGCCCCCTTCGTAACAGTAGACGAAACACAAAAACTGACCCCGTCGTTGCATGGATTGTACAGCCTCGTTTGTTATACACGTACATGCTCCGAAATGAAAACAATTCGGCCCCCGTCCGGCGTACAGCCTGACCGCGATATTATTTCTGACGGGGCGTATTGTGATCCAGGGAGCGTACACAGAAAGAACAAAAAAGAAAAAGGTCTCGTTCCCGGCCGACTATGTTTGAGAGCGGGAATGACATCTGCTCGCACAGCTTCCGAGAGGCCTGCGCAAGAGACGCGTAAACGATTTCCAAATAAAATGCTCGGGGAATCAAGCTACTGGACGTTCGCTATTTCTGTGTCGCCGCGGCTACGTTTCCGAATTCTATTTCTATTTAACTCGCTAATACATGACAACGTTTATTCTCTAACCGTGTAATAATCGTGCATCGGGGAGCGATTAAAAAAGGATACACTCGAGAGTACATAGAGCGTAGATCCGATTAGATGTTTCGTTGGTACGACTCTAAATGTAATATACACAAGCACATATACATATATACACTCAACATTCGAAAAGGGAAGCTTGTTTAGATCGCTATCGCGGCAATTGTACTTTACTTCTCTTATTTGTGATCACAGATGATACCCACTTGATAGACACGATAAACGAAATAATTGACGCTTCGATACTCGATATCTGGCCACTTGTACCATCACAATTGTGCAAGATAATATGCATATATACCTGTAAAGGGCGGGACGCCTCCGATTTTGCGAATCGACCGTTCCATTCAAGCAGACCAAAAAATATCCTCTAATGAGAGATCTGCTAGCCCGTTAAGGCGTAAACAAAGGAACGGGAAGGTGGACCGGACGGATTCCTATCAACGAATACCGGAGTGCATCCCCTTGAACGTCGCGGAACGAAATCGATAACCTATACTGGAAGGGCACTGCCTCTGATTCTCTTACCTCGAGCACAAGCGTTATTAGATCCTCGCCGGGGAGATGAGAGTTCGGACTAATGCTCTGTTCGACGTCTTCTCGTTGATTTCGTTCCGTAACACATTTATTTCAGATTTAACGAGCCGGTTCGATTAAAAGGCGTGCCGGTTTATTTATCGTCGTGGATCCCACGGTCAAACTTTTTTTTATCAGACAAACTGAACAACCATCGATATATGTACATAACATGGAATTGCAGCGCGCGTATCGTTTTTCGTTCGATGAAAAATCGTATCGTACGTTTCGTGGATGCAGCTCGGTACGAAGACCTACAGCTTATACTTGTTCATACTGGTTAGCACGCCGACTAACGCACCACTTTAAGAGCACCTTCGCGGATCGACTACCAACTATATTCGTACGGACCACCGTCGTTTTCGCCGACAAACGGGAGCGATCAGCACTCTAGCAACAACCAGCGACAACTGGCGACGATCACTACCGACCCCTATACGCACCCTTCCATCGACTGGTAACAGTGCCGCTAAGGAAATTACGGGAACGCGTGGAACGAGCGGAGTGCCGGTGGTTGAAAATTCAAAATGTTCGCGCGATTTTGGGTAGAACAAGGGAACAGACGGAAATACGGAACGCAGATCGATAATCGATACTGTGGCATTTTGAAATTCGATTGTCTACTCGATTATTTGATGAAATTGATTAAATGTAATATTTGAAAAGGTTTGGTTAGTTTTTTTTGTTAAGAATTATAAGATTACTTTATGTACAGTCCTTCATTGCGGGCGTCAGCGTCATTAAAGCATTTTCCATGCTTTTCAGTTCTAAGTCGGTTCTCAGTGTATTCCATACTTGTTCCAATTTTTGCTGTTGAAAATTCTGAAAAATTTACGTTTGACTTTACATATCTTTCTAATGATTAATCGTACATCTAACGAAAGCTTTACTTACTTTGATAAAAAGGAAACAATGCTTCAACGTTGCACCCACGTAAAGTATTTTTACTGATACTAAACGACCTGCAATATCGTTTATAACTGGGATAGCATTTAGTACAAATTTATGCGGACCGTGTCTGGTCTTCACTAGTGCTAATTTCGTATGTACATTACAATATTTTGCTGAAAATATATGATTTAAAAATCGTTTGTATTCTTCAAATTTAATCATGGAATTATATTTGAAGAACTCATGTTTTGTATTACCAGTAAAACCGGCCTTTATCGCGGCAACACCGAAATCGCCGTGCAATTGTTGTACTTTCTGTTGTATCGCAACATGTAAAGTAGTTATTTTAAGTGGGAAAGGCTTGTCACTTTTATCAGCAGGAGTTATTTCAAATGCTATGTATCTAAAAATATTTCTTAACTTACTTGGTCATGCGGTATATACGCCAAATATAGAAAACGCATTAATATTATTCTTAATATTATTCTAGATTCGAAATAAAAGAAAATGAGCAAGGAAAAACTGTGTAACAAAATTATTTCATTACCTGTTCTTAAATCGAACCATCTTTTAGGTTATGCAAGGCATTCAAATTTAAAGTTCTCCGGAAAGTATCACTTAACAACCCGCAACACTCTAATTATACACTATACTTCTGATTTCGTACTTCGTAATGATAAATTGATAACAAATGATATATATTCTTTAACGGATATCTGACATGTGAAACCCCGACACGTGCACTACTTTCGATAATTCAATACGCAAGGTTCTGCTAGGTCGCTGTCAAATACAGTCGCACACGTGCATGCACTGTGTACCATATATTTTACATCATTTTCCAGCATTCTGGCTTTATATTTTTTATTAAACACTTTGTTACCATTTTAATTCTTGTATCACCTGTATTTTATTAATTAAAGCGTGCAATTTTTCTTAATGATACTCCGGATAAAACGGTCGAGGAGGAAAGTGATTGTAGAAGGAAGTGATAGAATTAATCAAGGTAACGCGTTGAGAATTTTTTATGTACACGTGTTTTCCATATGCAGATTTCCGTATCATCTTACTTACGTAATATTACTGTATTTCGTTTTCGACATTACTTCTGTGAATTTAACGTATCGGCATAGTATGTATTGTGCCTTATTGGTATATAAGTATGTACATTTAAGCGTTAAATTAAAACAATTTTTCGAAATAATTTCATTCGTAATCAATTTCATTTTCTCTATTAATTTTGATTTCGTTCTATACATGGGATAGAATTAGGAGAACTCCTGAGCAATACATTACTACTTGTATTAATAGCTAACTGTTTCTTATTGCTACAGGAGTTATCTCAGGGTCATGTGAGATTAAAGAATAAGCCTATGATTACGTTAGTTTCCTTGATAACAGTTACGTATTCTTATTTGCAGCACATAATGATTCTAGTTGAAGTCAAGCATTCAGTTGGATTCTGTTAGCAAAAGGGATAAAACTTGCACGGCTGGGCCAAAAAGAAATACAACATGGATTACTTTGTGGGTGTAGATGTAGGGACAGGTAGTGCCCGAGCTGCACTGGTATCTTGCAAGGGAAAGATAATAAAGCTGGCAACTTGCCCGCTTGAAATCTTTCATCCTGCCCCAAACTTTTATGAACAATCGTCCGATAATATTTGGAGTGCGGTCTGTCATGTAGTAAAGGTATAGATACTGATTAATCAATGTAAATACATTGCTTGAAAACAAATCAGAAATATATTGATTTTTATTTGCAGTCCGTAGTAGCTGATATCTCTGCAGATATCGTGAAAGGAATTGGCTTTGATGCTACTTGTTCATTGGTAGCAATTGATAAAACAGGGGCACCGGTCACAGTCAGTCCAACAGGTATAATTAAAAGCGATTTGCAATTGTTTCTTTTTTCATTTGAACAAGCCGTTTGACTATTGTTCCAATTACTGTACAGGGGAGGATAAACAAAATGTTATATTATGGATGGACCATCGAGCGCAGGAGGAGGCTGATTTTATAAATGCACAGGGACACGAGATGCTTCAGTATGTGGGTGGTAAAGTTTCACTGGAAATGCAAACACCCAAAATGTTATGGTTGAAAAAGAATCTACCGTCATCTTGGAATCGTGCAGCATTGCTGTTCGATTTGCCTGATTTCTTAACGTGGAAAGCAACTGGCTCCGAATCAAGGTAACAATATAATCTGTATTATGCTAATGCAAAACCCAAATATCGTAGCCTAAAACTTTCTAATCTGATTTTAGATCTCTTTGCTCTTTAGTGTGCAAATGGAATTATAGCGCCAGTCCAGAGGGTGATAACAAATGGAACGAGGTATTCTTTGAGGAAATTCAACTCGCAGACCTCAGAAAAGATGACTGGAGAAAAATAGGTACTGCCAAGAAGTCTGTACATCAAGTGAAACTATTTTTTCAGTAGGGAAATTTATATCGGTTACGTTCGTTACAATTCAATGAGAATTATTTCGCTGCGGTTCTATAGCTTTTGGTTTGTCGACTGAACAAATAACTTTTATGTTCGGACAGATGATATGAAATTATTGCTTTATTTTAACAAAGAAAAATATTGATACGAAGGTAGCCATGTGAAGACTCCGGGCGATCCGATTGACCAAGGATTATCGGCACAAGCGGCGTCCGAATTGGGACTTCTAAAAGGAACAGCCGTAGGTACTTCCCTTATCGATGCACACGCTGGAGGGCTTGGGATGATAGGCTGTTCTGTGCCTGGTGTGTCCAATAATTTGGAGAGCAGATTAGGTACATATAAACTTTCCTATGGCTCATCACATTTGATAACTTCGGTCCTGTACTGATTTTTTAATTGTGCAATTCTATATTAACATTTTCAGCACTAATTTGTGGCACTTCGACTTGCCACATGATAGTTAATGAGAAGAAACTCTTTGTCGGTGGTGTTTGGGGTCCATATTTTAGCGCCATGGTTCCGAGATTGTGGCTGAGCGAAGGCGGACAAAGTGCAACCGGAAAATTACTCGATCATATAATTGATACTCATCCCTCGACACCAGGAATTTTGAAAACTTTAAGTGGGAATAAGTAAGCTGTTAAACAAGTCGTTGTACAAATCGCAAAATTTTGTTACTATTTGTCATATCATTTCCCAGACACATACAGCAATATTTATCTGAATTATTACAAACAATGACTGATCAAAAGGGCTTGAAAAATGTTTCCTATTTGACGAAAGATATTCATGTTTGGCCTGACTTTCATGGAAATCGTTCCCCCTTGGCTGATCCAACGCTCAAAGGAATGGTAGATATACCACATCTTTTTTTATATATTAAACCCATTGCTAGTTTGCCTAATAAATTTGTTCAATGGAATGTCGTCTAGATATCTGGATTGTCTTTATCAGTTGACCAAGAAAATCTGGCCCTGGTATATTTGGCAACAGTACAAGCATTAACGGTACAAACAAACGCATTCTTTAATTCTTTAATACACACATTTTTTTTTTAAATAAGAAATAAGCCTAAAGTATTTCAACAGTATGGTACAAAATATATTTTGGAAACATTAGAAGCGGCTGGCCATAGAATAGAAACTTTATTAGTTTGCGGAGGTCTAAGTCAGAACCCGTTATTCATACAAATACAAGCAGACGTATTGGGTCTACCTGTATTATGTCCTGTTGAAAAGGAATCAGTATTGATCGGGGCTGCGATTCTTGGATCTTATGCAGCTGAAAAGTTCGATACAATGTACGATGCAATTAAAACGATGGGGGGGTCGGCAAGCATTGTTAAGCCAAGAAACGAATGCTTCAAGTAAGTTATTCCTTTCCAAAATGAAAAATACTTTTGCATGAACGTTTAATAATAATTATTCTCCTTCAAGATATCATCAACAGAAATATCGAGTTTTTCGACGAATGGTACAAGATCAGACGGAGTATAGAGAAATTATGAATGAGGAATTGTCGTAATTGCTTTATAGATGTTACGTCCTAAACTATCGACACCATAGTAATGATTCCAGCAATAGAGTATCGAACTGCACTGAGAACGTATGGCGTCAGAATCTCAAAATGAGCAGATATGCTAAAATACTTCTGATACAATTTTTTTTACCGATATAGATATATGTTATGTATACAAATGTTGAAATCTATTTTTGTTATGCACTTTATCTATTATCTTTATTTATTATAAATAAAGATAGACAAAAAAACAATCGTACTGATTCCTCTTATTCCAAATACAGATTGGATGTCGGCGTGTATGAAATAGTATTGCTTTATTTGGTATTTAAATGTAGCTTTCAAATTACATAACATTTTACAAATTTTCATTGTAATTTGGTACAAAATACGTATAATTATAACAGTATTTCAAGACGATTAGTCATTATAAAAATACTTCGAGCTTCTTAACGAAACAGTTTTAGTGAAAAACTTCATTATGTTTATAAAAATGACACTGTCATTTAGATAGAAATAAAAAAATCTTAACCACATAGCAGATGGTACGTTAGTTTCTGTTCACTTACAAAATAATTTTCTTATCTCCTCAACTTCTAATATAACATTTTTACGACACACGAAGTAACATCATTATCACATTGTTTGCGAAAACCTTTCAAAAATTTTACAATCCTTATATCGTATTCTCTTTATGGATATAACTTGAGAAACGAATAACACAATCGCCCTGTATATCACAAAGTCGGTTTTATCACAAACTAATATAATTGCTAGAGTCAATGTCCCTGAACAATGTCAATGAGCATTAACTGAAGTTAGGATAACCGACTATAAATCGAACAAGATATAACTGTGCTCTTAACTTACGCTAAAAAATAGATGATTACGGTATATTATTTAGAATAATACTGGTATAAAACTTTGGATAAAACTCTAGTTTTTCGTTAAGCATTACAACTGTTCTATAGGTACTAAGATGATAATAGAAATTGATCATCTTTCACGAATGGTTATTACTATTTACTTCTACTTCAAATATTGGTACTAATTGCACCTTGTACTAAATATATCATTTTATAGTCCTTACTTTCCTATAAGGCGATTTGAATGGTTAACATTTTAAATTTTAGTAATAAAGTCGCTGTTTTGGCGTGCACATAAAAATTATTAACAAATAATTTTTCTTTTTTTGTGAGTATTCAAAACCATTACAGCAATAATAAATTTCAATGAAACATTAAAATTTCCTTTGATATCAATTTTACTACATCAATATCATCATCAGTCTTTCAATAACTAACTTGTCGATCTAAATTCGTAGAAAAATTGAAAGTCTAATGTGAACAGTATGTTTCAAATGTGCTCTAACAGAGTTAAGTTCGTTTCGTATAAAATTCTAACTCTACTTAATCAACGATTTACAATAAACATTTAAGTTAAAAAATTATTAATATTTCAATATTTGGAAGACAAAAAGTGCGTGTTTCGGTGAAACATTAAAAGTGATATCTCTCTTATGAACATGTTATTTTGTTACCAATATGAAACAAAATGTTCTTTTTTTCTTTATTTTAATAAGGCCACTTGTGCAACTTGTGCATTTAGGAATAGTAATTACCAGTTCAACAGGTAATCAATACTCTGCATTATAGTAAATTGGTTCGTTTAAAAGTGTTACTTCATGAAACGATATGGTTAAAAACAAAGAATAGTTATTCACTAGCGTTTGATATTGCTTTGATAGTAACAAAAGAGATACGCTAAAGTTAGTGGAAATACTGCTGTAAACCGGTTTTTATATAAAGCGATAACATTCGGCAATATGATTAAGCATATATTGAAATGCTGTGGAAGGAGACGTACCAAATCTCTGCCTCCATAAATGTTTCGATATTATACGTTGTCCGAGAGTATGGGTAGTTTCTTGAATTTCTTCACAAATCTCAACACCAGTTTGCCAAATTGTTTCTTAACATAGAATTCGTTCTATTAGCGAAATGTTCAAATGATTAAGTATGTTTAAAATGGCTCACATGGTATGCATACCTAAATTATTAAGAAGTTTGTTTTTTCCTGGTGGATCAAACTTCTGTAGTTGTTCAACGCTAATCACTGTATATTGCTTTAATTCTTGCAAAGATTGGAAGCTACAACAACGGGCTCGATTATTTGCAACGATATAACTTCCTGGAGCACTATGTTTCATGATTTCTTTTAAAGCTTCTCTAACCATGTTACATTTGTCAACATCCCCGTGCAATTTATCCATCTTTATCGGCTGAAATGAAATGTTTTATTAAGATAAATGTACAAGAACACATTTATTACAATAATCATAAAGCATTGCATGCAATAATACCTCTGGAAGAGCTTCAATCATATGGAGCCACATTCTAGTGGGAATTGTATTTGCTTCTGCTATACACACTATTGTATGAGAATTATTGTTGCGCTTCTTAGCACTGGTTATATCAGATGGATTCTCGGTCATGTAGCCATTGGGAAATTCATCTACAATTAATATTGCACTTTGACCGCCTAAAACCCAATCTTCTGGATGACTTGCTACATAATTCTCCGATACTTCGTCGCATCTTTCATATACTTTCTTAACTACGTGTTTCTTTATTTCTAAAAATGAATTCTGAAAATTATTATCAACAAAACTTTACACTTTTATATGGTTTCTAAAACTGATGTACCTAAGTAATTGGCAGTGAGCTCGCTAGGTATCATTTGACACCATCCTAATATCAGTTGAAGGCACATTTTCAGGTCACATTTAATTCCAAAGAAAAAGGAGTTCTCTCTAATAGATTGCTTTCTCGTACAATTGGGACACGACCAACTATATTTATCTACGATCCTAGCTTGATTCCAAGCTAAGCTTCTTCCTTTACATTCTGGATGTGGACAAGTAGAAACTGTCCTAATTAAACTCATTTCCTTCAACCAGCCGCATAACTCTCCCTCGTGTCCTTGTTGTAACATTGGTCGTACAACTACGTCAAAGTATCCCCCTTGATCGCCAAATTTCTCCACGCATTGCCTACAAAAAATGAAATAACAAAAATGACAAAACAAATATTTCAATCCATTGTCAAATTAAAAAATTTATTCGAAAAATATTTACAAATTGAAGTGAAATCAATTAGAAACATATAGTTTAAGGAAAAAATAATGATACAATGTGAAATGAAATCAGAAGCAACACGTTTATGATGCACGTGAATGAATTCATTCGTCACGCCTATCCTGTGCAATAAGAGGGGACTAAAAATCAATACTCTGCTAAGTGAAATATAAGTTTAATATTGTCGGTATATCATAAAAGGTCATTGGTTATATTCCACATGTTCGATCAATAAATATTGTTTCTCAATCAACGAAAAACAAACTGAATATTACAAAAAAATAGAATATGAATGACTATAGGAATGCATTATAGTAGCAGAAGCAACAAGTATAATTAGCTCGAACCCGTCAGAACGTGAAGCATCAATTACCTTCCTTTGACTTTCGCGTTCTTCATCTTCAATGCAAAAGTCACGTTGTACCAACACTCCACAACCGCACAGAACAAACAAAAGTTTATAACATTTTTAAAGAAACTAAAGGGTAAACAAAAATAAGGAAATCAACCAGGAACCATAAACGACCACGAATCAACCTCAACGTTACGCAGCCATCGCGTAGTGATTCTTATATTTTACCACGGGTAAGTTACAGGATAGACCTAGCACCTCATAAAACTTCGTGTAACGAGATCTGAAATACCGATCGCCCCAATGATTTGGGCAGTGGTACAAGTTTCTCTATCGATAATACAGTGATCATTTACTTATCATTAAATAAAGCTAATGAAACCGTGTCTTGTTTATTGGGTAACTTGCTAGGTTAGTAGTAACTTTAGTGTTTAATACTCATCGTTTTTAATTTTTCCATGTATGTATATCATATAATTGTGCTTACCATGAAAAGATTTTTCCAATTTTAGTTTCCCCAGAAGGGTATTGACGACGCATGTGCAAATAAAAAGCTACCGCACATAACCTATGGAATATAATTGATGAGATACTCCAATTATTTGAGAACTATCAATGAAAGAAATGTATTATCAAAATAAATACTGGTGCTCGTATCAATCGTAACAATGGCCATTCCTCCTTCCTTCGGGCTTAGTGATATCGTTCATTTGAACGTTGGCGGAAAAAGGTACAAAAAAATCATTTAATTACGAAAACTGTAAAGTATTATTTTTCCTTTCATAACGATTACAAATTATTGTATAATATGACGAAAGTTTCGCGATGAGTAACGTTTTATTTCATCATAAAATTATTTTGTATCCAGGTTTTCTACGTCGAAGCAAACCCTAACATGGGTCCCAGATTCATTTTTTACAGCTCTACTGAGCAACAGAATTGCCAGTCATAGAGATGAAATCGGCGCATTGTTCATAGACAGAGATCCAAAATTATTTTCTGTTATATTAAATTATCTTCGAACAAAGGACATTGATTTTAAGAATGTTGGTCTCCGTACATTGAGACACGAAGCGGAGTATTACGGTATTACACCACTGGTTAAACGATTAATGCTATGCGAAGATTTAACCCAATCATCTTGTGGAGACATATTGTTTTATGGTCACCTACCACCGCCAAGTATGATATAAATTAATTCCATCTTATAAAATGAAATATGTAAAAACAGATATTTACATTTGATGTATGTTAATTTATAAGGTATACCATTACAAGAACCCACAACTGTTGCATCGAATGTAGCAGACGCTTCTGTCCATGGCAGAATTGCTACTAACACCACAAATTCTAGAGCAGAAGTACCATCTACCTGTCAATGTACAACTCCTGTGGCATCTAGTAGTAATGGTACAAAAATAAGAATAATTCATCTGATTTGTTTTAGAATGGATAATAATGTTTAAAATACTTTTTACTTTAGGTCAACAAAATCATAAAGGGGCACTTGGCACTCATATGCGAAACTCTTCGTTGGATTACAGAATTCAACAAAAGGGCACGCCACATTCACGTACATCATCTCTAGATTTAAGACATGTCAGGAATAATTCGGCAGACCTAAACAAATTGTATAAAAATGATATAAGTCTAGTATTTGGTCCTCAGCAAGGTAATTGAATGAACATATTTCTTCTTGTTGCTAGCTTATCTAACGAGAAATTTATTAACAAGTCTTTCATAATACAGTTTCATCGTGGGTTGATCCTTTAAGAGTCCAAATTATAAAAGCACATCACAATTGGATTGTGATTGCTTACGCGCATTTTATAACGTGTTATCGACTTAAGGACTCGTCCGGTTGGCAGCATGCATTTACCAGTCCTCACATAGAATCTGTGATAGAAAGGGTTGCAATAACTTCGAAACTAAGTACCAGTGGGGATGTTAAAATGGTTGCTATTTCTTATGGAAATCAAGTCAGATTATGGAGTATTTCAGCAAACGGAATGAAAACTAATATCGGCACGTTCAACTTAAATGTCCGTGTGGAATACTTATTTTTTATTGGAAGTCAATTAGTTGCTCTATCACCTACTGACAAAATCGGTGTATGGCATGCTATGACTCATCATTGGCAAATACAAGATGTAGTACCTATCTTATCATTTGACACAGCTGGTTCGTTCCTTTTGCTTGGATGCAATAATGGTTCCATTTATTATATTGGTAACATGAATAACATTTTTTTTCTTCTTGTCATACAATTTTTGTAATTACAACTACATAGAGATATCAATTTTCAGACATGGAAAAATTTCCTTTGAGAATGAAAGACAATGATTTGCTCGTAACTGAATTGTATCGTGATCCAAATTATGATCCCATTACAGCCATATCTGTATATTTAACACCAAAAACATGTAAGTTTTCGCATTCATATTTATCAAATCACAGTAATATCTGGGTAAATTAATAAGAGAAACTCAAGGTAATTAATAACTAATTCATGGTTCATAGCATTGAATATTACAGTATCTCTATTGCAGAAATATCTTTTCAAGTGACGTACAAATAAATGGACTAAAGTTTAATTGTTAAATCTGCTTATATTGAGGAATGTAATAACAAACGTCACGTTTACGATAAATATTTCTTTCCTTTTCATAGATGATCATACTCATTTGATTAATTACGTGACTGAACAATTCTAATCATAAATTTAATTATGCCTTTGTTCTTTCCAATATAGCTAAACATTTCCCTCTTAATAAACTGATCACATCAATAAATGTCATGTTTGTTCAAACAATCATTTTTTATTACGAAATTCAATTCAGTGCCATTGAAATATTAATGAGAGTTTATTATTACATTCTTTGCTTCATGATTTCGTACAACTGGATAAATAGCACAAGGCAAGTATGGGTCGATACGACAATGTTCTACAGTATTTCCACATTCAGATCACAATTCAGATGACATTTTTCTACATTTTAAATTGCATTGAACATGACGCATTACTTTGAATTCTAATTATCCGTACCCTTCCTCTCCAGGTATAGTATATTATTCTGCAGCAAATCGGAGCACATTCAATTAAAAACTCTTTATACGTACATTTATATATTATATATATTAAAATAATAGCTTTTGTTTATTTATGTTACTTTAAAGGAAAATATAAATACATTAAAGTCCAACATAGAATATTCAAACCACTTGTAATATTTACTTTTTTTCTCTCCGATTGCACTAAATATACACAACCCCGCTACCCTTATGCATCCAGTTGTACCAATTATATAACACTTTCAGTTTATCTTATTTTACTTTTGTCTTATTAATATGTAACTTAAGTGACAATTATACTTAAAGTTAACAACCAGTGACATGTTCTATGCTAACATCTGAGAGGGGAAGGGAGGAGAATAAGACAATCTTAGTTTGCATAGTTATTCTTCATTTTTAACAATTCTGAATGCATACGAAAATTGAATTATTCATTATAATCAATTATAATTTCGTATACGTACATTGTAAATATATATACTCATCAGTTCTTCCAGCAAATATACATACTATTTTGTTACAATATGAGTAACATTTTAAGCTAGCTAAACGTAATTCTGAATATCTGTTTATAAATATTTGTTCTTTTATATCATCACTGATCGTCACGTTATATAGCATGTAATATAAATATATACGTAGGTCATGTATCAACAAAAAATACACATACATGGAAATTTATTTATTACGACCGTTTTTAACATATGTATTTGTCAGTATCATATCATTTACATTTTTTATGCCGAAATGTAATTCACATTGAGAAATCCGAACATTTTAAGGGTAGATTGCATAGTCTAATACCTGTATTTTTTTTCATACAGCTCTGTGTGGTAATTGGATTGAAATTGCATATGGCACAAAATCTGGCAGTGTAAGAGTCATAGTACAACACCCTGAAACTGCAGGGCATGGGCCACAATTGTTTCAAACATTTAGAGTGCATCAAAGTAGCGTAACAAAGGTATGTCTATTCCTAATCTCTATATCGTAAAAATCTTCTTATGATAAGTTAACAAATTATGTATACGAAATTGTATATTCCAGGTCACACTGTCAGAGAAATATTTGGTATCAGTATGTTCTGAATATAATCATGTCAGAAGTTGGGCAGTAACGAGATTCCGTGGTATGATCTCTACTCAACCTGGATCCACACCTGAAGCTAGCTTTAAGATCGTATCCTTAGAGGCAATTGAACCTTGCATCAGTTATAATGCTGGAAATGACTTTGGTATATGATACATACTTTAAAATACACTATTACTGCACTACTAATCGCCAATGAATGGAAGAAAATTTCAACTAATGTAACTTTCTAACACAGGACCATTCGGGGAACAGGACGATGAACAAGTATTTGTTCAAAAAGTTGTACCCGAGACCGATCAATTATTCGTACGCTTAGCGTCAAATGGAAAAAGAGTTTGCGTAATTAAGTCGGTGGATGGCAGCATTATAAGCTCATTTTATGTCCACGAATGCGAGGGTTCTAGCCGTATGGGTTCACGACCCAGACGTTTTATTTTTACTGGACATTCGAATGGCACCATTCAAATGTGGGATCTTACAACAGCTTTGGAACCATCCTTTTCTTCTACTCAAAGTAACGTCTTTAGTTCTCTTTCGGAATTAATGTAAAAGGATTGATCATTATGCCAAGCATTTTAATTGCAGACGTATCCGGTGAACCAACACCAGAAGAACTGTGGAAATTATTAGACCAATGCGATTTAAGTAATAGCCATTCCTCGACACCTTGTATCAGTCCATGTCCGTCGCTTATAGCTTCCGGGCCAAGTATAAAAACAAGTAATGTACTCTTTCTCAATCAATCACAAAATTCTGAACCAACACCGGGGCCTAGCCAATCATGAAGGTACTAGTGCATAAAGTGCATTTACGATTTATTTGTTTAATTATTTATTTATTTATTTATTACGAGTTATTAAAAACATCTGCAGTTATAGTTCCTAGTATAACAATTTTATTAATATATATTATTTGAATATTAACTTTCTAAAAAAAACAGTCTTGTTTGTAAGTAATGCAGTATGAAAGTGACATGATGATTAATGTATAGGAGTAATTTTATAAAAAATTGTAACGATAGAACAATTATAAATAAGCGTGATAATTAGTAAAAGATAATATTAGTGAAATTTTATAGGTATACACTTTCTATGCATCACTTAAAACTTTACATTCTACATTGTTCTTAAGTAAATGATGGACTATCGTACAAGATGCAATGTATGACTTCGATATCATTCTAAAATAACAGCTAAGTAGCTTACGTTTGTATACTCTATGTTACTATGTTATAAAAAGAATGAATTTATTCATGTTATAAATTCTGTTCTTTAGTATATTCAAAATATATCGAATTTCGTTGAATAAATTTACAATTTAAAATAATGTATACACTTATATAAATATCTCATTTAACAGTTCAAGCCTTTCTTTGTTTAGGAAAAACTTATTTTTTATCAACAACAGATTACGATTCAAATTTGTGCATCAAATGTACAAGACCAAATGCACATTTCATAGGATAAGTTGTAAAACAATATTTCCGCATAAAAGAGTTTTGCCCTAGTATGTAAACTCGTACATATTCCCTTTTGTTTTTTGCTAGTTAAATACCTATTAACAGTTTATGGCAAATATTTGTAATACTGTTACAACTGTTACTTCTGTGATTTAAATAAATAATAAATAATGTTTTGTTAGTTCTTAGGTGAATGTAAGCATGTTTTTTATATATGGATGTAAATAAAAAACAATCGTATAATTGCAATACAAATGCGTTTTTACAAATGTGCATGCTGTATCCGAAAACATTGATAAGATTGACTTTTATAGAGACAGTTCCTTTTGTCCATGCAAAATAACACCGTTTATTGTAACAATGTCGTATTTTTATAACTATACAATATTTCGTCAACATTCTTGTTTTAAGAACTCGGTCTAAACTTATATTGGCATTTATGATTACAACTATATAAGTTTAATTAACTTTCGAGGCACTACGGTGATTTTATATTAATTCTATATTGCATGATGAACTTTCCAGTGTAATTTGTTAGCGGAAACATTTCTTTGTAGGAAACACGATTAGTAACTAAAAGTTAAAAAAGAAGTATAATCATCAAAATCTTACATCACGTAAATCTAATTGGCTTCTAGTTTGTAAAAAGTACATTTGCATTTTGTCATAAAATTGTACTCGCAGGTGTTATGGAAGCCGCGACCCAGTCTCGTGAACGCGTAGAAGAGAGACATTATTTTAAGTAACGAAAATCTCGTAAAAAATATCATGCAATATAATTTGTTAAAATCATACATCAGTCATTAATAGACTAGTATTTTTTTCTTGTAAGACTTGTAAACAATATTAGTAACATTGTTGCAAGTAAATCACACTCATATAAAATGTTTATGCCAAAATAAGTTATTATGAAATAATCTTGGATTCGTCATCGGCGTTAATAAGAAACACCACGCTACTAAACCGATCACAAATAACAAAAATAATCCAACTCTTTTCAAAGGATCCTTAACTGCTACAACTTCAGAAAGATCAGGGCACCCCATGTGATTACAAAAAGAGTGTGCCGTAAACGGCGCCGCTAAATGTCCTATGAGATGAAACAGAATTTTGCACTGAATTCCTAACTTCTTTCATAATTATTTGGAAAAAAATATAAGGAACTTGTACCGTACCCGTTTTAGCAAAAAGAAAAGCAGCATATGCGCCAAACATCGTTGTAAACGCGAATTGGAAACCTGGATAAAAAAAAATATATTGCAAACCATTGAATAATGTACTCGTGTTAAATGGGAACAGTACTTACAGGATATAAAGAGCGCGTTTTTAAGCTTCATGCCCGCTTTCACCCTATCTACTATATGATGGAAATGCGCAGCCCCAAAGAATAAGGGACATATAAATATGGCGGTAATTGGTGTGAAACATTGCAAAAGCAATGGCAACATGCATGCCCTAAACGCCCATTCTTCGGCTAATGGAGCAACTACTAGATTTCTCCACCATATTATTGTTTTTACACTTCCAAGCCAATACATCGGCTCTGGAAAAGACAATATAATTATACGGTAACATCTGAATTGTAGATATATTTGTATACAATCTTTAAACACCACTGACCAGTATATAATCTCCAAAGTCCATTGAAACCTTGTACGCATATTGGCCCTAGATATAGTATCATCGTTAATAATAATGGCATCACAATTGCTTGAATTAAGCCAGGCCATCGTAGACCCAACAACTCCCATATGGTTGCCTAAAAGTTATAAATTACAGTATAGAATTTACAATTGTACAAGCAATTAGTATTATGTCATATAATTACCTTTTGGAATATTTTCTCGTTCATTCCAAAATACAGTAAGGCAGGAGATATGAGAGACATAATAAAAACACTGAAAAATCGTTTCTTTATTATTGTCGGGTGCTCCCTGAAATAAAAAGAACCATTATTGTTAGGGTTCGATTGACTTTACATCTTTCTTTTTAATCGAAACATTTGCTAAACAAAAAAAAAGTAATATATAACGATTAAACAAAAGGATAACGACACTGCTACATAATTCATAGCAAATATCATTAATGAAAAATAATAATTAATAGCTTTGAATAGTATATTTGAAACACCGCGCCAATTACAGAAGAAATTGATGGGAAAAGTCGGCCAATAGAGGCGCTGTAGATTCGATTCTTGTCCAGAAAAGCGTCTGCGTGAATGAGAGAATCAAAGAGTCGAGACATTCATGGTTCTCGGCCGACGTGAATACAGTTACACTTTGTTCGTGGTTTCCTGTAGTTCACTGTTAAAGAACCGAGAGCATACACGGTTGCAACAAAATGGACATTTAAAGATTGACGTTTATCGCTGCCAATCGGCGTACGTACCTACTGTACGAAGAATTCCATACATAGAGGCTCGCAACGTACATCACTGAGAGAACGAAACATGATAGAATTGCGGATATGCAGGACAAATCAGTATTTCGGTCCGCAGTCTCCATAACTCCATACTGATGTTGGTTGCTTGTGTCGCGATCCATTGCAGAAGAGGGAATCGGTAAGGGGTAGAAGGCGAGAGAAGGATCGCATAGAAAGGAGGGAGGGCAGCGGCAAAGGGGGGGAGAGCAGAAATTCATCCGATTGGCGGTCTGGCACCAGTCGGCAGTCCTACCGTCAATGAGAAGATGGCCGCTGGGCTCGGTGGAAGTGTCGCCATTGTTTAGTGTTTAGTTGTTTTACCGTTTCTCGCATAATTTTACGGGAAGCACGATAAAAATGCCAAGTGCGTCGTTCACATCATCGCGCAATTACGTGCGAAGATCCCGAAGAAAAGGTGCAAACAGGATTCCGCTGCCTTCGAGAACCACCTCGGGTAAGAGAGCCCCTGCATCCGGAGCTCGGTTCACTGCTCACCTGTCTCTCGACTCTCTTCTTTGCCTTCACCTACTTCGATATCCCTCGGTTAATCGTCCTACCGATTTCACATGTTACCGATTCACTAATTATTCATCGCCCCGATACGTTAGCATTTGTACGGTCCGAACTAGCAGAACATCTCCGTTAAATCTACTGCCCACGTCTCCTCGCACGATTTTCTCACACACAGGATGGCCGAAAAAACGCAGATCTGATGCTTCAGTGACGTTTACCGAAATCAACATACGCTCGCTACTATTGCCACAGCCCTTTTTTTTTTTTCAGAGACATCGATCTCGATGTCGCGCACTTCACGATCGTCAATTTTTACTTTGGAATGTCGGCTCAAAGTCTACACCTCACCCCACCCCCCTCTTTTTTTGTGATTCCAATTTATTAGACATTCAGCTGTACAAAACTTACAAACACGTTCGATTGCACGATTTCGAAAAATATTCTGCTCGTAATTGCAAGGCAAGAGGTCAGGCCTCCTTCAATCTGATAATGCACAAGTCACAGATTTTGTATTAAATTAGTGTGATGTTCCACTTTTCGAAATCACATTGCGTGCCCCTATATTATATATTATTGAAAGTATTGCTCTTATTTTTTGCGCAAAATAATGGTAGCTGTGCTCTAAAATTTCAAATAATAATTAGTGTACACATATCGAATGCAAGAAATGTGTCTCAAATTTTACATTAACATATTGTTATCTTTCGAAAATTATTCGAATTTTTCTGCTTCTCTTGATCTTAGAAATGTAACTTGGCATTTAAACAGTAATTTGTGTATCTATATCGTTCCCCAATTACATTTACTAATTACAACATTAACGTAAACATTAGAAATGTCAAGCCATATGCATACTTAGTTCTCATTATAGTTCACATTACATTCCTCGCCTGTAGAAATACAGCATCGAAGCATTGAACAAAATATTACAAAAAATTAATTATGCTAAACATTTGTGCATTCTTCCTATTTGTATTTTGTTCTATATTTACAAATGAAACGCGTACTTTGCGTGCAATTGATGTCACATAATCAATTTTGATGTAATTATTTATAAAATTATTATGTTTTAGCCGAGCCATGCGATTTGCCATGTTCAGCATCAAATCAGATACCTCCTGGTGGTGGAGTTGGCGGCGGAGGAGGAGGTGGAGGTGGGGGTGGAAGCGGTGGAAGAGGATCATCGCCCAGCGTTTCTGGAGTTGCAGCACCATCGCCGTCCCCGTCACATTCACATTCATCCCCGTACGATTTAAGGCGTAAGAGTCCACCTCATCCAGATCCTGCCCCTGGCACCAGCTCTGCGCTACCCCCCTCAGGTGGCAGTAGTATAGGAGCTACTCTTGGTTCCTCATCTTTACCGGCAAGAAAACGGCCGAGGCGGACATGTTCATTATCCACGGATGGTATATTTTACTTGGCGATAATTATTAATTGTCCACCTAATTTTAGTAGAAGAATCTTACACAGTCATTGAATTGTTTCAGGTATAAACACTAACACAGCAGCGCACTACCTTCAGTATGAATTACCGGACGAAGTGCTGCTTACTATATTTAATTATCTAATGGAACAGGATCTATGTAGAGTCTCGCAGGTTTGCAAACGTTTCCAAACAATCGCAAATGACACCGAACTATGGAAGTCTCTATACCAACAAGTTTATGAATACGACTTACCACTATTTAATCCTGCACCTTGTAAATTTGAATTTGTATCCCCGGACGAATCAGAATATCCGAATCCATGGAAAGAAAGCTTTAGACAATTATACAGAGGTGTACATGTTAGGCCAGGATTTCAGGATCTGAAGTTCAAAGGTCGAAATTTGCCATACTTTAATACGGTTCAGGCAGCATTAGATTACGTAGATGAATATAGAAGCAATAGCGGTTCCTCGTCAAATAATACCACAACAAATGGCCAAGGGAATTGTTGTGGAAACAATGCACAAACAACGGAAGAAACACCTCAACATTTAGTTTTCTTACATGCTGGAATATATAGAGGCGAATTTCTTGTAATTGACAGCGATGTTGCATTAATCGGGGCGGCACCCGGAAACGTGGCGGAATCTGTTATATTGGAACGAGAAAGTGAATCTACAGTTATGTTTGTAGAAGGAGCAAAACGAGCTTACGCCGGCCATCTCACATTAAAGTTCACCCCAGACGTTACTAGTACAGTACCACATCATAAGCATTATTGTTTAGAAGTTGGCGAAAACTGTAGTCCCACAGTCGATCATTGCATCATTAGGAGTTCAAGTGTCGGTGAGTAATTTTGATTTGCCAATCCAACACATTTTTTTTACAAATTGTACTTCCTAAATTCAACACTGGACCTTAAATTTTTGCAGTCGGTGCAGCTGTATGCGTGTCGGGTGTTGGAGCGAATCCTGTGGTAAAGAATTGTGACATATCGGATTGCGAGAATGTCGGGCTTTATGTCACAGATTATGCCCAAGGAACATACGAGGATAATGAAATCTCTAGAAACGCGTTAGCTGGAATTTGGGTTAAAAATTATGCGAATCCAATCATGCGAAGGAATCATATTCATCACGGAAGGGACGTCGGAATTTTCACGTTTGATAATGGTCTCGGCTATTTCGAGGCGAACGATATTCATAATAATCGAATAGCAGGTTTCGAAGTAAAAGCTGGTGCTAATCCAACTGTTGTGCATTGCGAGATACACCATGGCCAAACGGGTGGGATTTATGTCCACGAGAACGGTTTAGGGCAATTTATTGACAACAAAATTCACTCGAATAATTTTGCCGGCGTTTGGATCACCTCCAATTCGAATCCAACGATTCGTAGAAACGAAATTTATAATGGTCATCAGGGAGGAGTATATATATTCGGCGAAGGAAGAGGCTTAATCGAACACAATAATATTTATGGCAACGCCTTAGCTGGCATACAAATCAGAACAAACTCAGATCCCATAGTTAGACATAATAAAATACATCATGGTCAACATGGTGGTATATATGTGCACGAGAAGGGGCAAGGTTTAATCGAAGAGAACGAAGTGTATGCCAATACTTTAGCTGGTGTTTGGATAACGACAGGATCAACGCCGGTATTAAGAAGAAATCGTATCCATAGTGGAAAGCAAGTTGGAGTTTATTTTTATGATAATGGACATGGAAAACTAGAAGATAATGATATTTTCAATCATTTGTATTCAGGAGTACAAATAAGGTAGGGCATTTCGTAATAAGGAAATGTTATTCTTGGTCTTCCAATTAATCATGATTCACGATGTTTAGGACTGGAAGCAATCCAGTGATACGTGGGAATAAAATATGGGGTGGACAGAACGGAGGTGTCCTTGTGTATAATAGTGGATTAGGTTTACTCGAACAAAATGAAATTTTTGATAACGCAATGGCCGGTGTATGGATTAAAACAGACAGTAATCCTACATTAAAAAGAAACAAAATATTCGATGGGCGAGATGGCGGAATTTGTATATTCAATGGCGGCAAAGGTAAATACTTATTTGATTTTTTTCTTCAATAAACCCTTATAGCACGAATAACCCTTCGATTTTCTTCCTCCTTTACAGGTGTCCTCGAAGAAAACGATATATTTCGTAATGCACAAGCAGGAGTGCTAATTTCTACACAATCTCATCCTGTCTTGAGGAGAAACCGAATTTTTGATGGATTAGCAGCTGGCGTTGAAATAACTAACAATGCAACAGCTACACTGGAATTCAATCAAATATTCAATAATAGATTCGGTGGTTTATGCTTAGCAAGTGGAGTACAACCAACGACTAGAGGTCGACATTTTTTTTCCTTCATATTCAAAGGAGTAATACAACACATACACTTATGTTTAAGAAAACGAAGTAACGTTTCTTTTTTCTCGTAATTTCTACAGGCAATAAGATATTTAATAACCAAGATGCAGTTGAAAAAGCAGTCGGAAACGGTCAATGTTTATACAAAATTTCGTCGTACACCTCATTCCCAATGCACGATTTCTATCGCTGCCAGACATGCAATACGACAGACCGCAATGCAATTTGCGTGAACTGTATAAAAACGTGTCATGCTGGGCACGATGTGGAGTTTATTAGACACGATCGGTAAATATAATTGATAACGTTAACGTTTATTAAAAAATATATATATATACTTAGATAATATTAAATAAGTGTCGTACTGTAAGATGTAATTGTAATTATATGGAATACATTCACAATTGATTTATGTTTGCAGATTCTTCTGTGACTGTGGTGCTGGAACATTAAGTAATCAGTGTCAACTTCAGGGTGAACCTACGCAAGACACGGACACATTGTATGATAGTGCAGCACCAATGGAGTCGCATACCCTTATGGTCAACTAGGAACTAACGTAAACTAAATAATACAATCAAACGACATTGAATCTGTAAGTCCAAGATATTGCAAAGAAGAAGTAATTTGTTGCAGAGTTCTTTATTATGACACTTGTTCCTCCGTGTCCTGCATTGTGATTGTTATTTTATAAAGCTATCGTTATTGTTAATGTGTTTCAATGAGAACGATAATTTCGTTATCGTCACTATAATTATTATCATTATCATTGTCGTTACTATCATCGGATTGTCCATGCCATTTCTATCATCGTCGTGTTGATTGAAATTGCCAAGTTTCATTCATTTGTAATATTGTGTTCGTGAATTGATAAACGACAATTTGTTAAACCATTATTATCTTCGTCATTGTCGGTATTGTTAGCATCAACGTCGTCATTATTACTATCGTCGAAAGATAGCATATTTTTTTATATACATATATAAAAAAAAAAAAAATAAAGTTAGTATTCTGTTTCGATGTATATCTGAAAGTACAAGCGGTTGTATGTTAATGGACATTTACGTTCGTTCAAATGTCGTGATTCGGTACACGAGATTTCAGATTTATCTGATGTAACGCAAGCTTTATCCGAAAAGAAAGAAATTGTTAGAAAACTGTTTTTCTTTTTTTCTTTGATTTTTATTTGCCCACCCATTAATAAAACGGTCTGGCAAGGTGAAGATCATTATTCTATGCCCCGCGATTACATAATAAAGAACTCCGCAACGAAAGAGGAAAACGTTGATGAGTAAGAAGAACAAGTGACAATGGATTTCTTATATAAGCGAATCTACTAATTAGATAACGTTCAATTTATTTAAACGTGTAATGAAAAGAAAACACTACGGTTAATGGTTTAAAAAAAAGAACCGGAGCGACGCAACAAACATTTCCGGTGATTATTCTTATTAAGTTTCGTTAATTCTTAACTTCGTAATATAAAACAAAAGAAAAAAAAAGTGCAGTGAATCTGTGTAAAAAGATGGAAATAAAAAAAGCATGTGTGTATACGCCAATGAAAACCAGAAAAAAACAAAGGACACGCGACGATCGTGACATTATTTAAGGGGGAAAAAAAAACAAACTCTTTAAACAATAAAAGAATTCGTGCAATGCGACTGCATTGATAAGAACAGTTCTCCAAGCTTGACGATGAAACACAGTGTCGCGGATGTAAATTGTGTATAATCGTATCGTTAACAAACGCGAACAGACAGTAACAATTAATGAATAACACTTATTCGTTATTCGTACAGAAGAGCACATCGACACCATGCAAATTGTGGGGGCACGTTACGAGAACTTCCACTGACACAATTGAAACTTAACACTTCAGTGCATTAGAACATTAAAAACACGAGGAAGTGCGTATTGTGTATTCATATTAAATGGAATTGCAAGTAATCGAGCCAGGTTTGCGTCAAGGAGAAAAATAATGCTGGAGGAATCATTAGAGAAGAAGATCATGGTAATTGAAGGATAACAAAAAAAAAACAGTGCAAACTTCGATAAAAAAAAATAAATAAAAAAATTTAAAAAAAAATAATAAACATGTAAAGTCTGTGGTACAAATTACGAAGGATGAAATAAACGAGCGCGCGTGAAACGAAGATCCACGATGACATACTGAAACGGATGTCTAAAAAATGTGATATGTAAAATTCACAACTGGAATAATCAAAACGGAGCAGAGAACATCTGTACAATTCTAAGAATTCTTTTCTTTTTCTCTCGATGTAAGTGTACCTTGTACTACACGTATACAATTCTTCGATTCTACTGTCTGTAATTGTGAATAGTGATGGCTCTAAGTTGTCCGATGGGAGAAGTGCATAATAAGACAAAGTAAAATATTTAAAGTACATTTAAAAAGAATTTACGTACCATACGTTGGTGTATACCAGTGAAACAAAAAAAAAAACAGAAGAAAGACAGACAAACGTTTACAAAGAAAAGTAACAAAACGATATACACTGTCCGAGGAACAGTTAAACAAAAAAAAAAACACATAAGTAATCTCGAATTTTTAAATTAATCCGATTTTTTTTTTTTTTTAATATTACGTTAGCGGTACAGTCTAATCATACTACTGTAATTGTATCTCAAGGGCGGCCGACTCTTGTATGAAAACTGAAGAGAAAAAAAAACGCCTATTAGCGATAATTTTAGACGCAACCGTATCCATTTATGCAAATGATGAATATAAAATAGGTAGTCGAAATATCGAAATCATTATGGTAAAAATTTTGCTTTCGCGACAAAGTTTTACGGATCTGTCGTGTTCATTATTGTATGTAATAAATTTGTATATCATTTGGTAGATGTGGGTAATGGTGCATAAGAACTGCCTTTGTACGTATCGACCTAAGATCTGTAGTGTTACACACAGCAGTGTCATATTACACGGAGTATAACTATATATATATATATATATATATATAACGTTTTATATATATATATATATAATGTTTAAGACATTATGCGCAATGAAAATATACGGGTGTACGTCAAAGGCATTTTTCATATGTGCGCATTAGAACGAAAACTTTTTACGGTTTTTTTCTTCTTGTGAGTGTGTCACACTTTATGCTCTGTTGTTTTGTTTAAAAACCATCGCCCGCAGCGGCAAATTTTTCTTGTAATTAAATTTGAAACTTGGAATAGAGAAACTACAGAAGAAGAAAACAAAAATTCAATTTTCCTTGCGGAAATCAAAGAGGGGAAAAGAAGTTTGATGATAATGAAGTATAACGATAACACTATTTTGGGATGCTATTGGGCGAAAACCCGAAACTTTCACACATGCTCTCTACGTTACACTGTGGCTACCAAAATTTCGTTTTCGATCATTTTTTGTTCTTTTTTTTTTTTTTGATACTATGTCGAGTATTATTTACGAACTGTTAAATATGTATTTATGTATTCGCGAAAGATGAAATTGTAAGGGGTGAACCGGCGACCTTTTTATACGACCCTTTTGTTTAACGCGTTTTAACGTTATTTCCGATGGGTATTGTCAGTGTTCGATTATCAAGGAAGAGCAAGCGTTTTTCTGTGATTTTTCTATCTTCTCGCAGTTTCAAAGAATGTTGAATTATAATATTCTTATCGTGAACATTGCTTTGCGCAGCAGCCGTCGAATGCCTGGCGAACGTGCCGCGAACGATCCACTCTTTTTCAATTTGTTTTACCTTTTCTTTTTTCTACGTTATACCTACGGAACTATACATCAGTGGCTTCCATTCCGCCTAGTCAAAATCTAACAAGCGCGTCCCGTGTTACACAAGAGATTACCCAATGGATGGTGTGGGGGAAATGGAAAGAAACGGACGTTACACAATGTCATTGCACAAACGTGAAATTCGCAAAGAAAAAGAGTCGTCGAACGAACCATTGCCCGGCTGCAGCACAATTCAAATGTTTCTTCTGTTTCTCGTTGTTGGATGTATGTATTTTAGAGTGTAAGATTTGAGGTCAGCAATAGAAATCTCTGTTATGTTTGAATTCATTGTATCCTCGTGATAAAAACAGACGACTATCTTCACTGGGTATTAAAGAAATAAGAAAACAAGAAGTTTCATTCCCAAGGCGAACATATTTCGATGTCTATGACGAGAAAAGCTATGAAACTTTGATTAGGTAATAAAAGAAGAAGAAGAAGATGAAGGGAATATTAACGTTGATCGTGTGCACGTGCATACACGTTTGACGAAGCATTTAAAGTTGAGAAAGAAAGAAAAAAGGAAATTTGTGCGCAATACTCTTCTTGTGGATTTTTGTTCATAAAGAAAGGGTGGAAATCTTCTTCCACGAAATAATATCACCGTAGACATTTGTTGCAGGAAGAATACGATGTTCCCTCTTGTTCGAGTGCGTTACGATTTGTATTATTTCTCCGAGTTTCGCTTCGTTCGTTCAGCGTTGTACATTGCCGGATATATTCGTTTTTATCGAATTATTGTGAGTGTAAAGTGTTTTCTTCTTTTTCTGTTAAATCGTACGTTGATTGCATTTTATTTATCGGATCTCCTTCGCCGCCTCTATCACCTTTCTTTTCTTCTCAAGTTACTTTTCTTTTTTTTGTTCTTTACTCCCCCCCCGTGCCGTAACACCATTTACGTCTATTCGCATCGTTTCATTCCATGTATTACTGTCCACCGATACGTTTCACTTCAATCTTTCGAGAAGCAAAAAAAAAAAGATAAATAAATAAAAACTTGCCATTAATTACGTTAGTTGCCATAGTTCTCTCGGTTTCGTTTTTGCGGTAGAAGAAGCTATAGAGGTATAAAGATATAAATAACGGAACAGTGCAAAAACAGAAGAGGGGATGAAATAAGTAAAAGAGAAACACGAACCCGCAAAAACTAATACCACAAACGTATTCTGTAAATATTAATTTGCCCATTATACATATAATTATATATAAATATATATATATATATATATAACACATTGATTATACTATTATAAAAAAAAATATATTATTACCAATTGTAATTTTTATTTTTTTCGTATCCTTATTATCATCGGCGTCGGTGACTTTTGTTAACACGTTTGTTTCGTTGCATATCGCTGAAGTATAAGGACGGCCGATTTTATATATCTTCTAGACCCGATGAAATTTTCTCCGGTGAAACGTAAAATTTCATCACGACCCGCGGTCGTGTCTGTAGCTTCGAATTAACGAATCGAACAGCAACTCGATGATCTTTACAGCGACAATTATTTTCGTACATTCGTTTATCGCTTCCGACTTTCGACGCGTGAAAACGGAGCATATTGTAATAATAAAATTGTACGGCGAAAAATAAGAGCGACACCGCAAGCCACCCTGTAATCCAGTTTGAAACAATTTCGTCGGTGAACGCGAGATGGGGAGGAAGTTGTTGACCTGTGTATTATTCGTGCCCTGTAGGAGGTATACGATTGCGTAACGGTGTGCTTGTTCACGAATGGAAACGTACGATTAAGACTATACATTAGCATTGTAAGTACGCGAGCGACGAGATGCAGACAATTTTTGCGAGACTAAACGAGCCGAACCCTTTTCGAAATAGTTACCCACTTTTACGAGATACGACGGAAGATTTGCAGATGCCATGGCCTTAAAGAAACGTACACATAAAACTTCTTATAGTATACATACATACATACAGCGGTAATCGAACACATATACTAGCAGATATTACGTGTACCGGTATCGATATGTTCGCAAGAAAGTGCGAGGGGAAGGGGGGGGGGGGTGGGGGTGAATTTTTCATGCAGCTCAAATATCACTCGTGGGATTTCAGTGAAACCGACAGTTCTATTCACAGATTGTGTATCATTTATTCCATTTAAGCTTCCATCGGGTTCAATGTGTCCCGTCCAATTATGATTTCCCAACGCGTCGTCGAATATCGAACGACGCCGTTGGTTCCAGCGAGGCATTACGAATTTACCCGTAGAAACGTGGAGGGGCGAGTATATTTTTTAAATCCGAACCGCGTGCATAACAAAAGTTACGGCAAACACGCGTACGCGGTTTAGTACGACGAACCGATCGACAACCCGGGCACATTGCGGCCCGATGGGGGATTAAGAAACGGCAGGACAGGAGCGTTCGACGTAGACGCAGCCTTACATTGTATTTTCGTATAGTACAACACGGCACAGGTGCAAAATGATAATCGATAGGTCGATCGTTTTTTGTATACACGGGTCTGTTTGTCATCGAACGGCCGTGCGATCGTCGCTTTTCGATGCATAGAGCGTTCAGTGCTTCCGAACCGAACGAACTGTATTGTACAACTGTATATCCTTTGACTCCGATGATCACGTTCACTCTTTAACGATACGATAGAACTGGTATTGTAAACAGTGTCTTACGCGCGAGCGTTCCGGGACTCGGGTGAATCGCAATGGAAAAAGGGGAAACGGGGTGGAAAACACGAAGAAACCAACCGGGACGACGGAATGAGTAAACGTGGGGGTTGGATGGGGGGGGGGGCGAAAGCGGAGATGGCTACGTGCGAGTAAGAAAGACGATATTGATAATTAATGGGGAGAGAAAAGAGACGGAGTTGTAAAAGTGAAGAGGAGAAACATCTGTTGTTCACGAGACGTCGATCGTGAAACTGTACAATAAGTTCAATTGTAAATACGTCACGCGTAAATATCTTACTTAAGTGCATATATAATATCGTTCGAAGCGATCGGTGACTAATAATAATTATTATTATGATATATAAATATATACATAAGCCGTGAGGCAATGAATTTTGCTCCTCAAGAAATACTTTTTTAAGTAGAGCGACCGAAGGGGAGGAGGGAGCGTTCGAACGATTCGTTATTTCTTAGCTATGTAAGCTCGATTTTCACGCTTTAACGTTGTCGTAAGGGAGGAGCCGTGTGGAAACGAAAGATAATACGCGGTAGTGACACCAGCACGAACGATAGGAAACATTGAACGAGCATTCGACGAAGACTTTTTTCTATGAACAAACAAATCGAACTAATTTTTTTCACGTTCGCGTTACTAGCTGTAAGATGATAGAAAACAAAAGCCAACGTCGTCGCGACGCACGCAATGATCAAACGGGTTCCAAGTAGCGAGGACGAATACACCGGAGTCGATATATCGAGAAACGACTGTACGCGGTGGCGGATATTAATCGAAATTGAATGCGATGCTGCACGAAAAGAAAGGTTGAAAAGTAAACGATGCGTTCGCATTGGAAATGCATTAAACACGCGCGGATCTGTCCCGTTCACTCTTCGTGCGGCACGGCGAACGAGGAGGGCCGGTGGTGCCGAATAAATATATTTATTCGTTTCACGGGCGCACACGCGTGGGAATCGTCCGCACAGGAATTGAGAGGCGAAGATTTTCTTCCGGCGCGCGAAAGTGGAAAGCGTTCCGATAAAATTCACCGCAAAACGAATTAAAAAAAAAAACCCAAAAATACAGAGCTGCAAGCTATGGCCTATAGATAATAGCGGGGAGACGCGTTTTTTTAGGCGAAACCGATTGTAGAAAATGAAAGAAAAAAAATTATGAAAAGACGACTCGACGACCCGAATTCTAAAGGCGAGGAGAGAGGAAGACAGAGCACGCACGATCATTTTTCAAATGTAAACTCGCACCTGCACAACCATCATTTTCTGCGCCCTATAATATTCGCGCGGCGACGACAACTGTATTATTCAATTGTATGATAGTCCCTTAGCCCGTAAGCCGATATAAAAGATAACCGATAATTGATTCGATCGACGTTCTATCCAAGGGGATGCAGTCAGGTTTATTTTTGTCCAGATGCCAGAAACACCGGACGCCCGCTTCGCGATTACACGTTTGTGTCTCTCATGGTAACGGTTCCAATTTCTTTTCCACGTTGTTCCCTTCGTTCAAGTGAATATTGTTTCGTGTCGTTGCCAGTCTGGTGAGAAACAAAATTCCGACGCAGGAAGGAAGAGAACAAACTTCCGTGAGAATTTCATTCGAGAGAGAGACAGGCGCGTCTGACTAAAGCGGGGCTGTTCTACTTGCCGGTGAGCACGCCGTATCACAGAGACCGCAAAAGTAAATTGACTGTATCGCCTTGCGCACGCCTGTATCATAATGAAACGCACGAATTACCATGTGTCATATAAATATAAAAAATATATATATATATATAGATAAACTAACAATAACGATAATAATTAAGTACCTTACACGTGTAAGCAGTATCCAAGAAATCCGAACTAGTTGCACCAAGTGCCATAGTCCATAGGTCACAGTACGTTTATCATAGCGAGAGAGAGACTACTTCGTAGCCGTTGCTAGGGGCGAGAGAAATGAGAGGGAAGAAAAAAACGCAATTAAAAATGAGAAAAAAACGAGATGAAGGAAAAGCAGGTCGAACACGGTGACGTTCGATGACTGGCTAAGTCGCGTTCTTATTGCTTATTGTTGAGGCGAACGAGCGCGAAACTGCAGTCAAGCAATCAACTAAAAACACCGGAAAGAGAGAGCGAGAGAGGGAGAGTAAAATATGGACAGAGGGAAGGGGGAGGGGAGATAAAGAGAGTGTGTGTGTTTGTGTGAGAGAGAGAGAGAGCAAAAGAAAAGTTGGTCCGTGCGACTTGAGATTTACGATGGGCCAGTTTCGCTGATCTTTGGAGAACGTTTTAGAACATGAAAACAGACACCAATATGACAATATAATAATGAAATTAATTTTCGGTCCTGTTGCTCGGTTACTATATTACCTATTGCCTCTCCCAACCCCTTGAACCACCTTGAAGGAGAACTCGGGGGGCGAATAAAAGTACACCGAACATCCATATTTACTGTACAATTTTGTCGTTTATTTTTCGACACGTTAGTACATGCGATTAGACGTGGATCCCCGGCTCGCAAAAATGCATGGGTTCTGACGACGAGAGGATAGAATGCGAGTGAGAGAGAGAGAGAGAGCGAGCGAGAAAGGTTGAACGAGCGTGAGAGAGGGAGAGAAAGGATTAAAGGGGCACAACTGTAAAACACATGGCCGTGAATGAATCGGGGCGAGATGCGTGTGACCTTTTTCATTTTTCTTTTTCTTTTCCCTTTGCGAGAACAATTATCAATTATCTTAAACGAAGGGACAGAAAATGACGAAAAAGCAAAAAACAAAACTGTAGTAACGTCGCAATTGTATGTTGTAAACATTACTATTTCAAATATAATGTCATTATTAAACATGGAGAGAGTTTCTCACTTCCGACCCGCCGGGAGGAGTCTCGAACGGAATGAGGTCTCCTCTTTCCTTTTCAATATTTCAGGCAACAATGGAACGACATTCGGACGACGACGACAAGCGCCGTCCATTGACAAAGGTAAAATAGTTTTATTCCCGGCGGACGGTCGAATCGGGGCACGAATTCGATTTTGCCAATCCAACACCGAATAGGCTGACCAACGCGGCGCCTATACCACTTGCTTTGAAATAAACGTTCGAAACAGGGTGCCCCAAGTAGAAGCGCTCAATATTATCTCCCGCAACTTCCCCGACTTCGTGTGCCGCATGCAATCGAATCTATTCCGCCGTCGGAACGTCGTCACACAAGGGTTAAAAGGGAGGGGATGGGGGATGTTTTCAGCCGCATGATCATCGAAGAAAGTTCTTTCAACGCGATGCACATCGGCAGACAGAGAGCACGCAGAGCGGGGTTCCATGGAAAAGTAGGCGTCGCGACGCGTCGTGAACGTCCGTCGGTATTCGCGGACTGTCTCGTGTGTGCGTTGCGCGGAGCACGCTACACACAAGCTATATATCGTACGGGAATCGAGAGCGTCGAAACACGGAGCCGAGATCAGACTGACTTTACGAAAATCGATCGGCGCTCATCGTCGTCGGGTTAGCGACGCCTGCAAAGCGTGTGTCCATTACAACGACGCGGTTACGTGAAAGCACCGCTGGCCGGCTCTCCCTTTCTTCGCCCTCCGTTCCCCATCAGCGAACAACCCTCCAAATGTCGAGGGTGGCCTCGCGTTCATCGAAACGGCCGGACATCTCGTGCAGCCTGTCGGCGAGGAGGTGCAAGAGAACGGTGCTCGCGTGAACGTGGTGAAGGTGAACCGTGCGAAATTCCTCCGGTCGTTCCTCGCCAGCCGAGATACACGGAAACGGATGCTGTCGAAATTCGGGAGCATCGCGCGAAGAAAAGGGAAGAACGCGAGGAGCGTTCTCGCGACACTGTGAAAGCCTTCCACGAAACGCATATTACTCGCCCCTGAAACGTGGCGATACTTTTTTGGCAAAAGTGCGAGAGGGGTAGAAAAGTGTCCTCCGCCTCGTTATCGCCATTGTTTCGAGCGTAGACGTAGACGGGTTGATAAGTAGCCTAGGTGCTACTGCCGCGCGTGAAACGACAATAATATTCAGCAACGTTCGCAGGCGACCTACTAACTGCGAGCAAGAGCCACAGAGCGGTTGCTAGCAGTCGCGTCTCGCCAGCATCCTGAATCGATGTGAGCAAATGAATCGAGCACGAGGGACGCGTTGTATTCCCCCGAACTCAATACCGAGGGCGACGAGATCAAAGTGAAGGAACGCGAGAGTGTTCGGGGGGCAGTCTTCTATCGTCGATGAGACGTTCAGATCGTGAGCGATCCGTTCTCTCGATGCACGCTCTAAGCAGAGAATCGGGATCAGCGGAAATTCGGCCGAGATATTACTGCGGCAGCAAAATTAAACGGTGAGCGTGTCCTGCGCGCCCTATCCCTTTGTCTCCCCCGAGAATATCGAGGCAGTCTACGTTCGTCGAGGGGCATCGCAGCGAGCGGAGAAGTACGGTGGGGAGGCCGTCCACCTCTCGACGTGGAATGATAATAAAGGAAAGCTACGGGACAGGCCGGCACGGGGCGACATTATGCGAAGAGTGGATCTGAATGTACCGAAATCAACCCTCAGACCGTTCCCCCTTGGGATGGCGATAGGTGCACTCGCTGAAATCGCGATCAAGCTCATCATCAGCGGCTACATACTCGCCGTGGTCGTCTACGTGAACGCCACAGGGAGCTGGGATAAGGACGATGACTTAGGTGAGTCGACCCGATGAAATAATAATATAATGGAAACTGTGAAAACGAATCGTGAAAATCGTCGTGTTCCGCACGATTTATTAATGGGCAAAATGTAGTCGAACGGTATGCCTGGCCAAGCATGCACCGCGTCTACTTACGTAGATCTACAGTGACTCGAAGCAATTGGAACGCAAGCGCCTGGTATTCGTTGGGAATACTTGAGATTGCGGTGCCCTAAGTAGCTTGTGTGTACACTGATCAGCCGCGTGTCCGACCAAGTGTCTGGCATATTTACTCGACCGGCGTACTACGGAGTGGTCGACGACAAGCATCTGGAACACTAATTCCCGACATACGCCGCAAGCCTTCGTACGAGGCATTTACATTTTCGCAACGGTGTCACCGAATTCTTTCTGCCCTCTTTTCTAGTCGCAACTTTTGAAGTCAGCGCCGTGCTTGGACGCACAGCACGATTGCCTTGTGACATTGAACCGTCCACGCGAGAGGATCGCGTATACATGGTGCTTTGGTTTCGCGACGATGCCGTGAAACCGATCTACAGGTACAGATAATGAACTTCGAGGAGCGCAGAACGTTCGAGATGAAACGGCGGACGAGTTACGGGTGCAACGTATTTTCTTTCAGTTTCGACGTGCGAGGGAGAGCATTTAACAAGGCCCTGAATTGGTCGGACAGTACCGCGGTAGGGCCCAGAGCTTATTTCGTCACCGTAACGAGACCGGCCGCTCTTTCCTTGGAGGCGGTTCAACTGGACGACGAAGGGATCTATCGGTGTAGAGTAGATTTCAAGAATTCGCCCACGAAAAACTTTCAAGTGAACCTCACTGTAATTGGTAAGGGATGATCGCCGTCAGACCTCGTCTTGCGAAGGGCAGTCGGGCGAAAATTGTTTAATCCTTTCTGAATCGTTTCCAGTTCCACCCCATCAGCTTTTGATTTACGACAGTTCCGGGATAGAAGTGGAAAGTACAGCGGGACCATTTCAAGTGGGCGTTGAATTCGGTCTATCCTGTGAAGTAAGAGGAGGTAATTATTGAGGACCTTTGGAAACGCTGTAGTTGCGACAGCTTTTGTTTGATTATCAACCTTCAATACATTTCGATGCAGGAAAACCGACACCTGTAGTCAGTTGGCTGATCAACGAAAAGGAGGTAGACGGTAGACTGGAGGAGATTGGGCGTAATATCGTCGTCAGTAAATTGACGATAGCTCAATTGAGAAGGGAACACCGAAACACCACTTACAAATGTCGGGCTTCGAACACAAACCTTATACCCCCGTTAGAGAAAACTATCCTCCTGGATGTTTATCGTGCGTATCAGAAATATACGATGCAACGCGTCCGGATAACTTTACGTAACGCATGAACGTTCGATTGTTCCAGTGAAGCCATTGTCCGTGAAAATTTTATCGAAACCGTCGATCCTGGAGACAGAGAAGGATTACTCCATCACGTGTGAGACAGCAGGCTCGCATCCACGTGCAAAAATCACCTGGATGGAGGCGAACGTTGCTTATCACAGTGGAAAAGTGAATAATTTACTATGACCATGTGAAGTATAATATAGTAGAATTTTCTCACTAATTCGTGTTCATTGTACAGGTACTCGACAGCGGTAATACTTCTGTTGTCCTGAGCACGCTCATATTTTCGCCCATTCCCGACGACCACGGGAAGATCCTGAAGTGTCGAGGGGAAAATCCAGCACTGCCAGACGCGTATTTAGAAGACTTCTTTCAATTAAACGTAGTTTGTAAGTACGGCCCTACGTCCAACAATAGTAATAGCAACCGGTTGTTGATAACACGATTCGTTCGCAGTTCCACCTAAAGTACAATTACACCTAGGCAGCACCCTGAATGCTGAAAAAATTAAGGAAGGCGACGATGTTTATTTTGAGTGCAAGGTCCGAGCCAACCCCGAGCATCACAAGATCACGTGGAGGCATAATGTGAATAATCTTTCCGTCAATTTATTTACCAATTCACGTTACAGCGATTAATGTAACGAATGAACGATCGTAGGACGCGGTCTTGACGCAGAACTATTCAGCTGGAATAATCATGAGTACTCAGAGCCTCGTTCTCCAAAAGATAGGACGCGACAATGCGGGGAACTACACCTGTCTTGCCAGTAATGATCGTGGCGAGACCACGAGTCCAGTGGTGACGTTGCGGGTTCAATGTAAGTTTAAAGTACATCGTCGAAATTAAAGGGGGAGAAACGAAATCGACGAATTTCGTACAATTTGCATGATTGTTCCATTCAGTCGCGCCGGTATGCAAAGCGAAAGAGGTGTCCATTATCGGTGCATCGTTGGAAGAATCGGTGAAGGTGCGGTGCGAGGTGGACGCCGACCCGAACGAAGTAGAATTCGTCTGGGAATTTAATAACAGCGGCGAGAACTTCGAGGTTGCACCGGCGAAATTCGACGGCAATAACGGTACAATGAGCGAGCTTGTTTACACGCCAGTCTCGGAAAGGGACTACGGAGCACTAACGTGTTGGGGTAGAAACGTGATAGGCAAGCAAGAAGCACCCTGTATCTATCAGATAATTCCAGCAGGTGATTTCTATACTTGAAAGGATTCAACGAACATTTCGAAAGGGTTCCAGGAGGAAATGAATTTTTTGTTTCTTTTTTCGTCCGTCCACAGTGAAACCGAATCCTCTGAACAACTGTACGATAAAAGCATCCTTGAATCAGAGCTCCGAAATACTGGAGGTCGAATGCGTGCCTGGGTACGACGGTGGCCTGAGGCAAGAGTTCCGATTAGAAGCGTACGAAGTACTCACTGGTAATTTAAGGGTGAACACATCCAGTGTATCGGCGGATGTACCAATGTTTCGAATCGCCGTGGCCGATCTTCTTCCGGCTACACACTTTTACCTCGTTACTTATGCTGTGAACGCGAAAGGGAAAAGTGAAGTGAGCCTTTTGGAGGATATAATGCTAAGAGATTCTGAGAAGCATACAGGTAATGATTAGTGGTGAAATAAAACGATAGAGTACCGGCTTCGAATGACTTCCAAACGTCCATGATTATTTCAGACAGCGGTGTAAGCATGGTTCCACTTATACTACTTCTTATCGGTTGCTTAATGGCATTCGGTGTCACTGTTCTCTCTGTAATGCTGATGATGTATCGACGCAGAGGTACAACTTCACCTGTTCACATAGAGCCGTACATGAAACAACCGATAATCACCCCTCCGGATTCGAGGAACAATTCTATGCTGGACGTTACACACGGTGATCATACCTACTTTGTCGAGTACACGTTGAAACAGGTCACCGATTACGCGCTCAACAATCAACCAGACATCATACAGTCGCCACAAGGTAACAGATTTTTTTTTAATTACTTGCAAATACGATAGAGTATGTGTTTTACATTGACATTGTTTAATTATAGACCAGGAAAAAATAAAACGCGAACCACAATTATTTTTACCTGTTCGACCAGATACGCTGTTTGCACCATACGATATTCATAGACAAGGACTTCAGAGTAACAGATGCAGCGTAAGCAATGTTTCCTAACGATGATAGAATTTCTGTAGCCGACATTTACAAGTTTCGTATTATTGTTAACGTCGTACAATTTTTGTTGCAGTTAAATCCATTCTCGGCAAAGTCTTGGGAACCTATTAGTTTTAAAGCTGATCGTAATTTAATGAAGGAGATCATTATCGCCAACTCCATACCCGGTCCAGAAAGTTGTGTGTAAAAAAAAACATATTCAAAAGTACGAACGAGCAAAACATATCAAGAGGACCGACATTTAAAGCCTAAAAACAAACACAATCGTACTGTTAATTATCATATTGGTACCAAAGACATCAAGCAAACTGCAACTGGTTTCTCGTCGAGTTTGGTGTACGTTGCATAAATGGGTGGGTGGCATAGTGCGAACACTGAGACGTATTACACCGCTTACAGGTCGAATGTCTCGTCATTGAGAAACCTATGGAACTGAAAACAATCTAGGTATCGTCAAGACTAGTTGCATACTAACTAAACGCTACACGTGGTGTATTATTCCAAGTTTAATATATTTTGTGTCAAGTCTTAAAATGGTCCCTTATTCGAGCGATAATTTCACCCGCCATTAACAATAATCTTCATTATCCCTTCCAGTAATTAATTTTAATCTCCCGCGTCTATCTATTTAGTTTCTATTACCATTTAAAATAACGTATGCTTGGCGTGAGTGTACCGAAGGGTTGTGACGCACGATTTTCCATTATTACAAAGATATGAATGAAAATAAATGCTATAAATCGATGCTATCAACGCGACGATTCCAAGTATTAGCACTACCATACAAATTCTTTGACGAATTTTTCCTAAAGTACGCAGACACCATGCTTGACGAGTCGGCGTTGAACTCCCCATAAGCAAAGTACTAGTCGCGATTCCGCCTTGCCGCCTCTTTGACCTTAACAACGACATATACTAAAAAGAGAAAGTCATATTTTCATGTTGCATTCGTGACCATCAACGTTAATTTTGCAATTTCAATCCGTTCATGATATTACTTGAGGGTTTTGTAATTCGTTCATTTGTCGGCGAATTAATTTAATTATCTTGCATTTCTCGTGCTTCAAAGTTTTTATAAACTCATCTTCGTCAATATCATAGAAGCTCCGCTCGTAAATTTTTCCGCCCTCGTACTTTGCAGGGCATAAGTTTCCAGTGCATAACATTATATATACCTCAGATGCCATTCGCCTACGGAATAGAAAATTAAAAATGAAATTCTAGAAAAAAAATTGAAGGGCTACGGAATTTTATTAACATAATTTCGACATATCAAAATTGTTTCTATAACCATTTCTTTCGTTCTTTTTCCCTTAAAATTTAATATGATACACAGTATTCAATCAGGGGCACGAATCGGTACGAAGGTTTGTAGCAAATTACGATGTGGCTTCATTTAAAAGTGACGAAAATGCGATTTCATTGTAGATCCGATCAGGCTCTGTTCCAGAGTACTTTCGTTTGATTCGGGCAAGTAAACATGATAAATGCCCACCCTGTTATCCTCCTCCCAAGGAAGAACTGATAAAATGTCCTGATTCTCATCTTTGTGGTAAACACTTAAAGAAAAAGAGCTTTAGGAGAGCACCAACGAAAAAATTAGACACGAAGAAAGAGCTGGACAATCCTGATTGTCCATGGTGCAGAAAACGATAAAAAAAAGATAAGAAGTAACAAGAATTTCACCCATTTCCGATGTTTCATTTTGTACAAATTCTGCAGATCATTAAAACCTATTCCTTCATATATCAGTACATCAACAGTTTCATCGTAATAAAAACCGTGTAATAAAAAAATACTAAACACCTGTTTCGTTAGACAAAATGGCCCCAAAACTATGTACATAACTAAATTACAAAATATTATTAATCTTACGTTATTATTAACCAATTTAAACGCTCATTTAATTAACCTTTGGCTTCTTTTCTGGCGGTGGTTTCATATCTTTCTTTTCGGTTTTCACTTCTTGCTTAATTTCCATTGCTGAAATATTATGAGAGTACTTAATTTTTGTGTTCTAAACACATCTGCGAATACTACGAAACAAATTGCTTACAAGGTTCTATCGCCTGATGCAGCGGTTTTGGAATAGGTAATGGAAATTTTCGTGTGAGTTCACCAAGTAACATGTCAACCCTTTGACGCTGAAATAAAGAACTGGGTTCTTCGCGAACGGGTGCTTCCTTCTTGGCAGCCAAAGCTTTGCCGTTCTTGAAATCCCAGTAGTACCCTTTACTAGGATGATACCTTGAACACGAACTAGCTTCTTCGAACGCGGATTGCAAATGATGCACTGTAGACAACTATGAACAAAAGTTCTGGTATTAGGGTATGTGCATTGATAATAGAAGCGCATTTTTACATAAGCCACAATTACCAATCTAGAGCTAACAACTGATGCCAAGTCTGGAGCTTGATATACAACCCCGGCAATGATATAATAGTCTGCTAGAGGTGCTGCTAATGTAGAAGAATGACGATGTTGCTTCCTGATCACGTACAAAATGGGTGCTTGTACGTGCAAAAGAATATATTCAAGTCCAGTCATATTCCTAGAATGAAATAATTAAGCATAAACACATACTATATTCAAACGTCCACTTATCTATGTAACTTACTGCAATTGATCGGGACTTAAGCGTTGCATTTTGACAATTTCATTGTTACACGTCCTATCGTAGAAAGGATTACTCCTCTCAGAGAAGTAGTCCATTATGTTGCTAGGGTTTAACACAGGAATCCAAGCACTGTCATGCCAAGAGAGTCCCAATGGATTCTCTATTAATTTCGTAAAGTAAAAACCAGGAGGTTAGAGTGTATGTAAACAAGTTTAATACAGCCTTAGTACTTATAATATAATATTTTATTTGATATGCTGTTACCTGTTGCTACAGGCGGCCTCGCTGATAACATTCTTATTTTTGTTAAATACACAAATATCGAATACTTTAAGCGTTTGCTTCGTCGACACAACAAAAACGATTGTTTCTGATACTTCTATAGTTTCGTCGATGTATTGTACGAAATTCAAATACAATATCGAGTAAAATATCTGTAAAAGGTAATAATACGAAAATATATAAAGAATACTGTTCGTTTATATTTGTTTAAGTGCTATTGCACGCAAAACTATAAAGGCGAGTGCAATGCAAATAAACCAAACATCCCTCCGTAAGCGTCAGTGGTTCTCAAATATCTCTAATCGCTAAAATGTTAAGTCTCGGGTAGCAGTAGGCTAAAGGTGTAGATAAAAAGATGACGAATTATGAATAATTACATAATTTGATTACCCGACAAATAAGGTAGCCCTTTTCCCATTACTCTATAATTCTTTAAAATTATCACGTTAGTTTGAAATATCGTTGACAATCACTGTCGAAGTAAAGAATGCAGGACATTGTTCGCATTTAGAACAGCGGCTATTAAAAAAAATGGGTCAAATGCAAAAAAAGATGCTCGTATTCAAAAGGGAATGGGTCACGGACATGTGCCAGTGGTACATTTCGGGCATAAAAAGAAAACTCACATCAAAGATGTTTACGTTCACGAAACGTAAAGTACATTCGAAACTGGGTGAGAAAAATAGACAAGCATATAAATAGAAATTGAACAAGTGTCTCCAAAAAAGAACGAATCACATTTAAAAATAAATATGAAGAAAACCATTGTACGGGAATGATATCCCTATTCTTTCCGAAAATCCGATAGTAAAGTATTTTTTTCACGAAGGACACAGAAAAATGCATCCCCTATTATAATTAATAATGCTATATAAAATTCTCTTTTTAAAATTGGATACCCAGGGCAGAACGAGAGTAAATTTGTACCAGGCGATATGTTCTACATATAATATCTCTGGGTGCGACCAAAATTCACATAATAGTGGGGATATGTTCAGTAGAAGCATCATTCTTAGCTCAAGATGATACTAATCCGAAAGCTATTTCCACGCGAGATACATACAGGTGAAGCACAGTGACCTTTAAACTTTCGCGTTAAGTCCTCATCCTTCACTTTCAAAAAATAAGGTAAGGACATCTGTACCAATCTAGTTACAGCACTTGTTGTCACACGTTACTTTCTATTTCTGGATACCTGTCAATCACAGGTAGTTGCACGTTTTTCCAACTAAGGATAAAGGAGCGAGATTTTCCGTGTATTTCTGTCGCTTTACCATTGAATTTTTTTTATTCATTTTTGTTTTCATGCAAAACGTATCGTTTAACCTTTCGTCGTGCAATGAACTTTTCCCCGTTACGCTTATACTATTATGTAAATAAAATAAAAATAATAATTCTTATCGATGATTCGTGTTTTATTCTTTTTCGAGTAAATTTTGTTGGAATATTTCTCTTTAATATGATGTCAGACTATATTTTTAGTTGCATTCCTAGAAAACCAAAAATTATTTTTCCAGGACTCAAGCTATGATAAGTATAACTGTTAAACGATATTTGCAAGAAACCTTGTTTATTTATACGCCATTTTTATTTCTTTACTTTTCAATTATATAAATCATATTGAAGAATAATTCTATTAATTTAATTTATATTTGCAGAAAAGTTATGACATCTACTAGCACGGAATATGGAATAGTGCCTCTCCATAAACGGACAGACTTGATTCTGGACTGTTGCTCGTTACTCAATTCCGAATGGCCAAGAAGTGAAACTGCACGGTATAATATAAGTAATATACAAAATTGTTTGGTATAAATAATTAATTTAGTTCTTGTACGATACAGGTTGAAATACCTGAGTGCATCGTGCGACGAATTTCCCACATGCCTTATACTCATTGACAAAGAAAACAGGGTCCTTGGCCATTGTAAAATATCTTTGATACCTAGATTACGCCATAGTTGCTTTATACAATCAGGTGAGAATAATGGTTTTTGAACAAAAATGCTATGCAGGAAAGCATTCATGTAACTAAATCAATTGCATGATATATTTCATCTATATTTCAGTGATAATTGATTACCAATGTAGATCTCGGGGACTTGGGTCCAAGCTATTATGTGGAGCTGAAGAATATGTAATGAAAAAAGGAATTAAAAATGTATATTTAATAACCAAAGGCCAAGAAGTTTTTTACCTGAAAAATGGATACAAAACTTGCGATCCATTTAAAGCATCTGGAATTAATGACGTTGTGTATTCTAATGCAGCATTTACTAAAGCAAAACTTAAAGAGAAAAGTATACAATGTTGTGGTCCTCCACCTCCACCAATGCCAAACTTTCAAATGCCAAAGTTTTACGATTTAGGTCTTATAACACACAGAACGCATATGGTAAAAAAATTGTCGCCATGATAGTGAAAGAATGTTAAACAATTTTCTGTTTCTACGCCATTTCTTTATGTTATTCCATGTGTATATTATTTATTTATTTAGACAGAAAATTATTTTTTTTAATTCTTAAATACAGAAATTATTTTTCATGCACACAACTTGACATAAATTATATCCATTCCAACAATTGTTCAAAAAACACATGTACTCCTTGGAATATGTATACGCAGTCTCATAGAATCAACGCGATACATTTTGTACAGACTAGAGCTTCCAATTTCAAATGTTCTACTTTTCCTTTTTAACATTATTTTAAAAAAGCAAAGACAATTCTTTTAAATGCCCTTAATTCATTATAATTAAGGATGTATTATTGTAGAAAACTGAAAGTAGCCTTTATTTGTACGCAATTTATATCTTATGTTATATCATGCAACATTCGCAATACCACAAACTTTTTGATGATGTTCCACCTGTTGAAGACTCTCAACGAGAAAAGCACCTAAGTCATGTTTAGATATAGCACGACCAGGAGACTCGTCATGTTTCACTACATATTTTGTGCTTGGTACATCTACAAGCAACCCAAATATGCATTATTAATTGTTTATAATTGTAACATATATATATATATAAATTATTTATTTATTTGGAGTATTACCGATAATAAAATTGAATATAACAAGTACCTGCAATATGAGGCGGTAATACGGCAATCCATTTTAATTGGCATTCTTTGAGAAGATCGAACATACGTTGATGATCAGCATTTAAATCTTTAAAAATGCTAGGTACTGCATCAGGCTTATAAAATAAGAATGCTGTGAGGAAGGAAACATATGAGAATATATGAAATGTGTAAATCTGTATTTCAATTGAAAGTAAAACTAATATTTTACCCGATAAACAAACAGATAGTGTTTCAACATTGTGCACTTTCATAGCATTTATTATATTTTTCAAACCCTGGGATAGCACCGTAGTTGGACCTAAATTAGTGTTTGGAATTAATAATGTAATCTTAATCTGTGTCATGAAATTAATATGTTATATACAATGGATATTTACTCAAGTCATTGCGTGTACCAAGTGCAACGACCACTGCATCTCTGTTAGACACTGCATTCGAAACTTCTTCTGCGTTGGTAACATCTCCAACAACTATCTCTATTTTATCTCTTAAGCTTGTCGGAATCTTGGTTTCGTCCCTCACAAATACTCGAACATTTGCACCTAAATTGAAATTAGTGTAACCATTAAACATAATGTACAATTAAATTCTTGTACAGTTTACGACTTTCCGCATATGAGATATTTATATTCTTCTCAAAATTTTCATAAAATATCGTTTACATCCTAGTAATTATTTTCGACGGAGCATCTCTACAAGATGTTTATCTTGTTTATATTTTTGTATGAAAAACCTATTGCGTATCATCAAAATATATCAGTAGCAAAAGGCGTAAAGGCATTTAAATGTAAAGATAGGTAATAGGAGGACCAGTTGTTTGAATTACATATTTTTGTTTATAATCAGCATCTATTACAAATCAAAATCGATACCAATTTTTTATACGCAAAAAAGAAAGGGTGTAGTTAAAGAAGACATTTTACCCTTATTTATAGCGCTATTTAGCGCACATAAACCGGTGTTTCCTGTTGCTCCAAATATCACTATTCGATTCATGGTGACACAACTACAATCGGATAGATACTGCAAGTTCGATATCTATCTCGAGTACACTTGACGTAATTTGACGTAACTAATCGAAAACGCTACGTCATGTTTGTATGAAGTTTATCACTGCGATCCTAATACAATCGCACTATGTTCATTTCTGCTGAATCGTTATCATGGTTCTATATATGTGCAATTGAATTTAATTAAAAAATAAAGTTACTAGACTGATGATAACCATTAAAGATTGTGATTATACAATTTAACCTACACATTTACATTGTTGAGATTGTCTTTCGCCAAAAAAAACATTTTGTATCGTATAGAAGAAATTGTTACGATTACTTGTAACTAATTTTTGATAACCCTTACTGCTCAAACGGCTGTAAATCTCACTTATTTATTGTTTATAATATTAAGTAAATTCATAGTTTTGAAACATTGGAACTAATAAAAAAAAACTTTCAATGGCACCATGACAACGGTCAATTCTGGAGAAAGGAGTCTAAATAAAACGAACAGTTTGTCTTATATATTTTAAAAATAAAAATAACTATTTTATATCATATTTTTACAGTACAATACCAGTTATCTTGGTTAAATATTATATACCCAATTGTTATATTATGACTACAAGATTATTTATTACATAATAAAAACGCTAAGTCCGTGTTAAGCATAATAGGATGGTGGCATTATTAAATCTTGCAATGCAGATAGTTGTTCTTCTGTAAATTGTTGAGAATATTCTGACACACCTCTGAGCCCATTATGTGTTCTCTTAAAATCATCCAGTGTTTTCTTAATTATTGTCTGTAATACAGAAAAGTATTATTATCTGCTGAGCTACACTTATACACTTCGAACTTCATTTCACACTAACCGGTATTGGTTCTGGATCATTCATATGAGGACATAAATCTTCAAAAATTGGAGGTAGATATTTAGGTATATCATACGGATGAGCCTGTACATATGCACACATCCCTATTATAGCTGCGTGGCGTATTCGTAACGCATCACAGTTCAAGTTCTTTTTCCTGTTGTCATCCTTGCTACAGTTTAAGCGGTCTCTTTTATATAATTTAGTCTTAGACTTTTTCTTGAATTCGACCTGAAAAAATAACGAGCCCACATATACATATTCTCTGGAACGCCAGTTGCAAAATTATTTAAAAAAAATACTCACCAACAAAGATTCTTGTTCAGGTATAAACGCACAGTGTAATAATCCACTGAGAACTTTGCCTGCATTTTTTCTGACTTCTACTCGCTCGTCTTCTAGTAAACGTAGAACGATATTTTTAATGCAATTCACCCATGCAGGATTACTTAGAAATGTTCCCATGTTGTAGAACACCCATGCTTGAAGAAGTTCCAAACAAGCGGATCTTGTCCACCAAGATGCGTGCGTTGACATTTCTTCTACTGCTTCCAAAGCTATTGGCATATTGCATGATAAGGTGATTGCATGTGCGTATACGGCCAAAGTAGATGTACATAATTTTTTTAATTCTTTATCTGTCTCACAATTTTCCAATTGATATATTGCTGGAAATAATTTATACAATTCTGGTGGTATACCGCACCATAAATGTTTTGTATTTAATATCCATTTGCAAACAGTTTTCAGTAATCGAATGGCCTTTTCCCTCTCCACTTCGTTTATTCCGGATATTTTTGAATTGCTGGTTTCAACAGCATTTGTTTCCGTAGACAAATTTTCTACTTCTTTATTGAATTTCTTTGCATTTTCGTTCATGAAAGGCTGCAACTCTGGCAGTATTTTATTTATGAAATCGTCTAGTTTAGGTATTAATTCGCTGTTTGAACTATGCGCTGATTTTGAGCTTGTGACAAATACTAGTAGTAAAATGGAACCTAATCGTTCTCTTACATTTTCAAATGGATTTGCTAGTAATCTACCTTCTATTCGATTTAACAAACGTTGTAATAGCTCCATAACACGCCATGGTTGTTTATAAAGAATCTCCTGTAAAATGAACAAGCGTCCACACTCGATAAGAGACGACTCCAATTCACCAAAGCGTATTTCTTCCATAAGCCATTCTAATAACCAATGATATCTATTTGGATCTCTATTCTGGACCGCTAAAGAAAGACCAGTGGTCCACTCCACAAGTGTCTCTGGCGATAAATTAAGTATTGCAAGCCTTATAATTGGTAACAAAGAATCCCACATTTCACAGACCATACTGTATGGCCAATGCTTTGAACCCTTAATGACTCCGGTAACAATTTCTGCTGCGCATATTTGGCTACTTTGTTTATCCACCACTAACTCTCGTAAATGTGGTAAGAAATGTTTTAAAAATACTATTCCATGATTACGAAAAAGACTCCTAAAAAGGAGGTATTTTAAAACATTAAATTTCACTCTGTCTTTTCTCGGCTCAAGACTATAAAATTTTACAAGTTTTTGAATATTCTGTGGATCGTTAAAGAAAATATCGACTTCTTTTTCATGCTCTGTCAATTCTCGTACATTCGGGTCCAGGCAAGGTTGTTCAGACGATGGTGCATATATTTGTATCTTCTTTGGCCACGTATAATATCCAATGTATGGTAGATGAACAAATCTGGGTTCATCCCATTGTTCTGCTGTCAAGGGACGGGTTTTGTAATTATATTGAAGCCAATTATTGTCTGGTCGTGGTCCCAGTGTAAAGTTTGTAGACTGACTTTTTTGTTGATCATCTTGTTCTGCCAATACTGGTGGATCAATAGTTATCTTGGAATTCAAAAATTAATTTGTAAATTACATCGAACTCGCCTGCAAAGTATATTTGTTCACTTATGTACTTTACCTTTGGATGTTTTCTTTTCTGTTGGTATAACATACATGTTACTACTCGGGTGGATAAATTTCTTTCATGCAACGATTCATGAATTAACGCTCCTAAAAAGTAACGAACCACTTTAGGTGGATATATTTGTTCTGGATTTACCAAATATCGAATGAGATCTATTGCTATTAAGCGATGTCGCCAATGTAAATTTTTTTCCAAAAGGGCATTCAGCAGATCGTCTATCAAACCATTATAAGAGGTCATATTGCATTCATTAAACGCTCGCATCAATTCTAAGCCTTCTTCAATTTCATCTTTAGTTGGTTGAGGTAAACTGGGCTGTGGATCAGTCTTCCAAAAATTTGTTGCAATTTCTAAACACGTACTCGGTACTTCATATGTAATAGCAACTGTTTCGAACTGTTTTCTTATCAAATCCAACAAGTTGTCTTTTAATCGAATTATAGATAATTTTTCTGATGGTTTCGAAAGTACGAAGGCTGACCATAATTCTCTTAATGTCTTCCAATCGTGTTTCATAACAATTGGATTGTCTTGAGAACTAAGTAAAATGTGTAATGCACCCTATATGAACAAAAGAATATTGATAATAAGAATTCTTTATAAAGTTAGTTAGTATTATTCTTCTCTTTAATACCTTGTACTCATCGTGATTAGCTTCTGGATCTCCTTCCAAAATACCGAGTAATTTTGGAACTACAACTTTCCAAGAAAACGGGTAATAATAAAAAGCAGAGCGAGAAACGACGTATTGAGCTTGCCATCGAACACCAGCATACCTGCTGGTAGCCAATGTAAAAAGATTTAACACTATTTGTTTATGAGTTTCAGTAAAATTAAGAATCTGTGAATATGAACGTGTTAGATGTTGAATTTCTGAACGTAGCAGTATAAAAGATCCCATTATTCCTTTCTTTCGTACTAACATATCCATCATCATTCTGCGCGCATTTTCAACGAGTTTATAATTCGCTGCAGCGGCATTAGAATGGGCAGCTCTCCCTATTAAAATATTGCCCCAAATCTATAATAAAAATTTTAATTATGATTAAATTTCTTTGCTAACAAATCACGATAAATGAAAGCAAATACCTTAATCAACGCAATCAAGCTCTTTGTGTCCTCTTCAGCATTGTTCAGTATTACACTTTGCACTTTGCTCAGAAGTGTTACGATATAACGTTTCACATTACTACCGTCAGGCATCGATACTTCTTCCCTTGCCCCAAGTGTTGGCACGAAAGGAACCCACTTTAAAGATGACTTTACCAAATTTAATGGTTCTTCTTTCCACAGAGGCAAAACGGAATCACAACTGTGTATAATGCTATTTACTATGTTCAGACTGACCCGTAACTCGTCCCTAAAACCATATTTATGATCATATAATAACTTCATTGTAACAAATGAATTGAACATTGTAAAAAATTATGAACAATTACCTGGTTAATACAGTCCAGTCGTTGCAAAATCTCTCTAACTTATTTACTTCGGGAAGTAGATACTTTAAGAATAGTTGATTTAGTACAGCCATTTCTTCTTTTCCAGGAATATACCATTTGATGCTCAAAGATTTAATGTCCACCACTTGAGCCCAGTATTTTAGTTTTTCGGTAGATTCGAAATTATATGGAACCATAGTGGACAAAGAATGAAGAATCGTTTTTAATAAGATGCACGCCAAATTGTTTCCCTCTCTCGATCTTAAAATCAATACACGATCAAGAACGTTTGTCAATGTCTCTACGTGTGGTAGCAAGTTGTCCCCGGTGGTATCAACGATTGCCGATAGTAATAACATTGCGTGTAAAAGACGGCCGTCCAAATTTTCTTCCTTAACAATATCGTTACTTTCACCAATAATATCTAGAATGATTTGCGACAGTTCAGGCAATAATGCACGCAAAGTTTCTTTGCCGTTCACACGTGCAAATACACGGCACAAGCTGCTTGCCAGCTGACCGGCGACTTTAATTTCTAGTATACGTTCGGTTATAAATGAACGTAATTTATTCAATATATTTTCAAACAATGTATTATTAGCCTGCTTTAGCAAAACCATCCATACGCTGTATAGTGAGGTTTCTGTGACTTTTTCTAATTTATTTTTCTCACCGCCAGTGGAATTCTCCAATCTAACCAATTGCAATGAACTATAGTCTATAAACGAGAATATCTTGTCTAAAAGTTGTAAAACAAAATCATCAAATCCAGATGCTGTTTCGATATTCATTCTCTCTTCTGTATCTACTGGTGCAAGTAACTTGGATGAATCCATAATAGGCGCGAAACAGGCATAAATTGAAACAAGACGCAAAGCAAGGAAGCACTTTTCTGGATTGTTTGGGTCAATAATCGGTAAAAGTTGAGAGAGTAATGGTACAATATGGGTTGGTCCTTCTGGATACGTGTAGCCTACAATATAAATGAAGAAAAGATACTGTAATTTGTTAGAAAATAATAATTTACACAGCGTATAAAGCACAATCCACACCTGTATTTATATTTCCAGATCCTTCTGCCATAGGTCTGGCTATAGCTTCCATGCAACTTAAAGTAGCAATCAATTTATACGATTCTGTTGATAAAGAATCCAATGTAGAGGATACTTTATCCATAACACGTGGAATAACCAAATTTGGTCTCATAGTAGCAAGATAATGTAATGTTAGAGCAGCATCGTTTACGTTTAACTTATTAAATATGGCTGTCATGGTAACTGGGATCATGCTGTTGACAAATGCATCAATATCGCTATCGGTTAATTTGTACTCTTCGGGAACAGGTGTTTCCCAAGTTATCCTGGCATAGCGTTCTCTAAAGAGCGAGTGAAATGGAACATTAAAAATAATTGAGGAACATTAATCCAAATATATTTCAAATATTAGAATTGCCGATCTTACCGATGCAAACGGGTAATAAAATAAAATGAAAGTTTCATCAGAAGTTTCTTTAAAATCGCCAACCAGCTACCGCTATTGGCAGGGTGAAAATATGTTTCAATGGACTTCAAAAATTTTTCGAAATATGTCTGAACACTTGAACCGTGACCCTAAAAATATTAAAAATATCTGAAGTGTTATTTTCCTCCTTCTATATATTTTTTTTAGAAATAACAAAAGCATACCAAAGTTGATACTATCCATATTGCAATGGAAGCTGGATCTATCTCATGTAGCTTAAATCTCTCTGTTTTACTATACAATACAGGCAGCTTTAAGCATCTCATAAATCTTGTGAACATTAATGGAATATAGGGTTCCCAATCAATGTATCCAATATTGCAGTTAGCTAATGGCGCAATCAGGTCCATCATCTCGTGTTCCCATTCTGGGGCGTTATGAGAAATTTCCCATAATCTCATCAATTCTTCAAACCATAATTGATGTCCGATTGCATGATGTTGCGGAGGTAATTGTATTGGCAGGAACAATCGTAATGTTAGCATACTTTGACTCATTGTTGTTACATCCAGGGGGCATAATGTCGGTCTCAATTCGTCTAATATCTCCTGTGTTGCACTCAACTATCACAATGTATTAATTTACTGTTCATTTGTTAATTTATTCGGGTCAGATGTTTACTTACTGGGAAATATGCTTTTGAGCATAATATAAGTGACTCTATTGCAGTTTCATAAATAGGTGAAATACTATACATGTCTAGGTAGTTCTCATCTGGTTCAATTAAAAAACGTAGTGCTTTATAAAGCGGTCGCCACGGAAGTTCCAGTTCATCTGGAGATATTAATTTTTTCTTTCTGCAAAAAAAAATGTAAATAAATTTGTTCTTCATAATTAACGAATAACTTTGGGTAGGCATTTCTATATGGAAATTAAAGTTAACTTACTTTAACAATAAGAGTAGAACAGAGATACATTTAAATGTAGATACTGTTGGTATTTGCGGAACTGTAACCAGTTCAAATAACAATTTAACAAATAAAATGTGATCTTCCTTCTTGAATCTTAATCCATATATCTTTATGTAACTGTAAGAAATATGTATATGTATATGAATCCAAATTAAATACTTCGTGTATGAATATTTATGAATTGAGTAAATATCACATACAACTGTGATCTGGATACCTTATAACAATGAAAGAATATAAAAATTAGTACTCACTGGTATAGTTTACTAACCCATACATAACAGCCTGGCCATACTTCGTTATATATGATAGCTCTGCCCAAATTTGCTTTAATTTCAGCTAATAAATTCTCTGATTCTGCCTCTAATCCGTCTACGTAAGGCAACAAGTTATTATGTATAAATTTCTGATACTGAATTTTTTCTATATAATCATAGGTATAAATATGTGCAGTATCTTCGTTCATTGTTGCTTAGAACTTTTATTATCACAAGCACAAGTATTACAAGTAGATGTTGCCTATAACAGAGCACACGGTACAATGCAAAATCATGCGTGTTATTGGATTTGTCACAACTTGCTTATTCTCCTGCGTTTTTATTGAGTCATGTTTTGCATTTCACGGGGCCATATTTGATGTATGAATTTTAAAAATCTCGTAAGAATATCACTAAAAAACTAGACGCATATCGATTACGATGTTACGATCTATCGATAATCATACGAACATTGAAGTTATCGATAATACATGAATAAAATCGATTTTCCGCGTTTTCGTTTAGTTTTCAGTTTCCATGATAATTCATTTACAATTATATAATAAAGTAATTGCATCGTTATCTTATCCAAGAAGGAAATGTGCAGCATATAACAATATATCCGTTTAACTACATAGAAATAATGTTAACTACACATTAATTAAAAATACAACAGCAACCGTAAAAGAGTACTTGTGTTATATGAGTACTTATTCTTCATATAATTTCTTCGTTACAATTCCTTACTGTTGGTAAGTTCTTTTTAAATATATGTTTGCGTTAACTTTTAGTACAGCAATTGCAAAATGGGAAATTCAGCTACACGTTATCTATTATCTAAACTACATAATAGTGGAGATGCAAATATTTTACGAGATAAAACATATGGCGGTAGTTGCAGTCGTATCGCTGCTGGTGCAAACAAAAGTTTAATACTCGCACTTGACTTAATGTCATACGTTGTTACCTTATAAATTTCTTTTAAATGACTTAATTAAACATAGTATTTTCCTTATCTTAATCTGTAAATAAAAGAATGAAATTTTTCAATAAAGAATTGACATGCAACCTCTAAGCGAAGCGTACGAAAGAAGGTTAAGATCAAGTTTACGTACTGAAAATAATATATGCATTCTGCCGAAACCTGAAAAGCTTAATCCTCGATTGTTATTAACAGTTCCCTTCGATTCCAAGCAACGTCATACCTGAATTTATAAATGTGCAAAAATGAGGACCAGAAAAACATTTGCGATTCTCAGCGCAGGGTTATTTCTTGCTTGCTGTATTATGATATATTTAATGATGGATTTGACACTTTTCCCACCAGGACAGGGATCAAAACTGTCTGTAAACGATGTAAGTCTGCAATACGCATCTTAGTGTAATTAATATGTTACAAGTAAATGTGTAATATGTTCCATACTTTCAGAATCAGTGGTTACACTTTGAAAATAGGCTAGCGAAATTAGAAAAGGATTTCAATAAACATCACGAAGTTATGAACGCTTTGAGAGAAGTGGCACAAGCAAAAAATTTTGCCCCTATAGTTCATTCTATAAACCATCGTAATCAATCTACATCGTCTACTTCTCCTCGAGTGGGAAAAGTACTTAAATGCAACTTTAACATACAAAAGGTCCCCGATGTGGATATCCAAATGTTAGAAGTATATAGACAATTAGAATTTGATAACACAGATGGAGGAGTATGGAAACAAGGATGGAATATTACGTACGATGACAAGCAATGGCATCCTAATAGAAAATTGAAAGTTTTTGTTGTTCCACATTCGCACAACGACCCTGGGTGGCTTAGCACGTTTGAAAAGTATTACACATTTCAAACTAGAAATATATTGAATAATATGGTAACAAAGTTAGCAGAGGATAGAAGGCGTAAATTTATTTGGGCAGAGATATCGTTTTTTCAACTCTGGTGGGAGGATCAATCTAAGGCGACTCATAATGTAGTTCGTCGTCTGATTCACGATGGGCAGTTAGAAATTGTATCCGGAGGATGGGTCATGCCGGATGAATCGGTTTCTCATTGGATGTCACAGCTTACGCAACTTACTGAAGGTCATCAGTGGTTGAAGTATAATTTAGATTATACGCCTAATTCAGCATGGACCATTGATCCATTTGGCCTTTCTCCAACTATGCCGTATCTCTTGAAAAATTCCGGATTAGAAAACGTGTTGATACAGAGGGTACATTATTCTGTTAAAAAGAAATTGGCCAGGCAAAAGCAATTAGAATTTCGTTGGAGACAATTATGGGATAACGATGGATCAACAGAAATCTTTACGCATGTGATGCCGTTTTATAGTTACGATGTGCCACACACTTGTGGTCCAGATCCGAAAATATGTTGTCAGTTTGACTTTTATAGATTACAAAACTTTGGACTAAGTTGTCCATGGAAAATAGCTCCGCGAGCTATAACTAAAGCAAACGTTGCAGAAAGAGCTTCTCTGTTACTGGATCAGTATCGTAAGAAAGCTCAGCTTTTTAAAACGGATGTGGTGTTAGCACCGCTAGGAGATGATTTTAGATACACTCATTTCACTGAATGGGATGCACAATATAATAATTACCAGAAACTTTTCGATTATATGAACCAAAATCAACAAATGAATGTACAAATTAAATTTGGAACGTTAAGCGATTATTTCGACGCGATTAGGGAGAAGCACAACTTAAACGAATTTCCTACTCTATCTGGAGATTTTTTTACCTATTCCGACAGAGACGATCATTACTGGAGTGGTTATTATACATCAAGGTACACTTAAATATAGGCTGGTCTAAATGATATGCTATCAACAACGCGTATATTAAATACATTTTAGGCCTTTCCACAAACGATTAGATCGTGTATTACTAAGTTTATTGAGGGCATCCGAAATATTAACTACTGTCGCTTGGACAAAGGGTAACGAGAACTTGGTGGAAGGCACACTCGCCCAACGTTTGACCAAGGCAAGAATGTGGCATTCTTTGTTCCAACATCATGACGGTATTACTGGTACAGCCAGAGATGAAGTTGTTGTAGACTATGCTAAAAAGATGATAATGGCACTGAATAATTCTGCTCATGTACTTCAACAATCAGTGGCACATTTATTGAAAACGCCACAAGAATCTGCTGTTGATGTAGATACCGTTTACATGTCGCTTGACGAATCTAGGTTTGAGATGAATTTTTCAATATTTCTCAAGTTAATCTATCTTTATTCTCATTATTTTGTATACATAAAAGCATTCATTTTATTTAATTTAGATTGCGTCATACCAGTGCAGGAGATAAACATGTATTAATATTAGGTGACGAAAATCCTATAAAAAAAGTGATTCTATATAATTCTATTCCAAGACAAAGGACTAAAGTACAGACGCTAGTTGTATCCACTCCGTTTGTTAAAGTTAGCGATCGTATGGGGCAACCAGTGCAATGTCAGCTTTCTCCAATTTGGATTGGTACTGCAGCATTAACTGTTGCTAGATACGAGCTATCATTTTTAGTTACTGTACCCGGATTTGGTATTACGACATACTTAATTCATGCTTTACCTAAATTGTCATTCCCACCGTATGTAAAGATTTGTATCAAAATTTCGTTATGTGTACAGACTTTCACGATTTATTATCTCATTATTGTTCATTCTGTGCAGGGAGGTACACGTTGCAAACGTGACTGTGTTTAATACGGACATAAATTTTCCAAAAGTGCCTGGTTTCAATCAAATACAAATAATACCGGAGGCTCAAGAATTTTCAATTACTCAACGGCCAGAGCTGTCCGCATCTTTTGGAAAGTCAGGCCTGCTGAAAGCTTTAAGAGTTGATAACACTACAGTTCCCGTGCATCTAGAATTTGTTAAATATGGCACCAGGGGCTCTAGTAAAGATAAAAGTGGAGCATATTTATTTTTGCCTGACAAATCAGAACCAGATTTGATATCTATGGACAACAAATGCATTGTACACCTGATAAGTGGACCCATTGTATCGAAAGTATTTGTAGAATTAGTACATGTACGCCACACTTGTACGCTATACAATTCCCCTGGCGCTGATGGGGTTGGTTTACATATCCTTAATGAAATCAATATATCCGAAACACAAAATTATGAACTTGCTATGAGGCTAAGCACAGACATAGCTTCGGGTGATCAATTCTTTACAGATCTAAACGGACTTAACGTAAGTAAGAGTAAACAAAATAATCCATAGCTACTAATAAATAGATTGAATTAGAATGTTTATTTTTCAGATGATTAAACGCCAAAGATTCCCGAAACTTCCCACGCAGGGGAACTATTATCCAATGGCGGCAAGTGCATATATAGAAGATAAGAGAACCAGATTAACAGTGGTAACAGCCCAACCATTGGGTGTAAGTTCTATGGCGTCTGGACAAATTGAGGTATATATTTAACACATATGCGTGTTTATCGATGGTGAAATGAAATATTACCATATCATAAATATTTCTATGCAGATTATGCAAGATAGAAGATTACTCCAAGATGATAATAGGGGTCTTGGTCAAGGTGTAACCGACAACTTATTAACAAATCATTTATTCACGTTCGTTCTTGAAAGGAGAAAGCCTTTCTGTACATCTGCAACACCTCCAACGAATCATCCATCAGGAGTACTATCGTTGTTCGGCCACTTAGCATCGGAAGAACTGTTACACCCAATAATTGCAATGCACCCACGTAACACTTTGCCATTCAATTTAAATGCATATTTCTCACCACTCCGATACGACTTTCCTGCTGACTTAAGTGTCGTTAGTTTTCGAGTATTTCCTATTCCCGAAGGAGCAGGCAAGGCTATCGGAATGGTTTTACATCAAGCAGTTTTGGATACGTGTTGGAACGATAATTCTTATTTACGTTATTTTAATATTTCTGATTCCGTAGAAGTTGATTTAACAAAGTTCCTCAATTACATAGATGATTGGATTATTAGTAAAGCTCCGCTTACATTCCATAATGTAGGACCAACATTGAAATCACCTATTGTTAATTTATGTCCGCATCAGATATTACCAATCTTGTTTCATAAAACACAATCGTAAAATTCATTCAAATGAATTTAAGTTTTTGCTCATTATTCCACTATCAACGGCCTTACTTAAAATGATGAAATCGAATTGATCAGATGCTGGTGGACTAGTTTTATCCATCTTGTAGCTGCAACAGTATTAATTGAGAACATTTATGTACGATGGTGAACAATGTAAGTATTTTATCAAACTAGTGAGCATGAAAATATTTTTAATTGTACAGACGATATTTGAGCATAATTAGTGAGATTGCATAATATATAACGTATATTATACACTTAACTAGCTTAGATTAATAATAATTTTGACTGCCTTACATTTTAAGAATATTTATCAAATTACATCTACATAGGATCAAATTATGATTCTAATCCATTGAAACTATACTCTTTTCAACCTTAGCTGGTTGTGAGATTTTTAATGACAATGGAAGGTATAATACTTTCTATGTAAAACGCGGGATTGCAAATTTTTAAGAACATATTTTTGTTCTTGTACGAAATATTTCCTGTACTGTGATCTACTTTTTATCAAGAAATATGACTCAATTATGGTACTCAATAGAAGAGAAAATATGTTTGATCCAAATAGCATTTGCTTTTATAAGCATTGACTTGAAATAATTGACTGCGTTTATACAAATATGAATGCAAGAGAATATAGAAATGTTCTAACTACGCATACGCTTATTACTCGCGATTATATTAAAATAGCAAAGTATCGGGTTTTGCAAAATATAGCATTTTCATACTAGTCGTACCCACAATTTAGAAAATGTAATTTTGTACATCTGCAATGTATGTTTATTCTATTATCAATGTCGAAAGTTCTGTAATAAAGTAACAGTGTAAGAATTCACATTCGAAAGTTAGTAATCGTTTATCATAGGTATGAAGTAAATGATTGTTACCCAAGAGAATAGAAGAACTGCATAGCTGACAGATTATGTTTAAATACAGTTAAAACTACTTTGAGCATCTTGTTTTCCGATGCCATACATTCAAGTGCAGCCATTATAAAATGCCCGAGTCCTTTCCTTCGTACTGTGGACTCCAATTGTATTTCATAGCTGAATGAAACAAAATTGTATACGTATTTATGAAATTATTTTCGATAATATACAGAAACATAGAAGGATTTACGTACCAATATAATACTTCTTCTCTGTCGTCTATATCAAATCGAAAATGAGAAAATCCAACAAATGTATTATTTGAAGATGCTATTAAGTACCAAACTGTGGGTTCTGTTAGTTCCTTTTGTTTATCAACTGGATCCCAACCCCAACTACTTTGTTCGTACATAGTTTTCATGTTACGTTCCACAATATCGAATACCCAAGCTGTACATTCAGGCTCTGCGTCTGTAGCTTTTATGCAAGAGAGTTCAATAGTCTGGCTATCCTTTGTTACATATTTGTGAAAAACTGGTAAAGATTCTAATGGATTCGATAATGAATTTGCCTTATCGATCAGGCTTTTTGCAGTAGCTTCTTTCTCTGCGAGTCGCAGGCGCCTTGTTTTCCTTCTCTGTATAGAGTTAATTTAATGTTTAATTAAGCAAGACTGAATTGCACATAATATAACTATTTTCAAGATTGAAGCTACAATGAAATTTTTTAATATAATTTTTTTTGCCATTATAATAAACGGATTTTATGTAGAATTGCAGTAAATTAATGATTACGATGAGTAAATTTGACTGTTTGTATTCTTTTATAGTAAAAACAATTAACAAAATAAATACCTTCATCATAATTATGTTTCCCGCGTATATTAAGCAATACGAATTTTAGGCTATAATTTTTCTTGCCACGATTTTAACGTGCTATTAATTATTTTAGTATGCAAAATGTGAAAGTATCGAAATTCTTTTTTATTGTTTCAACGAATACAATCGGTACATGCAATTTTATCCAATTTTATATACACGATAAACCTTGAATCAAACTTTCGTTGCAAACGAAAGGTTTTATTTTATTTTAAATAGTTAAGTATTGCATTTAACTAATAAATAAGTATCATAAATTGAATCATATGAAATACAGAATACTCTCTCTCTCTCTCTGTTGCAAAATTTAAGCATATACTTTGTTATCACAACAGCCTATGTATATGATTCAACAGTGCAACGAGTCCATGTGTTTCACATTAAATCAGCTCATATTGAAAGAACTAATCGTATAATACAAAGTGCAAAACGGTGCATCGTATACATCATAATACAATCAGACATTCTGTGTGCAACTAAATTCTTCTGTAATTAACTTTTAAATAATATTTAACACGTAGGGAACTGCCTATTGGTAATATAAAGTATTTCTACATGTATATATATTTCCATATATATCAAGTGCCCTAATACACATAATTTGTACTGGAACTGGATTTTGACATTACAAATTAACCGAAGAAATTTTCAACCTGCTGGCAACAGATGCATTTTCAGTTTTATTGTTAGTGTTTTAAAAAACTGTTATTATTAGAATATGTACTAAAAATATGTAATCATGTAGTCGTATATATATATATATATATATATGTTCTTTCTTCTCTCTTTTGCTTTCGATTGACATAGGTTAAGTAATTTAACCATCTCCCACCTAGGTACATGTTTTGTTTTCTTTGCGTTAATTGTTCCAGTAAAACAGTGTACATAACATATGTTGAGCGAGAGCAAATTTACCACATTGGTGACTAACCAAGTGTGATAAAGTTTGATAAAAATTGTTACGTTCTTAATAATTTATGTTTATAATCGGTATTATCACATTCGATACGAGAAAATATATTTTGAATAATTATTATTTTTTATCTTATTTCAGATATTATAATTAAATACTGAGGAATGGCTGAAAATATTGCATCGAATGCAGAGGAAAAAGCTATTTCCTCAGCTATGACACAGTGTTATGAAAATTATATTATAGTTGACGTGGGTGCCAATCTGACTAACAAAAAGTATAGCAGAGATTTAGATAGCGTAATTCAAAGAGCAAAAGATGCAGGTGTACAAAAGATTATGGTAACGGGTGCGAGTATTCGTTCTAGTAAAGAAGCGTTGAGATTAACTAGGATATACCCCGGTACACTTTATTCCACCGCCGGTGTGCATCCACACGATGCAAAATCATGGGCAAGTCCTGATACTTTACAAGAACTGGAAAGTATAGCTAATAATCCAGAATGCGTTGCGATAGGAGAATGTGGTTTAGATTATAGTCGAGACTTTTCCGATCCGGAAACACAAAGGGCTGTATTTCATAAACAAGTAGAACTTGCGTGTCAATTAACTAAGCCGCTTATAATACATGAAAGAGGTGCTCAAACGGATGTTTTAGAAGTTTTAAATCATTTTAAAAATTGTTTACCACCAGTTCTAATTCATTCGTTTATTGGAACAGCCAAGGAGGCACAAACTTATTTAGACCATGGGTTTTATCTAGGAATCACTGGATATTTATGTAAAGATAAGTCCGATAGCGGTGTAAGGCAACTGTTGGAAAAAAGACTTGCACCTTTAGAGAGAATATTAGTGGAAACCGATGCTCCATTCATGTATCCTAATACCAGAGCCAGTAAACTACCTGTACATGTTAAAGATGCTCTTACCGAAAGATCCATGACGTTTCTTCATCGTTATTGCACTTTCCAACGTAACGAACCATGTGCCTTGCCAGCAATAGTGGAAATGGTAGCAGCATTTATGCAAGTCGCTCCAGAAGAAGTTGCCTTAGCTACTGCTTTCAATGCTTTAAAATTGTTTGGTCTAAATCAGTGATATTAATCATTGTTTTTCTATCCTAAAAATGGTGCATACTTGGTGCTATTTAACACTTTATTTTTCCATTATCAATATATTGTGCTCTTCTAATATTTCAAAAGCATTACTTGCGTGTTTATTAAAATGTGTTTTACGATAATAACAACAATTTATGTTAACACAATTTGTCAGCAGCTGTAGGTTTATATATGTTACACAAATTTTATTTATATTTTACTAGGTATTGTCTTCAATATATGTTACTTATATATATATATATATATACACACTATGGTTATGTTTATGTTTATACAAAAAATACTCATCAACGTATTAAAATTAGCAATACGTCAAATATTTTAGATATAATAACGTAATACAAATTTTGTAGAAATATGTATGAAATACATAGAATCCAGAATCATACAATTTTATTGTTGATGTTATAAATATTTTCATATAAATAAATTGTTACACGAATGTAAAATACATACTGTAAACGATTCTGTATAGTATTTATAAATCCTAGTCTAGATATACGTCATATTTATGTACTTAAAAATATTTAACACAGAACATTTTGCAAAATGATATATTTTAATGAATGACAATCATTTTCTATGCATGGTTTATATATTTCAAGTATTATTTTTTATCGGTTTGATGGTATTCCGAAGATGTAATACCTTTTCTGTACGTGAAAGGTTGTCCCATAAGTACGAATTTATAATAAAGGGACGAAGTCCTGATATCATTTCCATTGCTTTTAACTGTAGTTTCAAATTAGACGATATATTTCTTCTATTAACAGAATATGCGGATTTGTTAAAGACAATAATAGGAATTCTGAAAAAACGAATTGTGTTTTCTTAAGTATTTTTCCTGCGATTGATAAACGAAATATTAAGCATTATGAAATTAATATTTCTCACTTTGTACAATTCGATACTGGTTCTAAGTCTTCAACAAATATAGTACTGTCGCAGTGGCTAATATTCATTGGAGTCCCATTTGGTTGTAGAACAACAACATAATCTAAAAATATGAAATTACGCATTTGCAGAGTTTACATTTGTCAGTATTTAATTATGACTTCATATAAGTCATTCATTTCTTACCAACAAATTTACCACTTCTTGTTCTTAGTCCGTATTTTATGTATTCAGCACCTCCAACAGCTTCTACTAAACTTTCCATTACAGAAGGGCAACAGTTCCTTCCACGTTCTATCGAAAGCTTGTCTGTCAAAACTTGTTGCACTTTATTTTCATCTACCGTAATACCATTATATTCGGGATAAAAGAGTTTCACACAACAATGTAACGTTAACATAATTGCTGCAACATCTTTCATTATAAGATCATTAGATACTTCATTATATAATGTGAAGACCTTTTCCAGCAACCTTGGGCAATAACAGTCCAATGAGAGTAACCGGAAAGCAAAATAAGCTCCATTCTCTGGCAAATAATTCCTATTATTAACTGTATCCTCTATTATAGTTTTCAAGACTGCCCAACAGTCTGGCCTATAGTCAGCGATAACAAAACCTTGAATAATATCATTTATTTGAATATGTGAACATATTTGTAATTTACCAGAGTCAATGCACGTTTGTGCTAATTTGTCTAAGAACAAAGTACTGCTGAATTTCATTTTATTTAATTCCTGCAAAATGCTTATTTCCGTACTCAAACTGGTGCTTTTACTTAACAACACATCACATAACACATTTATCATCTTTTCACTATAAAAATCGAATTCTCTGCAACAAAAATATTAGATGAAATTATGTTATACGAGGGTAGCAAAATGGCTTATACGAGACAAAAGCTATTTCTTAATTAACACTTACAATTTCCTAAACTTCATAGAAACGTAGTAAAGTAATTGGTGAATCTGGTTGACGTCTAAAGATGTAGCATTTTCTATTATTTCATTTTTTACTTTAGATAGCATAGTTCTAGAAGATACATCCAACGTTGGTCGTGTGTATAGCATATAAAAGATATCCAATGGGGACCTAATATCTATTGCGCTATTATTTTTTAATAAAGCACCAATAATAAGCTGTTTGGTTTTTGTATCATTGATAATGTCAGAAAATCTGAGGGCCGTGAACAAATTATAACTCTCGCTACAGAGCTCAAATTTTGCTTGTTCTCTGAAAACCTTACACAGAGCAATCCTTAAAGAAATAACCAAAGGACATTTTTGTACATTGTCCAATGTATAATATAGAGTCATTATTTGTCCAATGGACAAGTCGTTCACAGAAACTCGTATCAATTGAAGTAATGTTTGCACTAATACAGTGTACGTTGGAACATTCAGTGAAACTAATATTCGTAACGCATAGATGATATCGTACGGGGGCAAAGCTCTTGCACCTTTTTGTATTATTTTACATATATTCAAAAATTCATTTGAACGTTTTAAATCTTTATAAGATAAGTTTCTATTTTTGGTATGTTTTTCATAAAAAGTGTGCATTAATTGAATAGCCGCCTTTGCACTCATATTCTCCGGTTGTTTTTCAACTTTTTCTACAAAATTGTTTACACCATCCAGTACATTCGAAGAATTCGGCGTTCCTGCATTTTTCTTATAATCGGCTTCTATTTTTTGTGTTAACATATCTGCAAAACACATAGCATTAAAAATAATATAAAATTATTAATAAAAAAATGTAGTTTATTACCCGCCAAAGGATTCACATAACTTGGTGTTGTAGTATAATTTGATAAAACAGTCCATTTACGTCTCATTGGTGAATTCTTTATTAAGTTTCGGGCAATATTACTCATCTTATACAACTTTATTAATTTATTTTGCAAGAATTAATATATTACTAGAATATGATTTCTAATGAAAATAGACCATGATCTTGTGTAGCTTAACCTCAAATAGGGATACCCTACTATGTGATAGGAATAATTGTTGACATATGCTGCATGAAGTAATAAATAATTATTATTTAAAATAATATACGTCCTGCCTAAACACAAGCGAAATATGAATTTAAAGATAATTTTCTTTCACATGTATGCAATTACATGACGTCACATCGTAAACATTGAATTCTCTGTTATCAACGTGTTGACGTTTGATTGAAACACTATGCGTAATTGCTTCTATTTTCCATAAATGCAAGTTTTAATTAATCTGAGAGGCAGCAAAAATGTTAGAGATAAATAAATGTATCTTGTCAAAATTATGGTATACATCGTTTATTATTTACCAAGAAAGTAACGACCAATCTTTTTCCCAATGTAATAAAGATGATGTAGATTTCGTTAAATCAGAGACAGCGATTACTAATTTACTGTAAGTACAATGAACATTTTAAGCATGATAAAATATACTTCTTGACATAATAATTAGAATAGTTAGATTTAATATTCTATATTAAATAAATGAACAGCTTTTAATTCCATATTCTTTTAGTCATTCTCAAAATGACAGTCGGCATCAGTGGATTACTCACATATTGTTACGCAAACTTAGTAACAATGCGACGTCAGATATTGAAGATGTAAAGAAACAGCAGTGCTTCATAGAAATGAAATATGCCTTGCAATTATGCAAAAACTTAACTATACACTTGGAACAGGTAAGCCACGAATAAGTAGTCCAATTTTTCCCAATCGTTTAATCTGTATTTTTGTATTTTACGCATTTCAATAGGGGTTGTTAGCACTGTACAAAAATGATTCAGAAAAAACGAATTCAGAAATTTTTGAGGAAATATCCAATGATTACCCGATATTTTTCAAACAAAATGTTTATAACAGTCCATTTTTAATATGTTGGATTCTGAACGAGTTATTATTCATTTGTTCCAATACAGCAACTAATGCTATTTGTAATTTGGAAGATTTTTATTTTTCACTACTGAGAGAATTATTAGAACTTAGATTATCTATGCAAAAATCAATCAGCAACAATTATTTGGGATGTATCCTGTGTATTATATCAAGAATGAATATTAACGAGGTTGATGGAACTCAAAAATTAAAATTACTTTTTCCTATGTGGTTAAAAGAAAATGAAACCCAGGATATTCAACTTGCATTATATGCCAGAAGAAGCGAACAATTGTTCAAACAATGGTGTATATTCATCAATGAAATTAATGTACATTTTAAATCTATTAATAATTTCAATGATGTATCAAAAATTCAAGACGCACTGTTTCATAAAACTTCTACTACTACATGCACTATAATTAAAAATAAATTCATACAAAGGATATGTAATAACAAACGTCACTGGGTTATAGACATTTTGGTAAGCAATAATATTTAAATTATTAAATTCACATAAATCTGTTTGTATTTCTTAATGGTTCTGTTTTTTAGGATATTTCTCATGCGTTAACAATAAATGAAAAGTATGACAATGTATCAGTGATACTCTCTTGCAAATTATTTGAACCTTTCTGGCCAGTCCTATTATTTAAAGTTTTGGGTGACTGTTCGCAAGAGGAGATTGGTTTAAACTGCAGTCAAAAGGATTACACATTTATATGTAATTCAATGGAATTCCTAATTCAAAAATGTAATTTTAATGCAACGTGTGATTCCACGTTAAATAAGTTACAAGATACACTGAAAAAAAGTGCAAAAGTGCTGAGATATATATTAAATAGCATAAAAGAAAGTGCGAGGACAAACAATGCAAGTAATGGTCAAGAAACAGTAACATCAGACGTGATTCATCCAAAAATATCTGTAAAGCGGATATTAGATCTACAATATGTTAGTAGTCTTTTAGCATTAAAGATGACTATCAATATACATGAACAAGAATATGAAAAAATACTAAATTTGTTACAAGATCTTCGTGTGCCTGAAGACAGTTTTAATGCATATTGTGGAATGTTGAGCTCTATAAAAGCTATTTTATTATGCGATTCTTATGATACAAACCAATCTACTATAGCAAGTTATTTTGACGATATGAAACGATACGTGTTAAAATTATATCCCCTGGATTTGCGTGTACACGTAATAGAAAATATATTTTGTTTACTTTTTTTGCGACACGAAGATTTCGGTAATGTTCAAAAGATTAATCAAATCAGTTCCCTAGAACAGTTAGGACATGAGAATAAACAAACGAAACAACATTTAAATGGATTCATTTGTAACAAACATGCTGCAAAAGATGTACTATTTTATTTAAAAGGCATCACGACAGCAACTGAAAACGAGTACATACACATGAAAAGTAAAAATGAATGCACGGAGGAAATGAATAAAACGCAAGGAATCATTGCTTCTATCGATGCAGCAATAACAGATGCTATATGGAGATTGGAACTGTATACAAATTCGGAATTCATTGAAAATGCTGGTATCATAGATAGGAACAAAACTTGTCTAAATAAATCGAATATTCATATTTTCCTAGATGGTAAATTCATTTCAAATCGTTCCAAGGAAAATGTGTTTTTTTATGAAGAAGGTAACATTTCAGACGAAACAAAAACAAGGTCCAATAGTAGCTCTGAATTGGAACCGCCACATAAGTGGCGGAAACGTTCGAAAAATATGACATTAATAACAGATGGTACAACAATCAAAGATACCACTCATAAGCCAATATTTATAAACTTTATGTTGGCAACTAAAGAGAGCTTAATTATTCGATGCTTATGGAATAATGATTATGCGAGGGCAGAAGAAATTATAGAGGTAATTGTACTATTATAGGAAACTACTTCATATATTTCTTATTGCGGTTTCGAATTTTTCGTACGTATCTTCTTCAAATTCTGTGGGCCCATATGTGATGAGCTCTTTCTCTTTTTTCCCTTTAACTTGTGTACTAAATACACCTGGTGGATAATTCATATAATATTGCTTTGCAAACAATATTCGTTTTCTTGGAAAACAAAATTTGCAACGGAAACAGCAACAACACCATCCTGTAAAATAATGGATCGGAGCTTATCTACGAAAAATATTTTGGTTTTACTATATCTTTAATAATGTCATTACTTACCCCTATAGCACCAACAGGGGATCGCAATGCATATATAAATCAGAAACCAAATTTTAATAGTCAACCACATTTTCAACCATGTTTTTCTTACAATGGGTTTATTTTTTTCTTGTTCGTATTTGTGCATTAAGCAATCTAATGCTTTAATGCCAAACTTTGTTGACGTGTCTGTACAATTCTCAAAATCAAGTAGTTCCTTCAGTACTTCCTTAGGCTGTTCTGTTAGGTCTTCTTCATCGGTAGAATTTAGAGCTTTACTAGTACTTATCTCCTGCTTTGCTTGCTCTTCATACTCCTTTTTGAATTTATGATAATCGTACATTTCTTCACCTAGTTCTGTACTTTCAACATTACTAATATCATTTCCAGATATACTATTCAAGGAAATTGATCTTTTTTTATCTTCATTGGTATTAACAGTATCATTAGTTATCTTCCAAGAAGAAAAATTGTTTCGCTTATTTTGATCTTTGCTTTGAAACACTTTTTTCTGAAAATGTTGGACTTTCATGTTTAATGATCTGAAATGAAATGTTCGTAAAACATTTATTATTATACAATATATATATAAACCAACTACTAAGCACATTATCTAATTCATCCTTGAAGCCAGCAACAAATGGTACATCGGTATTTTCTATAATAGAGCTTTCCCATATTCTTGGTATTAAATGAAAAAATGTATATGCATGTTGCACCTTATTCATCGCCTCACGTTCATTATAGCTTTCTACGAATGAATGTAGTGGCTTATATCTACTATCATCTTCCATATAAGATTTTAAATTTGCTAAATCATCAGACTGTATCATTTCGTTTTCATTTTGTTCATTGTAATCTTTGTTGTCAGATGCAATTTCAAATACTTTTTTATCTTGCAAATTTACCTGCAAGAAAATTAATTTTTTAACAAAATCGTACGTATAAATGATTAATGAGATAATAATACTTCACTGTATGTAATGGTAATGAAGCAGCGAAAACACTCAGTAGCAGCCATATAAAATATGCTGTGGGGAACATCATGATTGATCGTCATTCACTTTTATGTTACTATTAGGCGTCTAATATAAAGAACACTGAGTTAAATGGGGAAGTACAGTTTTCAAAGGCATTACATCGATTTAGAAAAAACATATGCAAAGAAGCAATCAGACTGAAAGATAAGGAACACTCCTCAGAAAACTTAAAGCCTTCTACATTAGAGGTATGTTGGAACCATCAATGCGTGCCATCGATAAAATAAATAACTAATTTCTATTGTTTCAGAATATAAGATTGGCAGCCCAAGAAGGTATACAGTCTTCCAGACAAACTAGTCAATTTGAAACATTTCTAGCATCTCAAGAAGCTAATTTACGAATGTTGTCCATCGAGACCCTTGACAGCAACGAAATATTAACAATATGTGCATTAGATTTGGCTTTAACTATGTGCCCAATTTATCCAATTTCGTACAATATGTGTGAAGTTGCATTAAAATACTTAAAATTATGTAAAACACTTGACAACACGGAATATGCACATTTCTTTTATAAATTTCATCAATTGTTATACGAAAAGAAAGATAAGCCCTCTACAGAGAATATACTCTGTGATGCAAAAGTTGCATTCTCTTTAAAAGAATGCAAAGAGAGAGAAGATTTTTGGAATGAAATTATGATTAAACATCATGAATTTAAAGAATCGCAGGCGCATAAAAATACGGCCAATAAGGTACTGAAAGACAGTAATTATTTGCCCGGTTTAAAAGTACTTAGTAAGATAATAACAGTTTGTTGCGGAATTAAGCCATACATGCAAAACATACGCACTCATTTACAACTTTTGCATACAATTATTCCAACCGAACATGCAATACTTACAGTATCCGATTTACTAAGGATTCCACTACATTACTTTTTCGGTTACCAAATATTCGAGCTGAAGATCGAACCAAGCAAGCTTGAAACAGTTGCACATGACCTGCAAATTAATTTGGCATACAGTATTCTTATAAATGCCTGTCCTAGACTTTTTCATAAAAAGGATTTAAGTTACGCTATCACCAACACAGAGAGCGGATGCATTATTTTAAATAAAGTGTCGGGTAAATCGGTGAGGACCAGTGTATTCCAGATTATTCTTCAGTAAGATTATAGACTGTATCCAAAACACGGTAATAATGTATATCTGAATTTTCAGGATTTAAGTTATAGAATCCAAGGACCAAATCAGTGTGTTTCTGAAATATTAGGAGATGTTCTGAAAGTTTTAGACAGTTTAAGCTTGAATCAATCCCAATTGAGTCATGACGTTTGCAAGTCCATTTCTAAGCACCAAGATTTACAAAATGTATTAAATAAAACGACTCGCCTTGTAAGCTTAGATTTGAGTGAATTATCTGTGGGGGATGAAACATTAACTTTTCTTTTGAATACGTGGAATCTAATGTTCCTCCATACTACATTAACTGTGTGGGCAAATAAGCCTACGTTCAATAACTTGCAACATGCAGTTTCATTAATGTCTATCGGTTACTTAATTGGCGATTTGGGCTTAGTGACCCTTGCCGCTCTTAGATCGAAATTATTAAACAATACGATGCTAGGTGATAAATTCTTCATGCAAGTCGAAGAACTTAATGAACCAGCATGGCAAGATTTAGACAGTCCATATGATCCAAGAGTAATTTTTGTTATGGCCAATGAATTCTTTGGAACTCCTTATGTGAGAGTAAGTATTATGTCCGAGTGTTATAAATTATTTGTTGAAATTTCCTATATGTTTAAGTTACTTATTAACACACTTATATTTACAGGTCTACAATACAGAATCTTTAGAGGAAGATTTGGCCAGTGCTTTTCGCGAATATCTGGACTATTATTCATCAAGGTGTGAAAACCCTGTACGAAATACAGAAACAGACCAGATCATTTTATTACCAGATATTGCAGAGAAATATCAATCTTCTATTTCTCATCACTTAAAGACTGATTTACAGAACAGTAAAGACAGTAAACATCTATTTTTCATAGATGAGTATCTTAAATCTTCTAATGAAAATATAATCGTACAATATATGGCGCCTTCGTACTTGTGCAGTATAGTACTAAGGTATCCAAATTCATCTAACCCACCTTGTTATAAAGAAGATCAATCGAGGACTGTCTGGAAAATTCACAGTATACGATCAAGTTTATTACAATACCTAGAAGGCCAATGTTGGGTTGTCTCCTACCTCCTGCAAAGAATACATAACGAGAGTCCTACCATTTTAGAAAACAATTGTGATAATTTGAAGCGCACTGCGTGCCTTGAGAATCTACTAATTTCACCTTGGGTCAAGGAATTGAAGGCATTATTTGAAAATAATCAAACTCTCGCGGCTATCTTCGAAATTATACCGACACAATTATTGTGGTCCCATTTAGAACTTACGCTAAAGGATAACAAGTGGAATGCCTGCTTAAGGCTTATAAATGCTTTGCCGACTTATTTGACTTTCAATCCTGAATTACAATTTTTGAAGGATAAAGTTCTCAGTCATATAGTTTCGAAAAAAGATTCTACACTAAATACAGAAGTGTTGCAATATTTATATCAAATTAACGATGTGTACATACTAAGTCAGACCGTGTTATACAATATTAATAGGTGGCACATAAGTATTTGCGAAAATGCTTTACTTTACACAGTACACCACGTGGATAATTATAAGTTACCTGTTCATTGTAAATTACAATTGAACGAAATTTTGCACAGGGTGCTTGTCTTTCATAAAATGCTTCCGTACTGTGTAACAAAATCTAATGACACTTGGTATGATATAGCTTATTGTACAGAAAAAATTGATCCGCTCCAAATCATCAGGTCATTGATCAATGTAGAAAAGTTTGAACTATGTTTAGAATGGATGGAATGTCAAGCATTTTCATTAGAAATACATCCTTCAGTGATCGAAGAATTTTGTACTGGTCTTTTGAAAAGTGAATCTCAAAATTACAAACAAACTTTAAAGGTATTGATGAAAAAAAAAGGTAACGCATTATACCGCGATCGTTTTTCGAAGTTTAATCTGGCATATTATTTGTTGCAGTTCTTTCAAGCATTGCCTTTGGACCAATCGATCAAACTCTGCAAGACTATGTTGACAAAATTGGAATCTATTGACTCACTGAGATTTACTTGTGATTATCTACTACAGTATTGTAAAGCAACAGAAACTATTAACTACAGAAGAACTCTATTAGGAATTGATATTTTACGTATGTTAGATGCCCAAGATAGACCATTATATCTTCATCTTATAAAAGTACCGCTATTGATGTTAGAGCAGTTACTAATGAATTGTAAATTTGAAAGTATTCAAAGAATACTAAATAATATTCAAGACAAATTAGATCATGCGGATATATCAAGAACTAGCTTCGATACAATTATCAGATTCTATGCCAAAAAATCTTTGGATTGTCGCGTATCTTTGCAATGTGATAATACTGACGGCAAATCAAGAAATGCCCAATCTCCTACTTCTGAAACAGAGAATACCGAGTTTCTTATGCCTCTACTAGTTCCTACTAAAGAAGAATGGATACCCAATTATAAAGTATGTATGAAATGCATATTCATTATGTTATTCTTATGTAATTGTTCTCAATTGTCATTTGTACATCAGGTTACAAAATGTAGTTGTTGCAAGAACGTTATATTTTCGATGTTCAACAGACGACATCATTGTCGTAGATGTGGTCGTATTATTTGTGCAACATGCTCCCAACATCGTATGCAAGTTTCTGGTTATCCAGCTTCTGTTCTTGTACGAGTATGCGACGACTGTAAACGACAGACTGCATTACAAATGCATGCTCTTCAAGGGACACCATCCACTACAAGTAGCGAAATATTCGATTACTGGCGACTAACAAGAGATCAAGAGCACAACGAAACAATCAGAGAAGAATTCTCATTTGAATACGCTCCAAATATTTCTTTGTGTTTAGCTATTCTCAATCTACATTCTGAGCATCAAACATACACTAGGTAATGAAGATTTTCAAATCTAATTTTCTTTACATTGTATAGACATTCTATTTTAATACATTTCATCAAATTTACAATTTCCAGCTTCTTGTTAGACTGTTGCGATGAAATGAAGCGTCTGTTAGAACCAGTTAGTGGCGGAAAGGTAAATCCTGAAGTTGATCATACTGTGATTATTAAAATGATACGTTCCCTATTAGTAGCTGCAAAAGTTAAGTGTGCAAAGCTGGGCCTTAATACTGGATTAGCCCATTGTGATCGTTTTCTATCGCAAGTAGATCTTATCGCCAGTCTTGTACAGTCTGACTGCTTACACCTTATACCTTCCGATAATTTAGACGGGCACACCTTGCGAAAATTGCGGGATATTTTAATTGAAAAGGAACAGTGGACTCTTGCTCTAGACGTGAGTACCAAAGCAGGTCTAGACACACAAGGTGTTTGGGCAACTTGGGGTAAAGCTTGCTTAAAAATGGGACATTTCGATCAGGCACGAGAGAAGTTCTTCCATTGCCTTGATAAAGTACAGTACGAAAATTTCGAAGATTGGGTATTATTACCACCTCCAAAGGAATCAGAAAGTACAAGTAAGAAAGAAATGGGAAAATCAACAAATAAAACGAACGAAAGTGAAGAAATTAAATTTGATGGGTTGAACACGAAAAGGGGAGAATTTTCCAAAAATCGGCCACTCAAAGATCCTCCGTTACTCACAGAAATATTGCAAATATTGGATAATTTAAGGATACACAAGCAATACATACAGCATCCACCACTGTACATGTCCAGCACGTCGGAAGAAATATTGAGTGGTTTTGGAAACTTTAAAATTGCCAGCCAGAAACAATTTCACGCGAAGTCAGCAGCAATTGTTCAAAATATATATTATATCGAGAGCCTTGATTATTTATTAACTTATGGAAGTCACAATTCAATCTTAGAGTTCTTTTTGAAACACGGGGAATTCGATAAATGCCTTGCTTTTACTCTAGAAAATGATTTGGAACCGGATTTATTTTTTAATGCAATTTACTTACATTGTTTAAGAAATGGAAACGTTGAAAAGCTTCACGAGGCAATGATTAACAATTATTCGAGTTTACTCATTTGGAAGAAATATTTACTACATGTTTGTCACAGTTTAGAAAGGAGGCAATATTTAAATATTTTATATCAGTTGCAACTCTTTATGAAAGACTCTATACGTGCTGCAATGACATGTATTCGTTTTTATCTTACCGAAGTAACTAATTATACAGAGTTACATACTAAGGCGACCTTCTTGCTTGATGCCCAAAAGCATTTGGAATCTGAATTGCAAATTGAAACTTTAAATCGGAGAAGAAGGAAGAGCACAACTTCTATACATAGCGGTCAAGGAATACTAACAATGGACATGGAACCTTCAGAAATAGATAAACATATAAATACGATTTGCAGACAAATGGAAATTACAAAGTTTCTAGCAACCAGTGAGAAAGAAGGAAGGGCTACCACCCAGTTGCTGGATTTGTTTCCTGGCAAGGATTCCAGTACTTCACAAATTCCTGAAATACCAACTTTATTTGGAAACCAACTGCAAAAGATTGATTTAGCTGTTTTAGCTATTCTTTGCGGGCGCAACATTGAAGAAGGATTTGGAATAGCATTTCGAATAATGCAAGGTCCCACAATTTAAATTTAACACAAACACTCTGCTGTTCTTCTTTTATTTGCTTGTCTAAATGATTCTATTTATTTCAGATTACAATTTACCACAGCAAAAAATTTACTCCTTAGCTGGACATATTCTGACTGTGCAGAACAATATTTCTGCAATAGAACAATTAATTAAGTGTTGCCACACATCTGGAATTCCAAATTCGCATATTATATCAGATTACGTGCTGTCGCATTGTGTGAAGTTGTTGATAAATCGTTTACATAACGAGGCTGATTCAGTTCTAAAAAATGATATTTATATTCTTATTAGATTAATAACTGACATAGAACTTAAAGTAAGATTGAACCGCACATTCGATATAAATCTTTCGAAATTTTCTAATTTCAGTAAGATGTTTTTAACATTCTCCTTTCTTTTTTTTTTAGATAAATGCATATATTGAATGCAAACAATTAAAATCGGCGTACCTATTGGCTGTTAAACATTCAAGGGCACAAGACATAAGAAAAATATTAAAGGAATCTGACAGGCTTGGCCAAAATGCAATTAAAGCGATATGTATGAAATGGCTCCAACAAGAACCAAAGCTGTAAGCTTAGGATAATTTATGCAAGTAACAGTTTAATATCATATTCCTGCATTCCAGCTTTTTTATCCAAATAAAACATTTACCGGTTTTATTAAATCTTTAAAAGGAGATCATTTTAGTGGGAGATTTGTACGCATTTATTTGTAAATATTAAATGTACGAATTTGGTAATCTCATTAGTTTGTATAAATATTCATAAAATAATATGAAGAAAGCAATTATATTTTGTATGGCTTTATTATAGTTATCCAATGGAGCATACATATTAAATTCGACAATTCAGTAAATGTGATGTATAGCAAAAATAGAAAAATACGATATTGTACTAAAAAGCTTTATCCTAGATGAAACGTATGTATAATAGAAATAAATTGATGAATTGGAAAATATTTATTTTCATAAGTACAAAATATAATATAAATAATATACATTGTCAAATAATATATCCATTTATAGAATTATGTAATTATTGTTCAACTTTTGTGAAATGCTAGGATAAAGAAACTTTTTGCATATAAATAAATAGGACAAAGTATGCATAAAGATAAAAAAAAGTATGCTTTGAACTATCAATGGAATGCATAATATAAATCTCATGAAGTCTATGTTTTAACGAATCTTATACGAAATATTTAAATAATTTCAATTACTCTGCATTACCCATTACACATTATTAAAGTGTACATAAAAATTTTACGAATAGAATTATAAATATCAAACATACTACATTTTCACCGTACGTTCATCATCGAACATTCCATATTTTTACAGACAATAGAAGTACATACATAATCCTCCTATGACAATAAACAAATATTATTTCAAAGTAGTTCACTTATGACTTCTCTTCTTCGTTTACCAGAGACGATAATTTCTCTTCGTATTTTTCTGCAAATACAGGATCCGTGTTTTTAATCGACAACAATAAAGAATCTTTTTCTTGCTGGGACCAATTGTGACCCCATTCACGAAATAATTTTACACGGCATTGAAATAGACTGGGCGGTCTGTCGGATTCGTTAGAATATCCTAAGCTTTCCATTCTAGATACCAAACCATTAACGAGGCCCGACGGCCCGCATTGTTCCAAAAGTATATCCAAAAAGTCGCTTCTCTGCATTTCAGACCATTCTTGAAACCATTCTATTACATAGCGTAGTTGTGCTTCATTCGAGAGCATGGTAGACATGTTCTGTGTTTAATAAAATTAGACGAATTAATAAATTTCGATGGAGAGTATTTCAATGCTACTTAACGGACATAGATATTATTTATCAACAATGGATAAACAATCGAAAGAAATGTGGAATTAATATAGTACAGGAGAATTAAAACGATATAACTAACGTACACTGTGAGAAATTTATATAGTAAAAGAAATATTATTTACCCCTTACTTCTTATCAATAATATTTTGTTGAATTATTTTCAAATTACAGTTTCTTAACCATCACAGATTTCTATTTGATGGGACATATAATGTAACGAGAATACATTACGGAATAACAATCAGAATACGATATTCGGGCGTAATGTAAGTTTTATAACAAGGCAACAATCGAATGAAACTTCTAATCGATCAATTTTGATTTCTTAGGGTTAACTTCGATTTCGTCTTCGAAATCCGAATCGCTTTCCGACGTTGGCCGATCTAAAAAATTGACAAAAATTTATTAGCTCCAAAGGGTTTCGAGCAGAACAATCGTTGCGTTTCTTTTTTATACTATTTATTTACTTTCCGTACTAATAGAATTATTCTGTTCTTCCACGAGGCTAGTTAAAAAATTGTTGATTTCAATTTGCGTTTCTTTCAAACCAGAAATTAAGCCACCCAAATTATTAGCATTCAACGCTACATCATTATTATTTTCGTAAATACATTTGTCGGTTTTAAAAATTTGTACGTGTATACTTCTACTGGTCATCGTGATATTATATTAGCAAATATAATTTTCATTCACGCGACAAAATAAATTCGTAAACACTTTTGACTCAAGAAAAAGGTCACAGCTCCGATAAACCGGAGGTGTGTTATATTGCACAACGAGCATTTCTTTTACTCTATTATCTTTTAAAAGGAAACCTTCGTATTAGTACAATAAATTATATACAGCACAAATATTTTTTACAGAAGAGCTGGAAAAAGAATTTACGAATAATTAAAAATTTTTAATTATATTTCGTATGTTCAGACGTATAATCTCCATGTGCATGTCGTCATCTTGTGGATTCACCATAATGGTTCGTCGTGCCATCGTGGTTGTCATTTGGTTAAATGAAGCGACAGTGGCATAGCAAACGTGTTGTGCTGTTACATTTGACAAATTTTAAAAACATATGTTGCAATTAACAAAATGGTTCTGTTGGAAAATGACGCGGTAATTTTTAATACCTGAAAGTATATTGTTCGTGGGTATATATGTTAATGTTGATTATAGTTTTTAGTGGAGCTAACACGGCTTTTCGAAAAATCCCGACTCTCCGGTTCTGTAGCACTTACCATTAAAAGGTGTAAGTATTTGTAATGTTGTCTTATAAACACTGTTTAAGCGTAAAACGTTGCTTATATTACTTTCCTTCAGTTAACGGACACAACAAACCAGTACCCAGGGAAGGCAAACCACCATTACCAGTACCAAGCGAATTTCTCTGTCTAGTAAGAGCTAAATTAAGGTCCAAAAAAATTTCTACTGTTGTATGTATTTTTTTTGTAGCACAGTTCTTTATTGTTTCATTCATCATCCGTGTACCTAATACAAAAACATTTTGTGCTTTACTTCAGATTCATTCCAAGGATGTAAATAAGTTCCAACAAGCATATTGGAACTTGTTAAAGTCAAATATCAATGGTCTGAAGAAATTAAAGAAGATTAAATCTGCGAAGCCTAAAGTTCATTGATATTGAGACATAGACTATTTTAACATATGTATATATAGATCGTATGTTATTATTCATACTTGTGAAATATAAAACATATTTCCCTAATGTAAAATGAGCTACTACCCGAAAAATAAATTAATTTTTATGTAAATAATGTCAATACGAAACAATAGTTTATGTACATAAATTTATATAACATCGCAATTTACAAGTTTCATAAACTTGCTACCTGAATTTTAGATTTGATCATTATTTATTTTTACGAATACATTGAAACACTGAGCCCCAAACCAGCAAAAATGGTGCGTGGCGCCATCTCGCGGTTGCGGCTTTTCGAGCAGCTTTCTGCACCTCAAAAACCAACTTTCTGGATTACATCGTTAATTTAAACATTTGCGTTTTTCTCAGCTCACAATGGGTATTTTTTGACCGGACTGGTCTTAAAATAAAACTGCGAATCATAGCTATCTTATCCAATAGTTTCAACAATATGGCATTTATGTTTTAAAAGTTATAAACAATTAAAAAATCGACGAATATGCACTAATTAGAAAGATGGAAGGCGTGCCCCTTGACATAGGCCATTTTGATGTGCGTTCACGCTTACAGGGATTATTTCTCCAGGGGCAGGTGCAAGTGTCTAAGAAGCTCGAGAGCTAACAGTAATCACAGGATTATCAAACATTTTTATTTTATTCTTGCCTTCTTCAAACGTTTTTTTTTTATTGTCAATACGATCATGGAGTTATAAACCCAAGTGCGACCGAAGTAACGTGATTTACATACACATTTTTCGATCACAAATTACGGTTATAAAATACTTGTCAATTCTTGAGGAATACAAATACTCTTCCGCTCTTCCTATTGCCGGAAGCATAAATGATGGAAGAAATAATAGGTATAAATATACTTGTAATGAAAAAAATGATGTTTTATCCACTGATTGTTACGTAGCAAATGATACGCGTCATTTCTGTTGTAGAAATCGTGAAAGTAGAGGATACGGTAATGATGCGAGACACAACGTTAGAAAATTTATTTGGTAACAATACTGCATCTTTGTAACGTGTCCTAAGCGTTTAAGTTTGCATTTTCTAATATGAGATTTCGATTCTTATAGATCCAAATAGCTCGCAAGAAACTATTATAATGTCTGCTGAAGAAGAATCCAGCAACATGAAAGGTATACACAGTACACATAGCCTTTTATTTCTGTCATAAATATGTATATTTTTATACTTACACATATTTTTCGTTTATTCCAATAGGGATCTTTTGCTTCGTATTTATCGGCTGAATTTTTTTTATTTGTAATATTTTTTTTTATTGCACTGTTTACAGTTATTGCTCAGGGTGGACAAATTATACAAATTATAACAGATTACGAGTGTGTAACATGTCATCGTGTATTTCAGTCACAGGATGTAAGATTTTACATTAATCGCATAAACTGTATTAAAATTTCGATTAAATGCATTATTTTTATATCATACACGGAACAAATTATTCTGTTTAATAGATGCTGAAAGAACATTTAGATATGTGCAGGGAGGAGGATGATTCCAATATTTTACAATTAAGAAGTCTTGAAAATTATGACTCGGACGATGAGGAAAAGGATGATAGCTCGGATTATGTTGATAATTCCAACGCTGGTGGTACGTATTTAGAGTGGCATATATGATTTCATTCCAACTACTTCGATACTTATTTAATATGCATACAATAATAATTTCAGATTCCAGTTTCGACGGTAAAAAAAATAATAACGATAAGCCAGTAATTACACCTGTACCTGATACGCAATGCCACTGTTGTGCCGAAGACTTAAGGACTGCGCACAGTGGTGGAGAATTTGCATGCCAAATCTGTTCCTTGTCATTTAGGAAGAAATCATCTTTGGAAAGGCATACTGTTGTGATTCATTGGCAATGCGAAAGTAGCATTTGCAAGGATTGCGGAGAAACATTTCATGATAAAAAGGCATTGAACAAACACCGATATACAACTCATGCAGATCGAAAAGTTTTTAGGCAAATATATCTTTATTATTAGAGAATTCTGTTGAAACGTATGGGAGAAAAATATAAAACAATTTAAAATTTCAGATGCGAGCCATGCGATACTTATTTCTCTCGGAGCTATCATTTGCATCGTCATGTAATGCAATCCGGTTGTCATGGAAATATTCTTAATACATTCAGCTGTCAAGTGAGTTCTTTGCATGGTATACTGTGCAGACTAAATGAAATGTATTTTGAAGCATATAAATAATTGTACATTTTGCTAGGTTTGTAAAAAAGAATTTACACGTAAGGACAATTTGCGCGAACATTTGCGTACCCATGCCGGAACGCCACAAAGGCAGAAGAAACCATGTAAATATTGTCCCAAGGAGTTTGGCACGAATCAACAATTATTAATCCACGAACGAGTACATACAGGAGAACGACCAGTACAATGTGATTTATGTCCAAAGTCGTTTCTATCGGCTCTAGCATTAAAAAAGCATAGACGTGTACATACAGGAGAGAAACCGTTTGAATGCAAATATGTAAGTAGTGATCTTGTGACTAAGCCTCAACTTTAGCAATTTAGTATATGACTTCAGTCACATAAACTTTGGCACTACATAATAATAATAATTTTCTTGTACAATTTTATTACAAGCAAGCATTGTATGCAGGATACTTTATGTAAGTTTTTACCGCAAAGTGTACACAGTTTTCAACTTTATGTTCCGTGTAATGGGGACAGCAATTTATATTATCAGCTGTTTATTATTTTCTAAAGCATTCTCTATTCAATCGTTTGTTTTTTATTTATTTTAGTGCCAAAAGAAGTTTGCTGCTCGTGAAACATTGAATCGTCACCAGAGAACTCATACTGGAGAAAAACCACACGTTTGTCAATACTGCGCAAAGTCATTTATTCAAGCTGCTCAATTAAGGGCGCATTTGTTTCATCATACCGGTGAAAATGGTTTTTACTGCGATGTATGCGGCAAAGCGTTTAATAGAAAAGCTCGCTTAAATGCCCACAAAAAATTTATCCATGAGGGAGCAACACCATTTTCGTGTGAAATGTGTGAAAAGCGATTTATAAGAAGGGAAGATCTTGTTAAACACTCTATAGTGCACACGGGAATTAAACGTAAGAAAGTCAAGGAAATTGTCGTAGTCTAAAAGTAGAAGATCTTCAATTAGATTTTGAAATAAAGGTTATATTTTTTCCATTTCAGCATTCAAATGTGATAAATGTACCAAGGCTTTTTCTGCTAAATCTTCTCTACATACACACCTCAATACTCATAGGCGAGAACCACCTCAGTCTTGTATCGAATGCAACAGAGTTTTCATTCGACATGATTGCTTAATTAGGCATATTAAATCAAAGCATCGTGATTTATTAGAAGACGTAGTGAATGAAGTCGAGAGAAAGCATTTACAAACACAACTCTGTAACATTGCTACGTTTGCTGCACAAAAAACAAAAAATGGGGAATCGAAGAACCTTTCTACTGATGAATTGTTGAAAGCTATATCGGATCTTTTGAAGATACTAATTGATGATGATACTCTTCAGGTGTTCATTGCAATAATTTATTGTATTATAAGCGTTAAGTATTGAAAAATAATTAATACATGTATTTATGTATTTATTGCAGCTCTTTGGTTGGCCTGAAGCACCTATACAAGATATTCTCGAGGCTGTAATTAGAAGATGCGGTCATTATCCATTAACGTCAGAAAGTAATTTACTTTTCAGTGAAAGGCTACGAGAAAATATAAAAATGTTGTTTACAGTTATTATAGAAGATGATACGGTCAAGTCCCTTTTAACAACGAAAACCGTAGATAATGTTATTTTACATGTTTTAGAACTCTCAAAGGAATGTACATCAAATTCATAGCTGTATGAAAGAGAACTTAGGATTAACTTTCTATTCACGTATGAAATATTCATTTGTGCGGTCTTTAATTCGTATTTAAAAAAAAATTGATTCAGTTATTTCGAAATATACAAAAGAATTAATACACTTTTTTTACATGATACATTGACATGCCTCTCTGTATTAAAAGATATATGTTCTTAATTGTAATTTCATCATTGGCGCGTTAATGTTATGTTTTTCTAAATAACGATAATTTTGTACATCTATTGATAGCTGTTGTTAAACATAAATATATAGTTAAATTTGCTGGGACATTTTATGTTAAAATAGTCTATTTTTTGTATAATATACATCATTTGCATATTGCAATTGCGTACTATTTTCTGTACCCGTCTTTAAAACATTTACATAAGCATAAAATGCTGCAGCAGTGAATTAAATAAAATTTGTGGGAAAAATTGTGTTCAACTTCTTGAAACATTTTTCTACATTTTTGTGCATGCATAGTTATTGTGTCGTATACGGATTTCAGCCTACGACCAAAACAAATAACACGTGGGTGCGCTGCTTGACGTTCTGTCCACGCAACTTGCTTGTCCCGTATCCAGATTAGACTCCATTTAAATAAATAATGGTTGTAAAAGTTAATATGACAAAGATGAGAAGATCACAAGGTTAGATTACAAATTTCTTTTAATATTATAAATCGTGCCACATTAAAAGGTTAACATCTTGACATAACCTCACAAAGATATAATTTCTTAAACGCTATTAAAGATAATTGTTTGCGACGATTTTATAAGAACTTGTTTATTTTATGTAACATTCATATAATAACATTGTTGCAGTAGAATTCGAACAAAATAGCGATACTGACGAGGGCGGCAGGGACATTTCAACGAAATTAAAAGCACAAGGTTTGAAGGGTGCAAAAAGTAAAGGAATGAAGTCTAAGGAAGTGTTCGTGACAGAGAATTCAGATGTTGACGAGGAATGTGATACTCATAAAGGTGGAAATCCAGGATGGGCAGATGCTATGCAAAAGATTCTACAATCAAAAAAGCCAAAGCGTAAAAAAACAATAGTTCTATCAAAGGCGAAGAAGTTATGTGACGTGAAAAAAGAGGAAAATAAAGAAAGTTTGCCATTCGAAATTGAGGCTGTGAAGGAAGAAATAAAAGCGGAGGAGGTGGTGAAAACTGAAGAAAATGACGAAAAACCTGTAGCGCAGTTGAAAGAGAAAAGGAAAGATATTTTGGGTATTAGGGTAAAGCCTAGTATAGTGGATAGAGAACGCGAGAGAACTTTGCAAAAGATTGCTACAAAGTAATTGGTTTTTTTTTTACAGGAATGTGGTACATAGTTTGTTTTCTTCTGGCTGCAATTGATTCTGTATTGTTACAGGGGTGTAATACAATTATTTAATGCAGTTCAACAACAGCAGGGTGAAATTAGCAGGAAATTATCGGAAGCTGGACCGTTAGAAAGAAAGCGTGAACAAGTACTTAAAAATATTGATAAGTGTTCATTCTTAGATGTTCTGATGGGTGGAAGTCAAAGTATACCAGCAGACAATAGCGTAAAAAACGAAGAAAAGAAGAATAAAGGGCAGAAAGTAAGTATTGTTTTATATGGATGCAATTAGGATATTGTAATTCATTAAACATATTAAGGAGTAATTATTCTTTTCTAAAGGATAAAGAAACGTGGAATGTATTGAGAGAAGATTTTGTTATGGGAACAAAATTGAAAGATTGGGATCGTAAAGATCAGGACGAAGATTCGTCAGCACCTGAGGATATGGATAGCGATGAATAAATTGTATAAAACGATCAAATTTGTACAAATTACTATAAAGGTACGTTAAACAAATTTCATTCGATTATATTCCTAATACATTCTCTTTTTTCTGAATCGAATTATCATAAAAGTGCAATGTCTATTACTTATATATTTTTAACAGTAGAAAAGAAGAAAGTATCAATTTCTTATTAAATATTTTATTTAGTTAATAACTTATGTTTGATATTCTTTTTATCTATGCAACAACAGTAATAATAATGTGTACAATGTATAATTTTTTCATATAATTTATCATATGTATTGTAACGCATACACGGGCCTATCTGAAAAAATTAATCGGTTTCATATTATAATTATATCACATAAATATGGTTCGACAATAGTGTGAGAAATTTTTCTTGTGGAACAGCAGCACAAGTATTTTATTTATGTAAGCCATAATTTTTTGGAGTAACAATTTAAAACTGAAGTCGGGGGACATGGTTACATATGGATAGTCTGTACATAGGACCTAATGTGTCCAACAGTTATTCTATACACATCTTACTCATATATATTTTGTATTCACATAGAAATATAAATTATAAGCCATTTTGCGCTATGCTTGCATGTTGGAAAATCGTGTGTAGTACCTATTATACGAAAATAATATAAAAAGCGAATCTATGATAAATAGTGTCTGCAGGATGGATCACTATTAATAACATGTAAAAAATATTTGAATTTATTTATGACGTTTATTTTCTTAACATTTATTGAACCTAGTGTGTAGATTAACCCTTGGACGGACTGAACAAATCTTGCCCCATCATGTTTCTTTCATTATTGTGCCACAATTAATTTGATTGTACATTTCTTTCATATAAAATTATTTTCAGAACTTTAATATTCCTGGTTGTTACAAATAACATAATGTTTGTACACATTTCTGTAGGCTTCGTTAAATATCTTAATTCTTGTTTTGTGTACAACAGATGTAAAATATGCTGTAATGTTACGATCCGATTGAATAAGCACTAAACTTTAATGTAACTTGAAAGCTACTGATTTGAGTATTGAATTTTGCCTTAAACATCGTGAAGTTTTTATAAATAAGGAAATGAAACATGCTCCGTGGAAACGTAGCGTTTCGCAAGAAATTATGCTTTCATTTTGTTCATAAGTATTTTGCAGAATATAGTTATCAACATCTATTTGGTCAAACAGTTTTCTATTGTTCATTGTTGTAAATTTCAAATATTATTATTATCCCACATTACACTCGACTTTCTCGAATGTCTGCCAATGCCCCAAAATTTCTGGTGTCTTCGTCAGAGTAATTAGACTCGGATTCCAGTCCCTGTGATCGACTTACAGTCTCGTCGATGTTTTGGTTTCTTATATAATATCCCATTGAGTTAGCTTCTGCGTTATGACTCGTTTCGTTAGTTTGGGCGCTTGCAGGATGCATATTCCTTAGACTAGATTGTTCTTCCTGATTGACTTGTACTCTTGATCTATCGCTCTCGGCCGAGACACTTTGCCAATTTTGTGAACGATCCTCGGAGCGAGACACTCGAACAAAAACAACTGCAGTCTCTTGATTATCTCTCTGCGGATTATCTACATTATTTCTGCTCTCTTGACTAGTTCTCGACATGCTTCGAACGAGATTTCTCGTATTCATTAATTCGTTCGCCGACGTGGCGTTTCTCGAATTTTCGTTAGCATTATTTGGAGGTATTCTTTCGTTGTTTCGTACAGTACTATCAGACGCACAATAATTTCCGTTGTCCGACAATGAATTGTTCTGTCGCTGAGTCTCGTTTCCGTTTACTATGTGAAACGATGTTTCATTTTGGTACGTTCGAAGGGCCTCGAAATTCGCATTACTAAATACACGTGGTATCATTTCGTGGCTTAACCGATACAATTCTAATTCGTTGTCCACGTAGTAGCTATCAAGGGGATTGCTAATAATCGATGGATTCCTCGAGACATTCCTACGTGGAAAGCTCTGGCTCGAAAAATTTGTTATCGTCGCGTAAGGGTATGCTATTGTATTCATTGGATTACTTAATATATGGGGACAACCGTCCAGGCTTTGCATCTCAATCTCTTCCTTACCATCTTGACAATAACCGTGCATATCTATTTCATGGGGAAGATTTGCGAACCTATGAACAATTCAAATCAATAAATTTATCGCAACAAAATCATCACTGTAAACAAATCTTTACCTGTGCAACAAGATGTCAGAATATGACGGTGGCATCTCCGACTCTTCCTTTCCATAGATACTTTCGTAAGTTGGCGGAGGAAAGCAACCGATAGATCCTAAACTATCTTTGCTTGGTGTTTCCGCGTCCATTTCAAGGATGCTACCTTGACTGTTTTGTAGCTGATGTCGATTTATACTTCGTGGGTTCCTTTGTGCGCGTAGTACACTATCGCCCAATTCCACCAAATCTAAACCTGAACAAACGGATCAAGAAAATAGATCAGTTCATTCTTACTCCTGACAATTGGCAAAATAGTGAACGATTTATTTTGTGGTTCAATATGGAGATTTTAATCTAATCTCACCGGTCGGATCAGTTTGAAACTGCGTGAAGATTGTACCATCCACAACGAGCATCCTACCGTGTGGCAAAAGGATGATTGTCGGTGTTGCTACTACCGCCTGATCATTGTTACTGAATCGTGATTCTAGCTCTGGATCCTCGAGTCGACAGCAACAGTGTCTTCTGCACAGGGATCTACAGAAGGGTGCACCCCAGCAGCAATAGGCGAAGATGAAACAGAGCACGGCGAGCATCACCAAAAGGGCAGCAACCCCCTGACCTTGTTGAGCGGCTGCGAGGGTTGGACCACCGGCGACGCCGACACCGACTCCGACGCCGAATCCTAACCCACCGCTGCTGCTCATTTCACCTGCAATATCATCGAATTCTCGAATAATTTTCATTTATTTGAAATCGACAAAATTTTTAAATGATGATCAATTTCTGGAAATTATTTTAATTCTTATTCATCCTCTAATTTCTTCCTTGTTTAATTATTTAATGTCATGGAAATGCCTGCAGGAAGTTTACAAATGAAACTCTATTTTTTGTTTTTTAATGGGTTTTGTTCGTAAAATGTGGTAATAGCGTAGAAATGAAACTGGAATGTACTTGTCTTAATTTTGGTAGACACTTTTGCGGCAAAGATGGTATAGTTTGAGGAACAATTTTTTCATAAAGAAATGAGAGATCGGTGGTAAATATCGTGTCCTTTGGACAATAATCGTGCTTCAATCCGCAATGCGGAGTAAATAGTAATAGTTGCATATGTATTCTTGGCAAGGTTCCAGTCTGTTGAGATGAATTTTGCTGTAAGCAATATTTTAATATTTTAGTTCTCGAGCCTCCTAGCATTACTTGTATTGAAATTCTAACAATGTGCATTTTATTAAGGCGATCGCGTAAAAAGATGCTCGATCATGTTTTTAATTTTAAAAGTCTCAATAAAAAAAGAAATAACATCGTGTTATTACAAGGTAACTGTAATACGTACAAATAAGATATCGCGCGTCTAACTAATTTTAAACGGCGGCGCACTCTCTCTTATGCAAACAGAATAAATTTCGTTATCTACTGAGAAGTAAAGCATGGTGAAAGTGAGCATAGTGCGGTAATTCTGACGTATTACAGCGAAAGTTAGTAAGTCAGTCATTTCAATCTTTCGGGTCCTCATAGATTATTCATTTCGGTCAGAAAGTTAGATTATTATATAAGTTCTCCGATGAAAGATTTGTTAATCGATTAGAATGAAAAAGCCAATTATATCTTGAAAGTTCAATTTGTTGCATACATAATACTTCCATTGAAATATTTAACACAAAAATAAATCGTTAGCTTAATCTCCATCGTATATTACATTTAATGAATAAGAAATTGTGCCTTATTAAAATAATAAAGGCACGTCTTCGCGCGGTCTCTATCGCGTTCTGTAAATCGCTAGAAAAAGGGAAAAAGTGATTGAAAAATAATTCTACAATTACTTATGATATGTTACCATTTTCTGCGCGCAATTACCTTGAGTAGTAATATTGTACAACCAAGTCGTGCTCGTAGTGGTCGCAGACTCCGTGATCTTCTGTGAACCGTACACCATGAAAATGCTTTTTGTCCAAACTTCGCGGAAAATACCCTCTTCCTTCACTCAACGTTGTTTATGCACAGAACGCTCACTTTTGCAGATATTGCTTGTATCGCGTCGCATTGCACGATGAGAAATTTAAAATTTACAACAAAAACGATTTGTAGTATGAATATACGTACGTTCGTGCGTTGTTAATCGCGAGACAACGCGACGTTTCTTGCGCTCCAATGGCAATCTCATTTTTGTGATCTTTCTTGTTTTTCTAAACAGATTTAATCGCAAAAGCCGTTTCGTTACGTTGCCACCGTAAGTCACGTTTCCGGAATTAATTGAAATTGAACCACTTCAAAATTCATTATTGGCGAACGAATTTTTGCTGCAAGAAAACAACGGCGTTTACTGCGCCGCGAATCTTAATTGTCCTCGCGATCAGTTCGCAGGAGGACCTCTTCACGATGGCATCGAGCGTGAAGTCGAATAACGTACGCTGTCATCGTGGTGATACACTTGACCCATTTTAATATGTCCCCACTCGATATCAACCTATTGCTTTTCGCCTTCGATGCCTGTATTTCTCAATCGGGAACGTCCTCGTCCGCTAGCTCAATAAATTTCTTTTCGTGTCCCTTTGATGCGTTCTCTCCACACCGTATGTAAGAAAGAAATTCTGCAAGCTGGTTATAAGTTCTGACGTTCGATCGATTTTTCGTATTGGCGGAATGTCAATTTCGGTGTATTCCCTTTTCCGTTATATATTTTCATTGCGAACATTCTTTCCTATTTTCCGCCGTCTGCTTCCCTCCGAATTCTGGTAATTCCGGTTCGCGTACTTTAAACAGCTGTAACGTGGAAATGGAACTCAACAATCGAAAATTTAAATCTCCCTGAACGACTGCTGATCGATGTCATTAGTCGCATTGCGGTTTTTAAATAACAGTCACGAATTTGAGATCGCCTTTAATATACTAAGAAGTATAATATTCATTTGCCCGTATGATAATGGTAACTTTGCGAAATACTTTGCAACAGGATGTATGCAATCACTCTGTTTTATTTAATCTTTTACGCACTGATAAATAATACGTTTCGTTACAGCTTGAAATTTTTCGTAGATCGGGAATTGTCTGGTTTGTTAGGGATATTTTATTCACCTTGAACTCGAGAAATCACGTTATCGCCTTCGGTTATTAAATAGAATCGTTGTCATCCCTTTCGTTCTGTGACTTTGACGTCATTGACTGCAGATGAAGGCGCGCCATATTATTTACCGTCGATGCATTGTGCATTTGCACAATGGGTTTTCGATTGATGCTTTTTTTCTGCAGCATTCAATGTCGATGTAACATTTAAACATGACACTAGCATTTAAAAAAAAAAACTCATTTCACTATATCCTCGAACAGTAAATCGAAGCGTTCTACGCAATTATTTGTTTAAATGGAAAGTATATTTAATTACGAGTTAAAACGAATCACTTTACTTTGAATGGAACGATATTTCAACAATCTCATTACGCGTGATTTGCACGCACTGCAATCACACTCAGAAACAAAAGTCGCATATGTAATGATAATATGTATATGAAGTCCAGAGTTTCACGCTCGTCACTATGTGCTAGTATTTTAAATATTAACTTACGCGTAGCAGTAATAGCGATAAATTTAACCTCTAGTTTCTTTCGTATACTTCGTCTCAGCAAATAAATAATAATCACAAAAAATAGTATTCCTTCGTTGTATATTCGTTAATATATGGGTTACATCAGGTATACGAGGCCAGTGTGTCGAATGCGTTACTACCCTCCAACTTCTCCGTAGCTTGTGGGGCGCAGCACCTTCTCGCGGCCCCCCGAGACACTGTCGTATGATTCGTCGCTCTTCTCCTCGGTGGCGCTTATTTGTCTTCCCACCCCTACCATGTATCGTATAGCGTAAATGCAAGAGCCATTATACTATTCCTTGCCACTTTTCATCCCTCTCGCATCATTTTTTTCTACATATTTTTTTATATATTTGCTTAATGGCTGCTCGATATAGCGTGCTAAAGTTGTAGGGCTGTATTGCAGCAGCGAAAAGATTGTTCTTGCAATTAGATTAAAGGGGGTATGAAAGATAAGAAATCGATATCTTAGATATATGTCAACAATGAGTGGAAAACATTTATTTTATGTATTGTAACAAAATATTTATAACATTGGACAATAATACAATTTTTTTACAGCTGATTAATCTCAATGAGAAATTATTTCTGTGGTAGCATTTCTAAAAGCCATTTTTTAAAAGTGTCCATTTCAGGTTTAGATAACACATGGTCAACGTTGTCTAATGGTATAAATTGAGCATTCACTCCGAGTTTCTTTAAGTTCTTATAAGATTCTTCTCCCCATTGAAGTGGAACCATCTCATCCGCAGTTCCATGGAATTGTAGAAGGGGCGGTCTATTAATTTCTGGATGTTCCTTCAAATGCTGTTTGTTGTGGATTAGAAAAGAAACGTGTTGAACATTCAAATATTAGGAAGAAATGATGAATGAATTCTTCAAATACATACCTGATAAACTAACGAATTTTTATTAAGAAAGCTCGACATAACGCAACATCCAGCAAAAGATAATTTGAATCTATACGATAAATATAATGCCAGAGCTCCGCCCATAGAGAAACCAGCAAGAACAATTCTATCCTGCGGAATTCCCTGAGAAATCTCTTTGTCGATAAGTTCCATTACAGTTTTACATATTGAATTTATTGATTCTACCTCTTCGGAGACATCATTTGATATGTCCTTACGATTAAACCATACATGGCTAGGCTAAAAACATACTTTTTATATAAATTATGATTAGCATTAATTGCTATGTCACTTTAAATGTATTGTACCAATATGCTACCATTCCATTAGCAGGAGTATAGGGTTGAATCGGTGCCGTTGGGTAAACAATTTTTATGTGTGGAAAGCTTAATTCTCCCCTGTTCAAAATATCGGTCCATTCTTTTAGATTGCCACCAGTGGATCCTGCAACGAAACGATATCAATTTCTCTTATTGTCTATGTCTACTGTTTGATAGAAAATAACGATTAATGGTAGATTAAATGAAGATTAGATATACGTTTTTAAAAACACTGATAAGTGTACCTGAGCCATGAAAAAAAAATAGGCTGGCGCTATGGGCAGCAGTAGCGTGGACGACATTGATCTTTGATATTTTAGAGATTCCGCTCATGACTTGCCTTGTTAATCGCTGCGCTAAAAAAATCAAAAGTTACGAAGTGACTCGCAAATTTTGCATATTATGATAATTTCTTTGTTATCAGCGTTTCTCTCATTTCCTTATCGTGTGATGCAAGATGTCCAACACTCACGATTTACAATTCCCAAACGAAGTGTATAGGCGAATATTCCTAACACTTGAAGGTAGTTCTCATCATTTCAATTTCAAAATTATTTCTTATTACTGTTTGCATTTAAATTACAATTATTATACAAGGGGGATATGTAAAATTATTGCAGACATTTATTTACTTCGTCTGTCAAATTTTTACAATGTAACATGTTTCCGGAATTTAAAAATTATTTGAAATCAATTATCATCAATTAATGCGTCGGTTTAAATTATGCAATCGTATTATTGGAATAATAAATAATTTCAAAGTGCATTCGAAACAAAGTTACGAACTCTTACATGCGTAAGAGTCTTCGTTCGATTGTTTAATGAAAAGTCATCGTTTCGTTTAACTATGGTTGAATCCTTGACATAACCCCGTTTCTGCGCACGCATATCTCGAATTTCATTCGACTCTCTTCGAGATCATTTGAAAACGTATGCCAGACGGACGGCTGGGTTAAGTGCACGAGTGCTACGCCGTGTTGACAGCGTATTGGTGTCGCGTCGATGGATACATTGGTGGTGTTCTGCTGAAAAAAGGGCTTCTCACGCTGTTCAACTAGTAAAGTTATGTTTAATGAGTCGTAACAACCTGGCAGAACGATGCAGAGAAGTGGTGAGTAGTCAGAAGTTTCCTTCAGTATGCGAGAAGCGAAGAAATTCGATGGCTCGGTAAGACAACCATTTTGAGGGCGCCAAATTTTTGCGTCAATACACAGCGCCGTAACTGCCCGGTCAATACGACAGCCGACCTAACCTACCAAATATTCGGCGAAATAGCCACGGCTGCATTAAATTAACCAATTAAACTGTATCATCGCTTTCATTGTTTTACGAGTGAATCTTGTTGCCCTTGAAATTCAGATTCCTCCGATTCCTGTCACTCAGTAATGCGTTAGTCATGAACAACTACTTACTCTTTTTGTGTCGTGCAGTTTGCGTTATTTTGTTTTCGTACGAGTCCTGTCACCCGTACGATTTTACAAAAACATTGTGTGAAATTTGTTTTATTTCAACGCTTTCGTGCTATGTCATAAGTGATATTTCCTGTAGCCGCGAATGTTAGATAAATTATTATGACACTGATTAGGAGTACATATTATGTTCCCTTTGTTATACGATAACAGTACGCAGTTCGAAATATTATCTTAAATTATTATACGGCAAAAGGCATACATAGATTTTTCTTCCTTTTTCTAGTAAAGCTAGTATACGTAGTTCTTGCCACAGCATCACGAAACATGCCGGCCGTACAGTGTAGTTTGAACTTATGTTTCCTCTCACTTATCACCATCACTTACCCGACCGTACACAAGTGGTCTAAATAACACGGTGTAAATTGATATCTCAAGTTAAACAGAAGGAATCAAAACACGCCATTTCTAAGAAGCTGCGCTCGATTCCGGAGTTTCGTTAATGTTATTTGCATCCCCCTAATCACTGAATATTTGTGTTGAATAGAAGAAAAATGGTATACAACTCGAACGAAACTATTTTTAATTCCTCCAGTACAATTCTAACATGTGAGATTCCCTTTAAAAAATTACGGACGCACTGGTAACACTAAATATTTAGAATATCGCCCTTACTACGATATGACAGCAGCATTTCTGTTTCGCCCCTTTACCATTCGCAGTGGCTCGGTGCTCCGAACCGGCTGGGTTTCTTTAGTCATGTAACATTAAACTATTATTCTACACGGGTCGGTGAAATCATATCTGTCACGTATACACCGATCTTGGTAGTAACGCAATAACGGCAAGTACATCTTGTCTGACCGTCTTTTTGTTTCCTTCTCGAAAGGTGGGTTCGTTTATCTCGCGGTGGAAGAAAGTTACAAACGTTCCAGGGAAAGTTCCTCGCCTGGCTATGCGTTCTTTTTGATTTAACAATACAATCGATTTAAAGCTCGTTGAACAGTAAAATGATTTTAAATCGAATATCACCAATACCGGAGTAGGAAATGTTCAGTTTCAAAGGGAAATACATATAATGTTTAATTCTCGCCGATTCGCGGCACATTCCAAACTTACTATATTGCACATTCATTTGTCTGACCTCGAAGCTAAACTTGAATGAATAGCTATCTGTATTTAAAGATGTCTCGAACTTCTCGCCGGCTCTTCCGACTGCATCGTGTATCAAAGCCACTGTCAATAATGATCGGCCGATTATCGACCATTTGTCGCCCAAACAAACGGCGATACTTGAATAATTTCCATTCCCCTCGATAATTCATTCGATAATTCTGCGTTAGAGCTGTTCAAACATTGAACCAAAATCCGCGAATTAAACCGCACTAGAGTTTCGTGCAGCTGAAATAATGGATCAGCTAAAAGTATATACTCAAGCTCGGTTGAACAAAACGAGTTTCACTCGGCTCGAATTTCGAGTACACACTCCTAACAGCATCGCATCATGTATTATTCACAACGAGAAAGACGCTTCTTTCGTTTCGAATTCTTCGTCCCTCCGCGACATTTCTTCTACGTAACCCTAACAGAAACAGAAAAGCATTTATTCGCTATTGAAAACCGTACTTTCTTATCGTAGTACATTGATCCTGCATTTATGCCGATCCCATTTAATCGATTTAATCCCTTTATTACATGTAAATTCGCGATCGTAAACGCGAAAGCGGTAGTTATGCGTGTTGTATAAACAATATAAAGCACGGTAAATAAATCACGAGGCACGGGATGCGTATCGTGGAAGTACGACGGGTGATTGACAGGGAAACGGCCACGACGTCTTAGAACCGGTGCACGGGTCGGCACGTGAAATAGAAAGAAGGGAAGAAAGAAAGAGGGAGGCAGAGACCGTAGGTATAACATTATAATTGTCTCGCGCACGGAGAACGGTCGGCCACTTCTTCGTCGGCACGTGGAACACGCGGAGGTTCCCCAGTTGATTGTGATCCGCGAGATTCGTTAAGTCGATCATCGCTGATCGAAGTGTCGCGATCTTAGTTCGTTGCGTCATTGTCTCGTGCTCCCATTTCCAATCGTCTTCTTACATAAATGGATAAATCGTGCACGCTGTGGAGCGAATGAATCATTGGCATTGGCTTCATTTCGGTGATCTTGGAATATTGATAAGAGAGAAAAGAAAAGACTTGTGTTCGTGCAATTCGACGATTGGTTATAAGTTAGTGTAAACACGGGGTTTTATTATTACCGGTGGATAAGGCATACCGCGATGGATGAAGCAAACAGATGGATCTAAGTGGATCGATCTCGAAATTGGGGTAGCCGTTTACCCCGGGGATTTTTAATCGAACTTATCGTTTTATTGCCGCGACCTATCTTTATATCGACGAGGAACGCCGTGGAATTTCCAGACGTTTTCATTCCGCGCGTGTAGCGAGAAAACGCGACGCGATTGCTGGCCGGCGCCTCGCCGCCCTGTAATCCAATTTCAAGTTTTCTGCCGCTTTTGTAGCGCTGCGAAACCTTTAACAATCTCGGCTCCGTCACGGTTATCTGGCAGTAACCGATCCGTTGACATGGCGAAAAGCGTCCGATATCGAGAGCGATCTGATTCCACTTATTAATTCCACTACATTCGATCGATCACAATTTTCTATGGTCCTTTCCAATCGAACTGTATTTCGTTTGCCAGCTTGAACATCCTGTAACGCAATCGTTTAGGAATTTCTGTCGCAGTATATTCGAATTTCAAGTTGCACGATCAGTCGGGATCATCGGTGAACTATCGAGCATCTGCGATTTTTTCAATTTTGGAGCGGTCCAGATATATTGCGGTATATTGCGGGGCCGGATTTCTCAACAGGAACGGTTTATCTTTTGTTCACAAACATATCGTGTAACAGGTTCGTCGTTTCAAAGAGAACGCCACCAGATTTCTGGCGATACTTAAGATCCAGCACCGGAATTTTCGCGGTCCTCTACTTTTTGCGATATCTATTTTCGGTCTGCGTTTGCTCGCGTCTCGCGCTATCCCCGCGAATCCAACGAACTCCTGGCTGGAGAAAAAATTTGATAGCAGCGATAAAGGAGGGTGTCCATCCCCATGATCAAAATGGAGACGTCCACCGTGGTGTTTATTCCGCAAAATACACGTAAGCATCTGATTTTGTGGATTTCATCATTTGCAATCGAACTGGAAGACGGATATATTTAAAAATGAAAGAAAAGGTTTAGGTCTGCTACCTGATAAAAAGAATATAGTGTGTTACTAGATCGTATTCGATTTTTCATTGAACGTAACGAATTAATTTATATGTATTATCGGTGTTTCAATTGAGTCGCTCGTCGAATTCGCGTTCGAAAGACGATCTTTTTAAGTGGAACGTCACGCTGTCTTATAATTGACTGAAATGAGCACGTCGCTCGAGACATCTCGAGGTTGATTCAAGGTATCGCGAGAATTGAACAAAAAAGAAAAATCATGGACGGGCTAGTGCCTTTCAAAGAAGTAACCAAAATTTGCACGTTGAAATTTATTTTGCCTCTTCATTGTAAATTTGTAGCGTAGATGTAATACGAGGACATTCCGAAGGAATGTCCCAACGTGTTCAAGATAATTAGTGGATCGCCTAATCAAACGACCTTATTACCCATTAAGGTAATCCAGCTCTTTAAATAGTTTCAACTGTCCGTGCAGTACTTTCCTCGCTGCGCTCCACCGTGTGACAACCGTAGAGAATACAAATCAATAAAACGGGGATGATAAACCCAGTAAATGTAACGCGAACACAATACTACACTATTGTGGTCGTAGAAGCACGCCAGTTAAACATACTCTTTCGTCAATTTATTTCTACAAAATAACGAAAAGAATGCGATCCTCTAATTATTAAAAACGGTAATTAATTCCTGTGCAATCGTAAAATATCTTTTCTACAATAGTCTCTAACATAAACGATTTTCTCTCTCCGTATCGCCGTATTCCCTTCTTTAATCCTGTATCCTTTTATCGTGCTCCTTTCCCCTCTCTCTTCCTCTGTTCTTCTGTTTCCGGTTTCACTCGCGGATGTTGAATGACCGCACGCTCCACGATAAATGCCGCCACGATGACGATGATCGCTACAACTACGACAACGTCATAACCACCACGGTCACTTTGGACACCACGACAGCGGTAAGTTTCTGATAAGGCTAGTCACATTCCAATTGTCGGCCGACACGCGTGGAAACGCGCCTCCCGTGCTCGCAATACTAAAATCCCGAACGTGCGTTCCTCCTTGCTCGTGCATTCGATACACCCTCCAATGGAATTATTTCGTACGAGTCGTTTCGCCGTGGAAATTCGAAGTTCGTACGCGATTTAATTTACCCGGCACTGAAAGATCGTGTCCAGTGGTAGCTCGTTGCACCTCGGACCGGCAGTGCATTATCATTTGTTTTCCGCGAATCGTGAGTAAGATCTCTCGTTGTGTAACTTTTCCGGCACGTCGCATAATATTCGAAGGGAAAAAACTGTGCGGACCGACGTGAATGATACTCGATATTCCGCGCTGATTCATTCCATTGGACAATCGAGATCACTGAGTAACGCGACAGGAACGCAAGGTGTGAATTTTACGTCGAAAGTATTGATTATCCGATAAATTCACCGTGCGGGACTACGTTAAACGAACATAGATAAACGGATCCGTTGGTGGTTTTGCGCGTGACAAGTAAATACAATCGTATCTACGATGTTCAAACGACGGAGTAATAAATACGGGGGAATGAATTGATTTTATCGATTGTATTTAAGGAAATCGATCGAGTTTTTGGAGACACTTTAATCAGACCGTTTAATTCTTCCTCGTTATCGATTCGGTATTATATTCTTGTAGACCGAAATATGTTACGGACGTCAGAGGGTGCGCGAAATCTGACATAGCCTGATGATCGGGTCGGTTTTAGCAAGTGGAGTGCGATTAATAAAGAAAACAGCGACGATCGTTCGAACACGTTAGAATCGTTAAAATGTCAGCGTCTGCAGCGTCGAGGCGACGTCTGAATCCGGCTATTCTTGCCAGATACAATAGGCAGCAATCCAGTACACTTCAACAGGTAGTTATATCGTTAGCATATTTTTTTTCAACCGCGATAAATTCTTCTTAGGACAATTTTATTCAATTAAATGGATTTTTCATACGTCGAACTGTCATTGGTATACCGTTTACGACTATGTCAAATCAGTTATGATTTATCAACGTGATCGTCGATATGGTTGTTCATTAAATTATTTGATTTTTTGTGTTCGCGTCACGCTATGCGAATATTGGGTCGAAGGATAAAGGAATGGAAGTAGGTTAAATATCATGCTGCGTCGCTACCATTGATTGAAGGAAAGGTATTCGCTAGAAACTTTAAGTTCTCCAACAATGGGATTTCTTTATTGAAATCGTTTCGTCAGGTGTTCGGCCATAAGGGTTGTGGTTGATTTATCGTTGTGCAAGTTTTTGTTTATGGTGTCAATGATCGCGCTGAATTCTTAAGCTATTATACTTGGTATTCTAAAGCGGGACTAGGAAGTACGTAGCAGCATACTTGGAGTATCATTGTGGCCTTAATTGGACTCCGAGCTAATAAGAGCATCGAACTATTGAGCTATGTGTATCGTTGTATTTGCGAACGTCACCTGCATTCATGCACGTGTTATTTCTGTTCTCTGGCATCTTTGAAATTCTTTCTTCAGTCGAAAAAACATTATTGCAATTCGTGGGATTATTACAACTTTCGGTTTATTTAAACTTGCCTCAATATAGAGGGAGGTAACAAATATTGAATTGTATAGAATTCATTTTTTAATTTAATTTTGAATAAAATGTAAGAACTGTTATTAGAAAATTAATTGCGATTGACGTTTTTAATGACAAAGCATACAGCATATGTTTTTGAATTAATGATCCGAGCGAAGATTTTCATGGGACACATAGCGCCACCACATTCGAAACGTGTAGTCGCTGTAGCTACATTTTAGCTACTCCCGTGAAAACAGCCGGTAACTAAGAGTAGTTCTGTTTTACATTCATTTTAATTAAAACAGAGAAATATATCTGTCTGTCAGTACCTATTTTTAGTGATACTAACTATTTCAACAACATTTCCCTTAGTTTCTCCTGATCTTTGACATTTATAATCCATTGATATCGTGCATATATCGCACGAAGATTCACAATCATTTTCTCGCTTCATTTTGCAACAAAGTTCGATCAACCAGTTGCAAATCTTAAAAATTAAATGCAACAAATTATTCTGTAATATAATTTTATTCGAAACGCCAAAAAATATAATAGTTTAAAACAATACGAGATTCCTCGGTACACTGACCGAACTGTATAGCGAGGACAGTGTGTTCGCTCGTCCACTAGGATGCTCGTCATCCATTGGTCGACGTTTTCCGTGGACCACATGCGCAGTAAAGAGAGGCAGCCTCGTTGGTTATCCGTCGAGCTGAAGCGGCGGTATAGTGGATTTACCCCCACTCACGATGGTAGCTGCGTCAGGCGTGGTCGTTCGTTAGGCACCGCAGTATATCCGAGTCGGGCGAGTCGTATGCATCGTGTTCGCTGTCGTTTATCACCTTTGTTGGCAGAGCTGTGTTCGTATAGGGGCGTGCGCGCGCGAGTGTGGTGTGCGTGCTTAGCAGAGGTCGTTTAACTTCTTCTCCTCCTCCCTCTTCGGTGTTTCTCTTTTACTTGACGATCGGTGGAACGAAGAGTAACGTTGCTTCGTTTTTTTTTCCTAATAAAAAGGAAGAAACAACTAGTCAATAATGAAACAATGCGCAGAAAAGTGAGAGTGAACGTGGCCACGTTCGGCCGGTTTGCCGACAGCGTGAATCACCAACAGCAACACCGGCGTTCATGAGCCCACGCAGTGCTAACCGATGCACGATTTCTCTCCTTCTCTACCCTCTCTTCGGCTCTGTTTCTTACCCTCTGTCGTACTCTACTATATTACAAGCTTCGTCCTACCCTGTAGCACGATAGTGCAGCTCTACACGCGTACGCAAATCTTTTCTTCGAATGTGACAGATTACAGTGAACGAAATCATAGAGTGAGTACTCATTGTTTTCTTCCGTGCGATTAATCCTTTCGCGGCATACGCATACAATTTCGTTGCAAATACGTGCGTGTGCTTGTACGTGATCAAATTGTGAGTTCACTTGTAACATTATCTGCGGCGTCTGTGACCGTGATATGGTTTCTGTTGATCCTGGGTAATGAAGGCGTTTCCAAGGGCACACCGTGACTCTCGCGGACGGGCCAAAGATTTCGCCATTCAAGAGATTAGAGTTTGCACTCTAAATCTATTGTTTTTCAGGCGCCTTTTTATGCCTGCGAACTGAGATTCCTCGCGAAGAAATCCTTTTTCGTTAATGGGGGTTAAACGTCTCGACAGGAGGTCTTTGTGGTATCACATTCTTATTTGATAAAGCAATTATACTCTCTCGGTGAACTTACAGTTGAAAAGAAAGTAGAAAGATTTATTTGATACATCTTTAGTCTATTCTGTAGTATTTCTTTTACCGATACCTTAAAAAGGTTATGTGTTCTCTACTCAAAGTGTCCCTGATTAAAGTGCATTAAAACCGTCGTGAAAAGCAACAGATTGCGGGGTCGTAGAAACCGACATCGAGCCAAAGAATTTAACATACTTTCATCAGTTTTTGAAAACGTATTAACTCGCGATCCCTTCTACATACATTTTTGCTTTGTTCATAAACGAATTGAGAAACATAGAAGACACGAGTTAACTCTCCATGATTAATTTGCTTGGCGATAGAAAGGATCGAGCGAGCATAGGAAGCTGTGTGCAAGGGTGTAAGAGCGAGGTAGAGAACGAGAGGAAATCGTGTGAAACAGAGATCACGCGAGAGATCGGGGAAATGTCGACCGAAAATCAGAATGGTTCCGCCGGGACACAAAGCAACGGCATAAAGACTTCGATTAGCTTGACATCGTCCACGAGGAACTCCTCGAGCAATCCACCGTTTTTATATAGTAGCAATTCAATGCTGAACCGTGACAAACCGCGTCAAGTGCCGCCACCAACATTGCCGAAATACACGTCCAGCTTTAATGCCGGTTCCAATGGCAGCGGCGCGACCGAACGATTGAGCAGAGATCGCGAAGTTGGTGGTAGTTACAGGCTGGCAAGCCTCGACAGGCTTGCCCTGAGGCAGAGGATACTGGACGGAGAAAAGGCGAACGGCGACACCACGTCGGTAAGCCTCTGAGTAATTTTTCTTCTTCTTTTTTCACTGACGAACCGTCGTATTCGTGCGATCTATGCTGGAACACCTTTTAAGAGAGAAGCAGGCAATTCCCCACAATGGAACGAATAGCTGTCTCCACTTTGGACGAAACTATTTTAACCCTTTTGCAGATAAGCGGGCATTCAAGCAACCATTTCTATATTTGCTTTAATCGTTTAAATTTTTGCTCTTGAGAAAATAGTTTTTAGATCGTTCGACGTCGATTTACAGTTCTCTGCAGTGAAGTTAGCGCGAACTAGTTTAGGTGATTAAGCTTCGAAATTATTGCACGTTTTAATTGCCTGCAGAAGGGTTGATATGGAACTGTTTAAAGGAAGGTTTATGTGTAGAATTATTATGGATTTCAGTATCGTTGGATACCAACGATATGAAAGACAATGTTAACTGTCCTGGGGTGTAAAGGTTCGTTCTACATGCAAGGCTGCCGGAATTAGTTCTTAAGCTAGATTTTATATCGATCAACTTAAACTGGCACGTTTAACGAGCCGGGTCGTAGAACTTTCAACTTCAGGTGTCTTGGAGGAGCTTCTCCGTAAATCTAAAATCGATAACTATATGAAAGTGGCAGGTGAACAAGCTTTAATTGCGAAAGGATTATGTAATTACACCGAGTCGAAAGTTACGAGCAGTACTATGCATCGGAAAGATAATGGTTTCCTATCATTATCGCGTTTCCGATATTCTTTTGCGAAATGGAAAATCAATCCTTCCCGGAACTTTCATGAACATTTTAAATTGCATTGTATATAATTAATTGCACATTGCGATGCCGTCATTGGGGGTGGTCTTTTTACGAAGGTTGTTAGAGATTTCGTTTAGATAGGTGTACACGGGAGATACTGTCACGTAGCTCGTGACTCAGTAATTCAATCTCATCTCTTGAAGAATCAAATTTTATACTCCTGACACGCTGCAGGTTGGCTCGTCTCGACACTCGAGGACCCTGTATAAGGGACCACATGATCGTTGCGTTCGTTCTGTTCTCGTTGCTCCGTGAGAAAGCCTGCCCATTACTCGCGAAGTTCGAGTAGAGTCAGATCGCACGACGTTTCAGAAAAGCAAATTACCGTTTCGATCCGAACGATACAATTAATCGCCCGCCGTCACGAAATACGTTCTCCAATATCTGCGGAAACCTGCGAGAGTATCTTTAATTTAACGCCTCGGCAATTTGCTTCCACTAAATACCATAAATCCGTGGCTTTACAAATACAGCTTCATAATATCGCAATAATTACCGAATTACGCGGATGAGTCAGAGATATATGATTATTTGCCGCGGGCACGTGGCAAATTTACCCTATTCTACTTCTTCGTCACACTTGTTGTAGTGCAAGGGAGGTCGGACCATTGAATTCGCCATTGGGATGCACCGTAACAGCGACGAAGACAGAACGTGTCAGGGGAGGAACACATGGCGGCGTTTTTATCTTCCTTCTCGTGGGCTTCAGCTTTCGAATCCCTCGCCCGAAGCATGTGCTTCCGATTCTTTCGAAAAACCACACCCCCGCTCGTCGACTTATTTTCGTCGTCCCCTTTAACGGCGCGATTTTCGTATAACTCGTTGGAAACTTAAACGTCGTTCCTTCGAACAATAAATAAGCTCCATAGGCGTGTAATTCAAGTAACAAGACCGGAGTACACTTCAACCTTGGAAACATGATTCGCTTGTGACTCTTCGATACTGTTTCGTTTCTGCCATTGTTTCACTTATTATCACGCGTTGATACCATTTCACGTGAACTCCGTTACTGACGATGTATACGTGGATTTTCGTTTGTACCATTCGGTGCCAGGTATTGGGGTATAGTCGGTGGGCGAGCACGTGATCGCGAAAGTTTGAGAATCACTGTTACCATCGCACATGGTCACCCCTCGAAAATATATTCGGCGGAGGGGCTCGTGTAACAGGGCGGTTTAAGCCCCCGAGGGTTCTACCCTCGCCTCTGCGTCATAGGCAATAGAAAGGTACACAGTAATTCATGACTCACGAGCCAGGGAAGAGATACACTTTTCGATCGGAGTTTAAATCGTGGGCGCGTGACACTTGTCGGCGTAATTCTGTCTCTGAACATTCAACGTGATAGAATTCGTTGACGTCAGTGGGACGTTTCCCGAGGGAGACGTACAATTTCGATATACAAATTAAAAGGGGCGCATGAAATTATCGGTAACGACGATTGGAGTTCCTCACGAGTTTGATCAATACGAAACAGGCATCGACGATGAAACGGAAGGATTGGATGGTTCCAAGAAGGTCGGAGAAGCCTGGTCGCATTCGATAAAGTGGAAATTTATGACTTCCATAAGCACGGCCGAACTTAAATGAGATCATTGTTCTGCTACCGAGAAATGCAGCTCGTTGATGGAATATCCAACTCATATTTTTCTTCGTTTATAATACTCTTCTGTATTCCGACGACCGAATCGAAATTCGACGGGCAATTTCCATGGGGAATGAAAACAAAAATATATTTGCCTCCTTGACGCTTCCACCCATCGAATTCGCCCCATGCATTTTCGACGACACCCTCGACGTCGTTCAACCCCATACACTTCAGTTCCCCCCCTCTCGTATACGTTTTAATGAAACTCGTTCGAAATTCCTGCGACTTCTGATTGCTTTTGATCAGCGCCGATACTCGGAACAACTCTAGGTACAAAAGTCGTTACACGGTTAAGTAGTTCAAGACGAAATCGAGGACCGGCGTGAAAAATTGCGACTGGAATTGACCCTGGTATGGTTCTGTTGGAACGCGAAGGGGAAATCCGCACAGCCCGATACACAGAGCACCCTTTCAGAAAAGCAGGTCGCGTCCCACTTTTTCTCCCTGTCTTTCTCACCCAAACAAGGCTCGCGTTTCTCGTTCCGCGGTACATATTTCCAACCCTTTCCATAATACGCGTGTACCAAAATGCTTATGGCGGGTTCCAGCGTGCTCCTATGAATAGCTGCAGACTCTACAACGAAAGGGCGTAAAAAATGTTTGGTAGAAAAGAAGACCGACGATCGGCAAAGGATTGTTACCAAGTCCCTCGAACAACTTCCGCAATTACTTGGGGAACGCGTCGAGCCCCGTGAATTTCTTTCCTGGACAGGGAAACAATTCTTAAGAAAAATACCATGCTCAATTGAGCGTTTCGTAGTTCACTGTGTTCCAAGAAATTGCATCGTCGATGCGAACACGTGATACGTTAACAAGTTGTCTGTTGCGTTCCTGTGAACGATTCGCGTTGGAACGACCGCCAACAGCCGGTTGCACCGTCGAGCTTTATCGTTTCTGAACGATTTCTCGAATCGTGGCCGCGCGTTCGCTGGACCACTGTGCAACGAACCCCATACGCCCGCGTATATGGAGCTGTATGCAATTTGGTGCGCCGGTTATTCAGGGGCAAGTGAGGTAAACTGCCAGCTATTTGAATATTGCAAGCGATATCGTGGATTAACGAGTTGATTCCCGAGAGGCACGGCGTCTAATCTTGCCCCGTGGCTCGTTTAGAAGGAGGCAGGCATCTCGGTTGCTGAACGTTAATTGAACGAAATTAGCCGAGACGTTGCGCTGGCACGTGCGAGACGCAACATCTTGCTGGTAGAATTTCACGAAGCCACGTTACCCTTACGAAAGGGCGTTAATTAAGGGGATTCGGCCGGGTCGAGGACACGTGAACACGGTGCACTGGAAGATATTACTTCTGCCGATGGAATCTCGTGCGAATTGGGTTACGCAGCATTCAATAGTAATTAGTTCGGATAGCGTTTAGCATTTCAATTCGTTTGCATTATTTCGAATATTTTTAACTCGGTCACCGGATACAATTCTTGTTCGGTGATTAAGGGGGCGAGGGATTTTATTAAACATCGGGGACAGATCAAGTAACGCGAGTGACGGGGATCTGTTTAATGTTCCTGTTTGAGTGCGGGGTGAAAGGGGTAGTAGATTATAAAGTGTCGAATTAAAGTGGTTGAACGTATGGGACTGCAGGAAAAGCTTTCAGGGGGTTGTTGACAAAAAAATCGATAGGTGGAGGCTGCAGGATTACTTTTTAGGTCGACTTTTTTTTTCATGTTTAACACGAAACTTTTTGCTCGCCGTAACGACGTGTTTGCAACGACGAAGGTTCAACGACCTATCTTTGTTCGAGCGATATGGTTTAATTGACGATTGGATAATAAATTGGATAGGGGATCGAAATATTCGGTAAACAGTTATGCATTCGTTTCTAGTGACCATGTGGAAAACAGAAAACGATTATTTCTATTTCCTTTCCACGATCTCGATACTTATCGATCCGATGACTATTCAGTGGTTCCATTGAGGTTTAAATGACGTTAATAGTTTACGCAATCCAAAGTACATTAAACCATTCATCACGGTGTAAAATAAATTCCAAATATTCACCACATTTCTAAACCAAAGTTCCAAACCAAAGTATCCTATATTGAATGTATTCAATTGAACATATCTTGCCGGCAGCAGGGGTGACATCGTCGAAAGTTCACGCTCGCTAATTGCGCCCAAAGGTTTAATTGCCAGGACGTTCACGGACGATCGTATCATCGCGACACTTTTATTCCCTGAATAGCAAATGCGGAGTTCGCGTGACGCCTGGGGACGTGTTGAAAAATTTGTCCTCCTCCTCGTTTAACCCTTTTAGCCCCCGTGCGTGCATACGATGCTCAGAAATAACTCTTTTTATCAGCGCGACGCGGCTCGTCGAAGTTCTTGAAAGACGAAGCTCGTCGATCGTCGCACCGAGCGTGTATACGGGCGTCGTGTACAATTATTATCGGTGTACCGACTGCGTGGCCCAGATTTACGGTGTCGCGGTTGCACGACGGACATTACTCGTATTTAATTCACGTTGCATTTTTATCGAACGTCCCCGCGGCGAGACTAGTCGCGACTTAGAACGCTCACACTCAACCGACGGTGGCCCTTGGTTTTCCTATTTAAATTGTTCTCGGGGCTCTTTGGGACTTCGTTGAAAATGTTCATTTCCCTCGTCCGTTCCGTTTGACTTTTAACGGAGCGTCAAGCCATCGCGCGTTCGATTCTGCTCCAGATAATTCATTTGTCACAGTCGTCTACATTCGACGATGCTCGGATTGCGCTCGATCTAATTGCTTCGGGATGGTAATATAGAGGAGTGTGCCAGCGGCGCCAGAAACTGCGGGGTTTAAAATAAATCCGGGGTGCGCTGGTCGCTTCGAGCATCTGTCCCTACATTCGATAAAGAGCACGTTCTTTCGCGACTCGTTAGCAGAAGGCGAGGTGTGCTTTTTAAAATAGATCAACGCTCCCTTTTTCTCTCAAGCCGGCAACGTTCGCGATGCTGAACGTTTTAACTTCCAATTCGCGGGTTCACTTCGTTACAATGCGCAGACACACCGCTCGAGTCTTGATTTCCTCTGCGGAGGTTTATACCACATACTTGCTACTTTCATGACAAATCTACCGGACCGTATCTAATCCGACTTGTACGTAATTCGCGTTACTTTTGCGCTGGGCATACCAATGAGGCCGATACAGTACCGTAGATGCGTTTGCGAGGTCTGGATTTTTTCGCACAGCTCATCGCCACCATTTCGCGCTATGCTTTTCTATGGCGACACCCTTGATTGCCGTGTCGGACGTGTGCAGATTTTCGAATACAATGCCGCCGAGGTGTGACAGGAACATTCTTCTCACCTTGAGTCAACGATGCTGCTGGTAATGCTAATTTATTAATGGAGGTGCAGCGTAGTGCGTCTTTCGATTTGGATTTACCTTTGACAGTGTTACACGTGCATTAATGGTTTCAATTGGTGTAAAATGAAAGATACCGTGCGAACGGTGGCTCGAATTGGACGATACCTGGCTGAGCAATGAAATTCTTCAGCCGCTGCATGTACCCTGCGTTATTCATCGTTCCATTGAAGTCGTTTCGTCTTCCTCCGTAATCGCGTCGATACGATTATGTTGCCGAGCAAATCTATCAAAGTGATTGTCATCCGACCTAGACTATAATCGACAAGACGCTCGACGATCCTCCTATCTGTCGGCACGTTGTGTGTTTAGAAACGCTGTATCACTATACGTACGTCCGGCGATTTCCAGCCGTGTTTGCAGACAAAACTCTCGGGTTGTTTTGCGTGCCTTCCGACACGTTCGCCCGTCGGGATTACCAAAGAGATCCGACCAGGATCTTCTTCGATCTGTTATCGAAGTCTCTGTTTAACTCGAATGTATATTTGAGCGAGTATGTCTCGCACAGGAAGCAATTCTTCTCGGCGAATCTTATCGGCCATTTGCAATGGCCCGGATCGTGATTTTGTTATCGCACGATTGGCTATCCCGCTGTTTACACGGGCCGTTTAATACAAGGCTTCGGGTTTTCCGGCCAGAAATTCTTTTCCTTCCGGTTCCGGTGGAAAAATCGACGCCCAAAGGGTCTCGCCCGCCCTTTGGGAAATCAGGAAGATACTCGGCACACTTCCGTACGGTCTACCGATACATTTTCTCTTCGCTTGTTAATAATATACAAATCCCAGGGCCCGGCAACGCGATTCATAAAAATTGGAGCGATGTACTGCCACCTTTTCCATACCACGTGCACATTTCCCGACAGACATCAAAGATGAAGTCCATTAAGAAATTAGCGACGCGAATTAAATGTGTCTCCGGAATCAGACATTTCAACGCAATTTCCTCCACTCGACGACTGAACTTTTAAACTCTGCTAATTGTAACAGATTATTTCGATCCGACTAGATTCACCTGTTCCAAACTGTACGACGCAATTACCGTTTGTCTCCAGCGGCCGGTCAACAGTCGTGTTCAATGAATATTCAGAATTAAGCTGATCGAACCATCCACAACGAACCAGCCTCGACGAAAGTATCGAATCGAGAGATTCGAGAGACCGATCGTTCTGTGCGAATTTACACGCGACAACTTAGTTAACATCTGTCTCGACGCGGTTAACATCTGCCGCGGGGAAAATCGTTAGTCTCAGCTGACTCCTGCGGTCCGTGGAGATCCGCAGCTTTGTTAAAAAAAAAAAAAAAAAAGTACGACAGGTGTTCTGCGATCATGGAAGCCATCTGCACTCCATTCAGGCCGTCTTTAAGACCCTATTGTGTCTACGATATCAGTTCTCGGCGTTCTCAATGGAATCTCAAGAGAGAAGCGAACAACCGCGTTGGTATCGCATGCGTACGTAACTCGTTCAAGCCGATAACTTAATTGCCATCTCGGTTGATTTATTCACTTTCCGATCTTTCTTTATTTTCTTCATTTGTTCCGAGGGGAACGAAATCGTGAACCGAAATACTTTGCGCTTAATTGCTTTATTGTGCAAGGGGATTTAGATGGCGGGATAGGCTTATCGCCAAGGTGAACACAACGATAGAGGAAACCTTGATCTTTTATTGCCTCGAAGCTGATTTATAAGTCCGTTAAAAGGCCCTCGAGTTCTTTAAGAGGCGTTGGTTACCATTGGATGAAAACTTCGTTCGTCGAGTCGTTGATGGCGTTTGCTTCAATTTTTCGCGATCCCCTGCTTCTTCCGGGAGATACGCGGACACTTCTGTTCGACACGGTACATTCGTTTCCTTCGTCGTTTTATTTCCTCCTGTTTCATACGCTTTTTGCGTGACGCTTTCCTCCGGTCGCGGCTAGTTCGTCCACGTCACCGCGATGATCTGTATTGCAAATTACCGGACGTAAAAAGGAAAAATCGAATTTTCAACCGCGGCGACCGCTGAAAATAACACGGCACGGATATTCGAGACTTCTCTGCGGAGAATCGTCGTAATGTCTCGCGTTTTGCGCCAGGCGACACAAGCGAAATAATCGTCGCTATCGCGTAACGATATATCAACGGAAATATCCGCGGGACGAGTCGAGTGCCGAGATAATTGTATCGCGTCGTTCAAAGCCTGGCAAATGCCGTGTACGTCGAATCGAAAATTTTCGCGAAACGGCGAGAACGGTTTGTTCCGTTCCGTCGTTGTCGCGATACGTTTCGCCGGGGGTGAATCGGAAACTTGCTGGTAAAAAGGAAGGAAAAATCTGATAAAATGCAATCCCCTCGAGGGTAAGCCGCTTTCAGCTGACGGTGCATGACTTAGAAATTTAAGCGCGAAAGACAAGAGTCGGATCGAGATCATCTCGCCGGGGCGACAGTCTTTCCTCGTTATAACGTACTTTCTTTATCGGTTCAGAAAATTATGTTTCCGCTAAGATACAAAAGTCAGCTCCCTCTGTGTAACGAGAATTATCGACATGGTGTAAGAGTCGTGTTACGAGATCGTTTCTCCTCTACGGTGTCCCATGGTTCACCTGCGGAGGCACGAACCGTTGTGGACAGACAATGCGTGTACGTGTGACGTTCGTGCATCGCTCGTCGAGCGTATGACGTATAAAAAAAGATACGCATTGGTCCTTAAAATTTGAAAAAAAAAAATTTGAATACATGTTTTTAATTCGCGGTTGAATTATTTCCGAAACAGAGTGTAGGTCAATAATCTCTTGGCGAACGTCCATCGGCCCAATCGTGATTGTATAATCGATCGAATCGATTTCTCTGGGAAAAAAGCACGAACCGATTCTCTTCACCCCTTTGCATTGCTTTTGTCCTGGACCTCTCCAATACGAGTGGCTCTTTTCATTTCGCAGGGGTTTGAGATTCTCGAAGCAAGGTCTGCCAGTACACCCTTAATTAATTACAAGCTTATACAAAGTCCCTTCAATGTTGTTGTCCTAAGGCCATCGTTGCTATTGAAACGTTCGCGTTGTCCCGTCTACTCTGCTGACCGACATTTTACTTCTCACAAAAGATCCTGCAGATAATTATCGTTCTACAAGTCGGTCCAGATAGCGTTTGTACTATTTGCACACTACGCACATCTTTCTCGACGTTAGCTTACCTACGAGTTCATTCAACCAACTTGTTCAACGGTATTTGCAATAATTGGCAGGATTTCGATAGCCAGCCTAAAAGTTCAAATATCTTTCCATTGTCGTGGCTGTTACTGCAACATCATTACGCAACAGCGCTGTCTGCGTTGTTCAGTGGAAAGCTCATCATCCACGATGGTAGAAGGAAAAACGGGAGGCAGCCAGAGTAGTATGTACTAGACTGTGGAACATTCTTACATTCCCGAGATGCCTCTTTGATTTTCCATTGTTTCGTCTTTCTACCCGAGGAGTCTCGAGGTTTAAGAGAGGAAGCCAGTCGCACGGGTAAATTGTCACTGTGCGTCCACCACCTTCTTTAGATCTCCCAAGGGACTTTGGAATGAGGCTGTCTCGCTGTTGTGCAGTCTTATGCGCACTGGACCGGTTTCTGTTCCACGATGCTGAGCTCGGTTCGACCGTGAGTCTCTCTCACTGGCTTCCCAGACTCGTTGGATGCAACGCGTGCAAAACTCTTTGTTACATCGTGCACATAAATAAAGGGCGTCTCCGTAATCAACGTGCCGGCGGATTTTTCCTGGCGATGACTTCGTTCGGCTCATCCAAAGATCGACGCGTTTCGCACAACGTTTCCCGAAACTAGTTTGCCCGCGATGCATATTTTTAGCTTGCGCGAAATATCCTCGCGTTCATGTTTTCCCTTTTCGATTGTTTTTTTTTTTTTGCCCGGCTCGACGTTCACAGTTTCACGGGGGGGTCGACTCTACCTGTACACCGTTCGAATTTCTGCCCTCAGTTTACTGAATCGAGTAACTCGCCGTTCGCCTGTAACGATCATTCTCTGGGCCCAAGGGAAATAAAACGAAAAAAAAAACCTGTGCACTTTGAACCGCACCTTGCAGCTTTCAATAGCGTGCACAACGTTGCGCGTAATCCAAAGCGTTGCCGATGACGTACGGTGTAATACACCTTCAAAGTGCAATCGTTCGTTCGTTGACTCTGCGTCGCTTTTGTAAGCAAAGCGGTTCAGCCGAAACACACAGTGTCGGACGGGGACCACTTTTGAAAGAAGGAAGCTTCTATTGCCACGTGCCCGACGAATAAAAGGGACTAGTAAGATTTTTAACGACCCCGTATACGTACCGTGTATCGCGCCCCACACTTTTAAACGGCTCGCTTACCACCGGCCCGATGATAAAAGATACGAAAAAGCAGATATAGAAAATCTGGCGTGTGCCGGGTTGCGTGTACGTTTCCGCCTTGACCTTACGCACGTTTCCCACCGCTCCGTAATGAGTCCGAAGCAGCTATTCAATTTATATTCAGCGCGTGGTGTTGGCGGGCAGGGTCGAATTGTAACGGAACACGTAGTACATTACGATTCTCTGTACGCCGTTCCTTTTCCACGCTCCGGCATTAAACTGTACGGCGCGGCGAATTTTTCCTCACTTTTTATTTTCAAAGTTGTCTGGCGTTCGGAGAGCCGCCTCTCTTTGACGCCACGGAATGCGGCGAAAAAGCGTTCGCGCTCCAAATGGAAAGTCTCTTGATGGCGAACGCCCCACGCTTCCGTACTCTTCGAACTTCCCTCGAAAAACCGGGCTGGCTGGAATATCAAATTTTGATTCTCCGCGAATTTCCTCGCGCGGTCGAAACGACTGCGCTTTTTCCTAGGGGCGAGTCGCCCGAGGGCGTCGAAAGCACGAAAACCCCTTCGAGCTCGAGAAAGTTTCGAGTTTTCGAGAATCCGAAACTTTGCCACCTTTCTCCCGATACGAAAGTTTCGTATACAATTAACCATTTCGCTACGGCGGTTCTTCTATTGCGGGGGTTTACCGATTTGGCCAATGAGCGGCTCATACAACAGTTGTGTGTATGTATGTACACCTCGCGAACTAGACGGAAGTTGGTGTTGGGAGAATCCTGTTCATCTTCCTCCAACTGTTGCTAATCCGGCGTTTTAAGCGGAGTTATGGTCCCGAAATTGTCAGCGGTGTTCTGCGGTCTCTATATAGTACTTTGGACAGTGGCCACTTCCGGCCGGAAGTTCATAAGACACTGCGCAACTGGAACCTGACCATAGCTCGTCGCCGGTGTTACATGCAAAGTTTATCGATCGCGAACAAGCAAACCGTTGCATCGTAGCGTTGCAGCGTTATTACTTGCCTGGTTTGCGCTCTTGCGCTGGTTTGTTGATCTTTACGAACGATTCATGTTTCTCGACCGCAAAAATATTGTTACCATGGTAGGGAAAAAAACGGTTAGGCGAACTGGCATCGCGGTATACAAACTGCCGCTGTAATACAGACGCAAGTGTGCAAGGAGAAACGGTTGACTCTAATTCGCAGTTGGATCAATGATCGGGACTATCACTGACAATAGCTTGCGACTGGTATGGCGGCCCCGAATGAGTTGTACCGCAGCGTTCCGTGCGAACCTGCAGTTCGGCGTAAAACGGAGATCGAATCTGGATCAACCGATGGATCGCGATTCGATTGAAATGGAATCGAAGTGGGACTGTACGAAGGGGACGATCGATCGTGACATTTAAATATCCACGTTGCAAACCGAGGAACGCTATTATTTCCTCGCGTCACGGACGTTTACTGGCTTGCATAGATGTTCCTCCGTTTGGCATAGGACGACGACGAACAATTGGCATCTACAAAGCCCGTCCGCAATGATGGACCACTTTCTCGCTCCTCGAAACGGAGGATTATTCCAATGCGAAATTGTGCACAGCCGCAGTAAGCCGGCGGCTGCGAATTCGACCGATCCCGTTGCCTCTTTCGTGTATCGTGCTCATTTTCGAGGCACAAAAATGACTGTGAAACTTTGCATACGAGTGAAGTACGTCATCCGCAATGCAACCCGATTTTTCGTTCGTGCCGTAACTCGGTTTTAAGGGGGTGAAATCGGCCGTTGAAAAGAATTCAGAGCGTTCTCCCTCGTGAAATATCTCAAGAACGCCGAGATACATCTCATTCTCCAGAACTTTGATTTCATTCTACGCGGTCAGTCGCTGTCCCTAACTCCCCCCCCCCCCCCCCCCCCCCTTTGTTCGAGCGATCGCAGTATACATTTCTGTTCATTTATTTTCAGATACAGGCGAAGCGCGAGCTGTTCTTCAAAGGTGACAACTCTGGAATAATATCGTCGCCGTCTGTGCCGTCGGTGCCACCTCCACAACCTCCGTTGCAGGCTCCGTCGTCGGTGAACACGTCGTCGACGACGACCACGACGACTCCGACCCTTCCTTCGCCTAACACAGCGCCACCAGCCTCGTCTACCGTGTACACCAGCGTCGCATCCACGGCGCCTACCTCGAAGCCACGGTTACCTCCGTCCACGGTGATCCTGAATCAAAACGATGCGTCAGAGGACAGCAATAAACGGGAGTCGAGCAGGAGCGGCGAGAACAACAAAGAGGCTGCTGTCCTGCATCATCCGCGGCCAACACCGCCGACCAAACCCAAAGAACTCGACGGATACGTGGGATTCGCGAACCTTCCGAACCAAGTCTATAGAAAGGCCGTTAAGAGGGGATTCGATTTTACTCTCATGGTCGTTGGTTAGTCCAATCATTTTTATATTCAGATTAAATTGGGCTGATCGGACGATTCGTTACCGTATCTTATATCTCGCAATTAATTGAAATATGCGGTATTCTGTTCGGTAATTTTCTGCCGTCCATTGGGCGGTGTCATTATACAGTTAAATTCAATGGCGTTTCGCCAGCGATTATTCGACGTTATTGTAGTCGTATTGATAGCGAGTTAAATAGCTTTACTTTCGATGCCACCGAAAAGTCATTTATCTCCTCCAGAGTATATACTCGGTTTCGGTTTTCTCTTGCACGGCAAATGCACTTAACATTCAACGTGAACAAGGTTTAATGACCGATTGATTGTCGGAGTGGTATTTCGGGAAACAATGAGGGGATTACTCATGCAAATCCAACGACCGGTAATTTACAATGTACTCCTGTTATTTGTACATTCGAGCGGCGCGATTATCGTGATTTTCGTTTAGACATGCCTGCGCAATTTGATAGGGCGCCTAAAAATAATGCTTGCTCCGGAGTGAATTCGTTTTCGCAAATGGGACGTGAAAAATGCATAGTATGACTTCCAACGTCCCTCCCTTCGTTAATGCCCATTGTGCATATGAACGTACAATGGACGTTTGTTTTTTTCTCCCCCTACTTTTTCTCGTCCTTTAGCTTTTCGCGTAGAGGGACAAAGGGTTCCGTTTCTCAGGCTGGTATTTCAATTTCGTTGAGAATATTGCCTTATGCACCTCCCATCTGCTTAACACGTGCAGAACGTTCTTTCACCCGCATGGATTAGGTCTGTCTTCAAGTAGCAGTGGTTCTCCGTTTCCATAGACGTGCGTGCATATACGTATCCGACGAAATTAATTTCACCATTCAACGTTAATACCATGGATGTAAAATGAATATTGAAATGTACACGCCACTTCTATCGACCCGTGGAAATCGCTACGACACCGATGCCCGTTCTACAATTTTACGAGTAATATTTACCTGGAAATTTTAATAACGACACCCCAACCATCGCGCGACAAGGGGCGAAATTGCGCGAAAATTGTCACGAACATTTCCTACGGTCCGGTTGAAAGTTTGGAATTCGAGAATATAGGCGGAGTGTCGCTATTATTAGCAACGGGTATAAACAGAGCCATTTCTCCGTAAATAGAGCAATTCAAGCGCTTATCCTTGAGGGAGAGAAGGCGCGGCACTTTGGACAGTTCAAGGTACTCGGACAGAAAGGTCAGGGTACCGTTTGGTATTTGGTGTACTGTCCTCCTAGAGAAGTGCGACTAAAATAAAACGATTCGTTTATATAACAAAAACATTTCAACGAATTTCTGTTACCTCCAATTAATCCCGACTATTTTATCCCTTGCACTAATGCCCTTTTTTTGTATCCACGCAGGTGAATCGGGACTAGGCAAATCGACTTTGATCAATTCAATGTTCCTCGCCGATATATACAGTGCCGAGTATCCTGGTCCTAGTCTCAGAGTTAAGAAGACCGTAGCCGTGGAGACCAGTAAGGTGTTGTTAAAGGAGAACGGTGTAAATCTTACACTGACCGTCGTCGACACACCTGGATTCGGTGATGCAGTCGATAACAGCAATTGGTAATGTTTTTTATTTCGCCGCATTTAACGTTGTACGTGTAACAAGGGAGATATATCTCTTTTAGCTGGGTACCGGTGATCGAATATATCGAATCGAAATACGAGGAGTTCCTGAATGCCGAGTCTCGTGTCGTGAGACGACAAATACCAGACAGTCGAGTGCACTGTTGTCTCTACTTCGTCGCACCCTCGGGCCACGGTTTGAAGCCGTTGGACGTCGAGTTCATGCAACGTCTTCACGACAAAGTTAACATCATACCTGTCATCGCGAAGGCAGATACCATGACGCCGGACGAATGTGCCCATTTCAAGAAACAGGTTTGTATTATCTTGTAAACTGGTCAATTACTTATCGGCATGCGAACAGATTTACTTCTCGAGTAATTTGCATTGTATATTTATCGCTGATGACAGCGTGGGCAGATGTTAGAAAGTAGTATTTCCTTCTCTTTTTTTTTTAACGTGGAATCATTGATGCAATTTGTTTAAACGAAATGAAAAAAATATATTTATTTATATATTCCTTAGTATTCTTTGGTGTTAAGATCGTTTTCTGCTTACTTAGATCCTGAACGAGATAGCACAGCACAAGATAAAAATCTACGAGTTCCCGGAAGTGGAGGAGGAAGAGGAAAATAAACTGCATAAAGTTTTGAGAGACAGAGTACCGTTTGCGGTGGTGGGTGCAAACACTGTGGTAGAACACGACGGTAGAAAAGTTCGTGGGAGGAAGTATCCTTGGGGAATAGCAGAAGGTGCGCAATTCTGGAAACTTTCGGCCACTTTGTTTTTGCCACTTTGTATATTTGTTTCTCGCTGATTTTTCGGAGGAAGTCATTCGTTTGTCCCCCTTACTGTTTAGTGGAGAATCTGGAGCATTGCGATTTCATAGCGCTTCGGAATATGGTGATCAGAACGCATTTGCAAGATCTGAAAGACGTGACGAATAACGTGCATTATGAAAATTTCCGGTGTCGCACATTAGCAGGCGTCGGGGTGGACGGAAAGCCGACAAAAGTTTGCAATAAGTAAGTGTAACTCGTTTTTCCGATAACTATACAAACATACACGATCATCGAAAGTGTGGAACTATTAAAAAATAAACGTATAATTTATCACGTCTGCTTGGAAATCAGAACTGGAAAATATTGCAGGCCAACTGTTTAATAATATTTGAAAGTCCCATAAGACAGGATTAATTACATCAGTTACTTCTTTTCATTGTTTTCTTACTTTTCGTTCTTTTTGTTTTCTCCATCCAAATATAAATGCTTGTAGCAGATTGATTTTATTTTCACTTTGGAAAATTAAAAAAGCTTGTGCATGCAAACTATTATTGAAGAGTAAAAATTGCATCTGTAAATCATCGTGCGTTTCAAACGAATAACGATAGGAAAATTTCTTGCGAAATGTCATAGTTCAGGCCAGCGAAAAAAGAAAAGTGATCCTGAAAATACATTTTTTAATAGTGTACCTCTTACGTGAATTTTAATGCTGATTTCTTATTGGTTAGTTTGTGCCCTCCAGGAGTGATGAACAGTTTCATGACAGTGTGGTAAGTCTTTCAATAAGGCCAGGATCGTGTAATATAGTTTTGTGTGCACAAGCCTCGTCCAGTTTCCATTTACTGCGTATTTAGTTCGACGCTCGTTTATTTAGTCAAAGAGGGGGTTCACTTTGACAATGTGCATACGTTTAAATTCAACAAAATGTGAATACAATGATGCTTGCACACGTCGATTTAAACAAACACATTCATAGTAATTCTGCCCTAACGTTGTGATATCAATTAATTAAGGCCTACATCTGTACCGTTCATATATATGGTGAACCCTCTATTCAATTCATATATGTAGATTGCATTATAGTTTCATTTTAGCAAAAAGCTATGTTGCTAATTATTTTCGGTATTGTCGAGTGTGATATAATAATATGGATCTGCTTGGTTCTCATCTAGATTTCATATTAGTTATTCTCATGAAATATTTCCATCACCGACATTAGCCCAATTATCGTAATACTACTTTCTTTTTATTGTAACCAAATTCATAGTTGCGAAAGGTTGCATTTTCGTTCAACAATTCTCCGTGTATGTAGATAGATTATCCCTGAAACAAAACGTAAGCGATTGGCGAAGAAAGGTTTTTTTGTTTGTGAAATATTTATCTTCGCACCATATGATTACTTCGAATGTGAATCATTTTCTTGTATTTCATAGGAATCCATTGGCCCAGTTGGAGGAAGAGAAGAGAGAGCATGATAATAAAATGAAGAAAATGGAAATTGATATGGAGCAAGTGTTCGAAATGAAAGTCAGAGAGAAGAAGCAAAAATTAAAGGATTCAGAAACAGATGTAAGTGTCGTGTCGACTAGATGCCGTTTACATTTGAGAATAAGAATCGAGTTAATTGAACGAAAATTGGTTCACAGTTGCAAAGAAGGCACGAACAAATGCGACGATCTTTGGAACAGCAAGTACGTGAATTGGAGGAGAAGAGGCGAGCATTCGAGGCTGAAAAATTATCGTGGGAGCAACAGACTGGACACAGTATTGAAGAACTGCGTAGACGTAGTCTGGAAGCGAATTCAAAAGAGTAAGTATTTCTTCACTTTAAAAAGCTCTGCTTTTAGTTATTTATACTGTTATACAATTATACTTTTACGATTGTTATATCGTGTATCTTTCTTCGTGTAAAAATTATCAAATACGTAAGGGAAACTGCTTTTGCACGACTGGAGAGGTATTTTGTAAATTAAAGGACATAGCCTCATAGTTATTGTAATTAGAAACATTGATATAATGCTTCAATAAGCTGTAGACATAACAAACCCAACGATTTGCAAATACTTTAAATGTTTTCGAGTTGCTTAAACATTTGCTTCACCGAAGTCATTCAGCTGAATACATGCAATAAAAGCATTTAGAGCGTGCTTGTAGCATAATTGCATTTTATTGTAAATCATCGCCGCTAATCGTAGTCACAATAACAATATTTCCTCGCTTTAATATATCGTGGTGTGTTCAAATATTTGTTTTAAATAGTTTGAAAATATGTAGATATTATTCCGCATAGCATAGCCTAATAGCAGGAAATTACTAATAATTATTAATAAGCATGTTCAACGTAACCATCCTCCTGAACTAAATTGAAATTAATTCAACGTGTGTATTCAGTGAACACGCTAATCATTTTCTCCCGTTCAAAGGTGATTAGTTTAAAGAGCTTTCGTTTGAATACACAACCAAGTGATCACCTGATTTATCGTTGCATCCGAAGCTGTCGTTCTCTCTTTTTATTTTTGTTTTTCAAGATAGTATGAAGTACTTGAAAAGATATCATTTTTACATGTACGTTGTGTCTCTCCAATATGCACCACGTTCGCGTAAAGCAAAACCCATAGATACATACACGTATCCTACAAATATTTTCTTTGTTTCCTTATCTTCGGAACGTTCATCCAAAATCAGCATTGAATGTCTGAAGCGATGTAACAAGTATTAGGTATTTTTTGTTTTGTCCTTTCTTTAAGAAAGCTTTTTCGGACGAATGTTATGTGATGCTTGCGCTTGATTGTTTGTTGTGTGTATACCATATCGGGGTGTCCCTCAATTTAGGACGGGATCAGTGTCTTCCGAGGGATCTGGCGGTGGCGGGGGTACGTTGAGGGGTTCCCGAGGAATAGGAAGTCTCCTACGCCGTCACACCAGTTTCAAATCACCTCAAGACAGCCCTACACAGATACAGCTTGTCATACAACATCCCGAGCATCCTTAGTAAATCGTAGAATCTATCTACATTTACGTCCAAATGTTTCTACGTACCGCTGTGTCAAAGGACAAAATCTTTCAAAAAAAAGAAAAAGAAAAAAGAAATATTAATTGTCGATCTCATTTTCTTATACATTCGATGCGTGTCTTTATTCTATTGATTGTTCGACGTACATATATCGATACAAGATGCGTAATACGTGAATTGGAGAGATCAAATTTATTACATACTGAATTACACATCGCGCAAGGTTTTTGTGTATTTTATTTTTTCGCCCGTTTTTTCGATCATTTTTGTTTCTTAAAAAGGGGCGCATGTTAGCATTAGAAGCAACGCTACTGACAATTATCAATGGGAACAAGTATTACATGTATTTCAATTTCGATATAAGTCGTAAGTGGTTTTTTTTTCTTTTTTTTTTTATTACACATCATTTGTTTGTTTCAAATATATTAAGAACGAGAATAACTGATACCTTTGAATATTAAAACTAAGGTCATATAGTATAAGTGGTGAATTAAGCATTATCAATTGCTCGATATCGAATTATTACTGTTGCAAATGAATGCTCGTGACTAATTAACAAAAGATCGGTGGTATGATCGAACGATTTTGCACCACGTTGACTCTAGCGTTCCATAATTAACAACGGTCCATTATAAAATATAATCGAAGAGATATAGACTTTGTGTTGCGAGAGATACTAAATTTTAGTGTAAAGAATGGCAGGGGATGGAGAGGAGATATCCATATCAAAAATGAATCTCGATAATAAGTTTACGTTAGCCCTATAGATATATATATTTAGACGAGCATATTTTTGGCACAAAATTTGACAACCACTATGTAAGAGATGCAAAATATCTTTATATTCCTACAAATGTCACTATGTCATCACTGTTTTATATTCGCTGCAACGTGCGTTACACTCGTACGTAACTGTCTTGTACGAAAATCAAAATACCCTTTCACACCTCGTAGAGTATTAATGGAAAGCTATTGTAAACTCTAAGCAAGCTGTCTAATTTTATTTCTTTTATTTTTGTTCTCTCGTTTGTTTTACATTCATTGATACATTCCAGTTCGCATGTCTTGACATTCCTTTTCATAATACGAATTTAGCATTTCTTTCCAGACATGGTTCGTCAAAGCAATTTGAAACGAATCAACAAAAAAAAAGACAGCTTGGGAAAGGGTAATACCATACATGACCAATAATAATTACTCACGCTATAATTATTATACATTTGTTAATTCCATCATTAAATCTTTTTTCGCAAATAAACGTAATGCTTTCCTAAAACATTTACTAACCATTTCCGTCGCCCTCATTTATTAGCCTTACTGCGGTACAAGCGATGCGAGTTATGCCGAGAAATGTCGGAGAAATGTGGTTTACTTGCTTCATTTTGAATTAAAGTGGAACGCAATACAAACATTTTTCTCTGATATTTTTCTTATTTTAAAATTGCGCCTTTTTTGTATTATATGTTCTTACGTCTATTTTCATATGTCTTCGTGGAATAATCATACATATCCATGGAACATAGAATTTAAAATATATCTCACTTGCCGCACGAAACATTTTAAATATACATTGCAAATAACAATTTCAAATTTAATGGCATTTTATTAAGAGTATGCTAAATTATTCTATTAAATGCTCGTGTGCAAAGCAATTAACATATAGATAATCAGGAATACAATGATAACACTTTGCAAAAAAAGCATGTGGCTTAATGGCCGTGGACCAAGAAATTGTATATTTCTCAAAGCATGACTCTGGCATGAATAGATTAAACATCTATATATTTACAGTATAATAATGGATGGATATTTATATTGCTATACGTACTCTGAAAAGTAAATTTTAAAAGAAATTCAATTTCGTACAATTACATTAAATTTTGACATTTTCCATGAATATAACAATTTCAAACAAGAACAATATTTATGGCCGAAATAAGATGTTAATAATATATGTGGGGAGTGATCAATATTATTTGTTAAAAAAAAAAGAAATGAAAGAATCTATGGCAGTCAATTCTTACAACTTATAATTCATTAACACTGTAAGTTATACTGCCACATAGTAATTGTAATAATGATATCTTTCTATTGACCTTATAATTATTTTCAGGGCTGTCGACGGTAAGGATAAGAAGAATAAGAAGAAGGGACTCTTCTAACTTGAAAGCAGAAAGGCAACCTAAAGAACCAGCCTTTCTCGAAGTAATTGACAACAATTTTCCTTAAAGAGGAACTTATGATACGTAATGTTCTTAAGAGAAATTTAATGCAAGTTAATAAAAGGAAACAAAAGTACTTCACTCGGAAGGATTCAAACATGAAAAATCTCTCGGACTGTTCTACATCTGATCTTTCAATAATTTCCTTCTGATTACTCTAAATAAATTTGAGTTTCAGACGATCCATCATAGGATAACGATGCGTCATTCATTGATTTTTCATATGTTCTTTTAAATTACACTGTACTATAGGTCGAGAGATTAATCAATGAATTTAAAAGACAAGAAAAACATGCGTATTGCTTAAATCATAAAGTTGATGTGTATACTATGTATATCGCTTCACGTTTATACGATCTCCGCGTTTTATAAGCATAAACGTGTTATGCTTTCATGAATGAAACGAAAGAGTGTCTTCTGTCTTGTTCGTCTGTGCTTCTTCGCGCTTCCTATTATTAATATTCCACAAACCTATACCTAGCATAATTCGACCTATGATATTGTACAAATTGTAGACATAGTTCACAGAGGACGTAACTTTTTTTCTTTTAAGAAGAATGAACTAAACGATACCGAAAGAAAGGACGGGAAATCTGGAATTTCTTTCGATCAGTGTATTCTAATTTTCTATTATCCTAATCGTATCGTCTTCAATACTTATATTGATATTTTGAATACTGCGATTGTCTGTCGACGTGCATGTGCTGTTTTTGATATTTATATCGATATTCTCAACACAACGGTTCCGTTAATATCAATGTATAATATAATTACCAAGGAGTGAAAATCTTGAAGACACTTTATGAGTATTTAAGGTAAAGAAAAACAGAAATGGATGAAAGGATAATAATCGCTCTTGTAAGACTATGTGTATCATACGTAATCAGAGATGTGGTTAATTATGAATTCGAATTATTATTAATGAAACATAAAAAATATCTTTGTACGGGAAAATTGTGTACAAGTAAAATCAAGACGTACAACAGAATACGGACCTAATATAGACGAGAAATGTCTCCTTATCTAGGGATAACCAATAAAATTACGTCGGTGTTTCTGATCATGTTTAAAAGCGTCGTAAGCTAAATTATTAAATTATAACGCGTTCATCTAATTATAAAAGATACCTGTCTTAACATGCACATTGTATAAATAATTATTTCCCGACATGTCGCGATCTTCCTTTCAGTATTCGCTCGAAATGCGAGTAATAATAATATACTGCTTTGTAATGAATTGGGGGGATCTCGAACAGTAAAGAACAATACAGAATATCGGGTCGTAATTGATCTTTTCCATTGAACTCGCGGCATTGTGCGACGAATGGTTGAATGTGATTTTAAATGAATCAGTGGCCATATATATATATATAAATATAAATATATATTTATGTATAAATAAAATCAAGAAAGATCGTAAGAGTAAGTCCAGGTTCGTGTAAATTTAAGTTGTATCGATAGCGACGCAAATCCATTACGTGTAAGAGTAAATTGTATAAAATAAATTTAAGTATGTGTTTTGAGTCGACGCGATTCGAGACAGTGTGTTCTGACGTCGTTTCTCCTTATTATAAAGTCGATGAAATGCAAATCGTTGTGTTGCGAATGAGTTAAGTCAATTTTTATTTAAATGGATCGCGGTCGACTGATTTAAAGATGTATCCATATCTATGTGAAATGAATCAAAAAGTGCGCGCCGTCTCGAACCCGTCCAAGTATACGTTTTGGTATTCTTAACAAGAATGGGCAAACCGATTAAACAGATAAGTTCCTCGATTTTTCTATGCCCTAAACATATCTGGTTCTATTTCTATTACTGTTAATTATATTTTTTTTATTAAACACTCGTCAATTGGTATCTCTGCGGTGTTAGAAGTTTCGGAGAAAAAAATATCTCACTGTTTGCCCAGTCTTGGATTCGTATTCTAAGCTAATTAAATTACTGGTGTGCCAAGCCGAAGGGGATAAGCATTTTATAATAACGCTATAGTACGTGATTCTTCAGTTACTGTAAAATAAGACCCGTGCGAATTTCTTAACACGCGGACAAGAGAAACAGATACGAACTTCGTCTCAATTCATTGGGATGAACAACGTGTTACATTCCTATTTTGTACGCATTTTTCTAGGTAAAAATATCAATTCGACAACTCGATCTTTGCTTGTCACCGACAATCCATTTATAAAGCTCAAACTATTTGCTTGAATCGCATGGAAAATGGTGCCGATTGTTCGAAAAGCGTAATATAAAAGAAATTGTATTAAGTCATTTGTACTTGAGCGCAAACAAAACAAAAGAATGAAAGAAAAATGCTTTTCGACAAATACTAACTTGAAGATTCGAGCTTTCGATGTTGGAAACAGCAACGATTTACATTTTTCTGCACTGATAATATTAAGCTTAATATTTAAAAAAATGGTCAAAGATTTACATCCACCGTGTTGCAATATTTTTATCGAAGAATATATAATATGCATATCTCGAGACACAGAAATTTCCTTGCGTGCAAAAATTTGTTCATAAGAAAAAGTCATGGACAGTTCATGAACGAATCAACCTTTTTTTTATAAATGTCTCGACAAGGTATTTGTCGAGATCGAAATCTCTCAAGTACAAGGGCAAGGGTATCATTAACAGAGAACATCTTTGAAGAATAAAAGTTTTTTTTTTAATGATCAGATAAATCGTGATAGATAATTCATTATTACTCTTTTTTTCTTGTAGAAATATAAATATGAAAATCGTGTACTTAAATTGTTATTTTTATTTCGTTAGCGTTTTTTTATCCCACCGCAAATACTGTAATAATATTGCAGCAAGTTAAAGTACTCTAAAAAGGAAGACACTTGAAAAAATCGCAGCAGATGGGGATGGAATCCTTAACTTTTCTGTGAAATAACATTTTCCCATAATGAAAATAGAAAAGAAAAAATCGGCTTATGTTATCGTTGGAAGAGTTCTACCTGAATCATTGAATAAATGCACGTAAGAATTTCGGTCCCGTGCGTCCTGCTTAATTTACAAAAGGGAGCTGTTTATACGTTTCAGTGTTGTCTCACGTAGCTGTAAGATATCGAGAACTCAAATGAGAGAAGTGTATCAATTACTGTATGTGTACGTTAATCAGCAAAGCTTACGATATTTAGATAGTTAATCGTCATGAATCGCGTGAGCCATCAGAACACACGATTATTATCACACGTATTGTCATATACGCGAGTCACAACAGAACAAAAGAAATTCAGACGAAACGAGGCGAAAGTAGGTAAATCTAAAACGAACTATATTTTGCCGTGCCAGATAAAAACCATGCTGCCGCCACTATCTTGTAGAACACGTTGTAATAATAATATTATTCATGAAACCACGATTAAGTATATTATTATTATTATTTTTTAATTATTTTATTATTATAACTATACCTTAGGATTATGTATTCAGTAAATTATATACAGAATTATGAGAAATGTTTTGAACCCAAGAATTTTTGTTCCTCTAGCTAAGGTATCCTAAGTACCCTAAGAGGTACTATAAGTAAGAGGTACCTATAGTGTCCGTCTTTTGCTTGGGTTCTGCAAACAGTATCAAATAGCAGTCTGGCGGCAGAAAGTTGCCAGATCTGTTCGGTTTATATTGCCGTTTTGCCATCAGAGTAGTTTACGCAGATCGTGCATGAAATTTGTAGCCATTCTGTTCACAAAACCTGCTAAACGAATTTCAACACAGAAACTTCTGCAGCAGAATTGGCTGCTTGGATATTTGCATTTAATGCATTATTAGAAAGAGGAAAATTAGGCGAACGTAAAAATCACTCTTCTTGGATTGGACCATGTGCTACGACCAGCGGTGTTACGACAGTCGTAGAATTTGATTACTACATATATGCATATAACCGCAAAAAATTTATTGTCGCTAACATGAAGCAGCAGAAATGCAAATATTCTCAGTTATTTCACAATATCTCACAATTATTTAAATAAAAACCATTGCGCATTCACTTCCTTTTGGTTATATTACAATAGATCCTTCTATGGAACAATACAAAAAATAACGATTGCGCAATAAAACGCGGGTCCGTACAACGCGGTTGACTAATTTTGTATTATCATATAAATTGAAACTATCGTATGAAATCTGTTTTCTGTCCGTTATGTTATTTAGAAACCAAATAGGGAAAATATTTTCAGAAAATTAGGCCGCCACTCGCGTCGCTATAGATAAAATAAATTTTTTTTACATTGCAGTGTACCGTATACTAAAATATTACAGTGTAAGTATTACGAATAGAATAGAATAAATATTGCAAGATCGGTAAGCAATTTTTATGGAAGCCTAAAACGATGCACTCTGACACGGATGTTTTGTCAGAACGTTGGAGCTTATCCTCGACTTTTTAGACGCACAATGGAAAGCATAAAATTTGTACCCCGTTGACGCCCGTTGAATTATTTATGGGAGATCGCAAATACGATACATACTTTTGTTGAAATGTCTAGACCTATAATTTACTCGTCATTGGCCATACGACAATTTCTTTGAATGAAATAAGTCTGTCTGCATTATATAAATAATATTAATAAATTTAGCAGTATAACTATTATTCTGTTTTGACGTTGATTTCTAAAAATGCTAATCCTCGGGATGGTGAATATAGCTGAATAATGCAATATCACGTTACTGTATGAATAATGGCAATTGCAAAGTGAGTTTCTAAAAAATACTGTCGATTCCGGTTAATTAGGAGACATTAGGGCCCGACAAATTTGTCTCAATTAGTCGGCTGTACCGAAAAAGCGAATTCTACAGGCAGCCAAAACCAATAATTTTTGTCTCCGTTCTTTAGTATCGGTCCCAAATAACCGGCGGTCCCGCTTAACTGGCGTCCCCATTAAACCACTGTATGTAAGAAATATAATTGTAGGACATGTGGCACTATTTACCTAGCGATTCCGAAAAAAAGAATTTACTTGCATGTACATCTGTAAGAAATTATTCGGTAATCTATTGCTCGATCAATATCTGCTTTGATCTCGTTGTCTTGTTAGAAAAAGTACAGTAAACGCGAATAAAAACGTTAATAGAAAAAGTTGCATGGCACGATTTAATAAAACACTGATAACTGTGTAGTACACTTTCCTTAAGCATACATTTATATGAATGAATCAAAAAGTAAAATTTCTGGGCTTACGAAAGAAATCCCACGGATTGGAATTTGTTTCTATTTACGGTACCGTTCGCTTTCACGAAAATTCATTCCAGACGCTTATTTTTAATAGTACCGTTACATTACGTCAAACGTGAATGGTTCTACTTCTACTTCTGTGCGTATACAAATCTATAATCATATCTATAAAAGTTCCCTGCAATGCGGTACATTCATGGAGAAGATTTATTTTTTCAAACACAACATACATTGACATAAAGCTACACAAATATATCTACCGAACCACCCTTGAAATACAACAAGTTACCAATAAATGAATTGTATTAAATGCAATTGTCGTACTCCAATTGATGACCTATTTTACATATTAAGGTCTTCATACCAAAGCTCTTTCGTTAAACGAAATTGTTAACCCCGACCAAATTATATATCGTGAACAATATTTCGAGGACATAGCGTTGAATTACAAAATCGGCGAAGCAAGTTTAATATATTCGTAAAGAGAATCAAATGAATTTAGTTATCCCCTCCGAAGATGAGCGCGACTAGTTGAATAAGCGGCGACAGCTCGACGAGCAGCATTTGCTCGCTGTATGTTAAGTTGTTACTTTGATCCGTTCGTGAAGACTGATTAGTTAGATCTACAGGTTGAAAGAAGGATCAAACGAGCATCAAAGCACGCGATAGGAAGTCATTCGTTGACCGTAATTTTCACCTGGCGAGTTTCACTTCTAACCTAAATTCATCATTCGGCCTGCTTCAGTAGCGTGTTTGCCCTCGAAGCATACATTTCGTTTTGGCTCAAAGACACGGAATCAAGGGGGACTAAATCGACGAGCAGCTGAACTTTGGTTGATACTGTTATTATCTTCGGGATATTATCGTCAACTACAACTGTCACGAAGATATTACATAAAGAACTTAGTCCTTAACCAACTGGTTTGATGCAACGTTCAACGATCAACCGGTATCACGTGCATTTTCCAATGTAAGACAAATATTTTTCTTCTTTTTACACGTTGATATGAAAATACATCTATAAGGATCGCTCGACAAATATTCTATCTGCAAGAGACATATAATAAGGTGCAGAAGTTATTTGAAAATAAAAGGTACAACGAAATCGTTTGATTACAATTCGATTATCATCATGTGGCCGAAAGATGTTGGTATCAAAGCAGTGGAAGTATACTTTCCTGCTCAGTACGTTGAGCAAACAGAGCTGGAAAAATTTGACGGTGTATCTGCTGGCAAATACACGATCGGTTTAGGTCAGAGCAGAATGGGATTCTGCAATGATCGAGAGGATATTAACTCTTTGTGCTTAACAGTTGTGCACCGGTTAATGGACAGATACAGCGTGAAGCCTCAAGATATTGGTAGATTGGAAGTTGGAACGGAGACAATAATAGACAAGAGCAAATCAGTGAAATCAGTCCTTATGCAGTTGTTTGAACCATATGGCTGCACGGACATCGAAGGAGCCGACACAACCAATGCTTGTTATGGTGGTACAGCTGCTCTTCTAAATGCTGTGTCCTGGGTAGAGAGTAGTGCATGGGATGGCAGACTGGCCTTGGTTGTTGCTGCGGACAATGCTGTGTATTCTAAGGGAAGCGCTAGACCGACCGGCGGTGCTGGTGCCATAGCAATGGTGGTGGGGCCAGATTCACCTTTGGTAATCGATCGTGGAGTAAGGTCGTCATGTATGAAACACGCGTATGATTTTTATAAACCAAATTTAAAATCAGACTATCCTGTTGTCGACGGACAATTATCCATTCAGTGTTATCTTAATGCATTGGATAATTGTTACCAGACGTATTGTAAGAAAATGAAAAGCAAATACAATAACAGCGTGTCTTTAGACTTCTTTGATTCGTTATTGTTCCATTCACCGTTCTGTAAACTGGTACAAAAATCGTTCGCCAGATTGGCATTTGTTAATTTTTTAAATGCGTCTAAAGAGGAAGTATCGAAGAAATATCCAGAATTAGAGAAGTTTCATAGCGCCAAACTTGAGGAAACATATTTCGACAAAGAGATAGAGAAAACATTTTTAAATGTAAGCAAGAAAGATTTCTTGCAGAAAACGCAGCCCACATTATTGATAGCGAATCAAGTAGGAAATATGTACACTCCGTCCGTATACTCTGGTCTAGCTTCTTTGCTGATTAGTAAACCTATCGAGCAATTGGCTGGCACTAAAGTGGGAATATTTTCGTATGGCTCGGGATTTTGTTCTACTATGTATTCATTAACCATAACAAAAGACTTGAAACCAAGTTCTGGCTTATCAAAAATTGTTTCGTCGCTTTCTTACATAAAAGGGGATCTGGAAGCTCGTCAGAAGGTTTCACCAGAAGATTATACAAAAGTGTTGGAGTGGCGTGAGCAGAATTGTCATGCTGTACCATTTAGCCCAGTGAGCAGCATTAGCAATATGTTCCCCGGAACTTATTATCTTGTGCAAGTGGATGAAAAATATAGAAGGACTTACAAAAGAGTATGAAATTTGTAGTAGTCCTCGATATTTAGCTGGCTAATTGAGTTACTTAATATTGTAACCGAGAAAATAATCAAAGGCCTCATAGTTACAAAAGTAAAAAATTACAATGGTGCATGATTATTTATATAACTTAAGTAAAGAAAAATAAATTACTTACATACGACAAGGTATGTTCCATTGAATCAACATATAGTTAGTATCCAAGAGTTGGATATATAGTTAGTATCAAGAATGTAAATGTGCAATAAGGGTAACGCGATTTCCAATTTTCAATTAAATTACACGCGAAAGAACATTACCTGTTTGTAAATAGCAACTTTTAATATTATATGTTTATACCTCTTGCATTTTCTTTTAATAATAAAAAAAAATGTTACAATCGTTGTACTTCATTATGTCGGAAATATTAAGACGAAAATAAATAATATTTGTGATAACATGAATGAAAAATACTAAGAAAAATATAACTTTTTTTGGTACATTTTCATTGACATCATAATCAAAAGGATCATGCATAGAAAGATTTAGTAATAAATAATAGAACTGAATGCGACACTTATGTACATATTGAAAGAGTGCCTTAAAATGGAAATATTCTTTCTGTGTTAAGGAAGATATGTTTATACTAATAGACTTGTATTGTATGTACATATGTCACAAATGTACAAAAAACGAAACAGGTAGAAGAAGATTCAGTATTGTTAGTGCTTGTTTTCAGCATACAGAAATTGACTTATATTTTATTTGTAACAAAATACATGAAGCATTTCATCCGTTTTATTTAAAAGAATGAATAGAATAACTCTGATGAGTGCGTTGTACATTTTCTATTGTAATTTGCGAATACATCGTTTTGTTCTGTAAAATTTATACAAAATTTAATAAATATCTGCTGTTATTTAATGCGATGTTAAAGTTTATTATAATTTAATTATACAAGAAAGTATAGCAAAACGTATCTATCTCCTCGTCCACATTTTATTTCGACAATCTCAATATTACAATATTATTACAAAAAATAGTACCTTAGCGAATTATTCATTTAAAAAAATATATTAATATACTTTTTCTGCGTTTTGAGATTCACCTCGTTGCAAATAAATATAAAGCATTCATTTTTACTAACGTTCTTAAATAGACGAAAATCATTATCATAGAATATATAGTATAGAGTCTAAAGTTTTTATATTTATAAGTGTAGAAGCTACGATATTCGTTGGTATATTTTTAGTAAAATTGTATATGCAATGACAATCTGTTTTATTAATGCAAACCGATAACCAGTTGTTTAATAATTAAACAAATACTACGATCATTAGTCTTTCGTCATGACTAAAAAAATATAGTAAACTATGTTTTTTCTTCGCATATCACATTAATTCCATCGTTATAAAAAATATTGTACAATGATCGTCTATTTTATGTACATATTTGAACTTGGGAAGGATATGTATATGTCATGTAAAATTGTTCGTTTATAGTATTTTATATGAACAGCCCGAACAAGAAGATAATTTTCTACTTGTCCCAAGCCTGACAATTTCATCCTCATTAACATTCATTTGACGATTTTCGTGTCTTCTCTAGAAATAAATTGAAGAAGTAATTATAGTTTCTATCTCTTTAAACATGATGAAGATACTTGTCTTTCAATATTTAATTAATTAAATTATATACAAACTGTGTACTTACTTTAAGCTCAGATGCCAGGTAAAAAAATACAGAATCTATATTGGTATCTTCTTTGGCTGATGTTTCTATTACTTGTAACACTTCAGGAAGGTACTGACAGAGTGCCTCCGCTTCTTCTTTTTCAACTTCTCTCAAATCCTCTAAATCGCATTTGTTACCTACAAGTTTCCTACTTGTTAATGAAATATATTCAATTATAATTTGCTTATAATATACACAAATATCTTACCAACTAAGACTAATAACACGTGCGATGAGGTGTACCTTCGTATTTCTTCCACCCAACGTTGTAAACTTAAAAATGTGGTTCTTTTTGTAATATCATAAACTGTAAGTCAATTGTGTCATTATAAATGTGTACGATCAAGTCAGGAGAATGGAAAGATAATATTGAAAGCGTACCTAAAATAACACCATTAGCTGACCTATAATAACACTGAGTTAATGTGCGGAATCTCTCGTGGCCAGCAGTGTCCCATATTTGCAACTATAATAACAATAATAAGAATAAAGTGCATTAAAATTAAAGCGAACAGTCGCATAACATATTATATGCAATATTCGAAATGATTTACATTAAATCGAGGACGAAAGTAATAATTCAAACGAGTTATAGTATACTACTGTTTTAATATGCCTCGGCTATTTTGAAAGATTTAAAAAACTAATATCGTTCACGAAAAGTAATTTAAATCAATTCATTTATTTCATAAATATTATTATGAGTTTAATCACAACGAAATATTCGTAACGTCAATTAATTTCATTTATTTGAAATAAACAAAAAAAGTATGTAGTTTTAAGTTACCTGTCATGAGAGAGAGCATTCTTTTAAACAATTGCGTTGTCAAACATTGTTAAATATTTTGAACATTTACGGTTCTATGTCTAATTCATTTGAAGGTTAAAGCATGAAAAAGTGAATAGGTATAATTGGTTAAAGAACATATAGATCAAGTAAACATACTTTAACTTTCTTGTCATCGATGAGTACAGTTTTTATTAAAAAGTGTACACCGATCGTAACTCCTTGCATCTCCATAAATGTACCAGATTGAAATCTTTGAAGGATACATGTCTTTCCCGTACAACAATCGCCAATAAGTATGATCTTGAACAAGTAATCGAAACTTTCATCATTCGTTACCATTAAATTCGTCGGATCGCGGTTCGACATTTCTTTCCAAGCGTCGAAATAATTTTAAGAAAATGTAATCACACGAATCTTTTTAGCCCCAGCATCCAAATCGTACTCTAGTTACCTACGCCATTGTTTTACTGAATGCCATCGCTTCGTGGATGCCTACTCTTACAGAACAGTTGGCACGCAAAACTCCTCAATGAAACCGGATTTCCACGTTAATCTTCCTTTTTTATTCATACAACTTGCCTTACTTTACTTTTCCCTTATAACACAGAATGTTTAATTTATGGCAAATTTAGATCGCATTTATTTCAATAAAATTTTTAACTTTTAAATACAAAAGTACAATGCTTCGTCAATTGATACAATAATAGAAATTCGAGATTATTTCATTTTGAACAGAACAATTTAATAACAAAGGTGCTATGTATTATTACATATATTTATTATAAAGATATTTTTACATAAACATACTCTATGCCTAAACAATTATAAATACAGTAAGAATTAGGGTCACTTCGATTTTAAATGCTTATTTACCAGAGGTAAACTTTGAAAGACCTTCCAGCAAACTAACGTACGCTGTATGTTCGTAGCTTGTACTAAGTTCGATCATTTTCTCCGTGAATTCATTTGAGATACCTTTCTCTTCAAGGTAGTTCATCAGCAAATCGTACAGGTACTAAAGAAAGAAAAGCATACATGTAAATATATGCGTGTTAAACAAGACGATTATATACTTTTGATGATAAAAATTTGTAACATCCTCCTATTTCAATAATTCTATGAGTAACAGAATAATTCCATAGGTCGATGTTTTGCTTTTCCAAAGATAAATAATCAAAAGTGGTTATTGGATAAACCAATTTGTACTCAACACTTTGGCTATTTGTTTTTATATCAATGTTCATATGTATAGTATCTGCTACAGCGTATAGTACTTACCCCATCAATAATTTCACCAGCAACAGAATACACATTATCAGAGTGTTCTCCTGTGTACAATGTGATTTCATCGATCCCAAAGATATCATCTGAAATTGAACACTAGCATAGAAAGCATATTCTACACAATAATGCAACAAATTTTATCACACTTACTATAACTTTCATTAGCACCAGACGCACCAGGTTCGTTATTAAATGAACAAGTGAATCCAAGTGTTTGATTTCCCCTAACTACATCTACCGTGAAAGATGGTTTACTCTTCATATCCCCAATGTCTGGATTATCGGCAGTCATTTCAACATCTGGTTCTGGTTCAGAGTCAACAGTATGGTTGATGTTGAATGTAATCTTTACTCTGCAAATGAGAATTATTTAATCCATTGCTAACATTAGATCACCTAATAGCTTGTTCTTTTATCAAACACATTTGTACGTTTCATTGTCTTGCTTCTTTTCTAAAGTAACATCTGCGCCGTTCAGGGATACTTTGAATCCATCTAATTCTGTAGGAATAGTTTTCAACTTTTGCGCTTTCTTTTCTGCTATAATTTCTTCCGCTAAAAATTCCACGAGTTCTTTCTCAGCTGAAAAAAAAAACGGTTTAGTATTAGTTTATTTCTCTGCAGAACATAAATCTCCAATATTAACCCTTTGACTGTGGAGCGTTCAGAAATGAAACAGATGAATTGTGCAATGCTTTAGCTGCAACAGCTGTGACAAAGTATGGCTAAAGGCGCTATTCGCAGTCAAAGGGTTAACGATGCACAATTCTTCCACTATTATCTACAAATCTATGTTGCATTCAAAGAAATGTATAGATGTATAGCAAGACTCTCTTAGTGAACTCCAATGAAACGCAGTTGACTAAAAGCTGCAGCTAAAACACATTGTTTACTTATACTAATCAGTCGATAAAGAAAGCGAATTTAGTTTTAATGTAATAGAATGTAGAATCACACTGTACAAAAATTAAGAGTAATGAAATTCGTGGGATATGCGGAACTTGAAAAGTGATAAGAAACGTAAAGTAAAATGACGCTATAATTCGCGAAGTTACCTTTCGTATGAGCACTTCTGCAAGAACCGCAGTTACAAAAAACGTGCTGATGTTTAATCGCTTTTGCGGTTGCGATAGGTGCGATTTGGTTTTGTCGGGAACCCACGTTCCATAACGATCTTAATTGAGTATTTACGATTCCTGTGTTGGAGGGAGAGGAAAACAAATTCCTCACTAAAGACGTGCGCAACGTGTTTCTTACTATTCCATTCATTTTTTATTTAACAATTAAGATCCCTCACAACACGCGAGCCGGGATTATCGTAAAATGGTCCACCGACTGAACGAGCACGAGGTAGTATGGTTAGTGCCATGAAACAGTGAAATGCTCAGTTTGTCATACACTTCTAACTTCCGGGACAAACATTTTCACCGAAATTTTTCGCGATCTTTCGTTTGAGAACGGAAGATAATTAATACAACTCATTTCGTAGGGAAGAATAAAAATACACATAAACTCACGCAGCAGAATTTATTTTACATATTTATTCTTGAAATGCTTGGTTTTATAAGTAAAGATTTGTTTGCATGCTCGTCTGATATCTTGATTGGATATATTCCCAGGCAAAGGTGGCTATCGAAAAATAGCGGGTAACTTTTGCGTTCTAAGTACGTGATCTCCGACGGGAAATCGTTTTCTTCAATTAATTGCCAATCGCTCGTCATTGTTATCCAAAATGCATTCCCTTACTGAGGGGGCATTGGACGTAAGTATTAAACGTAATATTTGAATCTTGCGTGTTACATTTAACATTATTTGGTTTTGTAGAGAATTATGAACGGCGTTGATGTGGACAAGCCGGTATTGCAAATATTGGTAAATAATTTCAATGCCTTATTCAATTTTCTTACGTTTCGAAGTATCTCATCATCGTGTGCGATACTGGTATAGGAAAAACATATTCGCACTTTCGATATCGAAGATACGCTGATACTGTTATTTTCCAGGGACATAAAAAATTGGCTAGCTCAAGCAGTGGAGAACGTTACAGGCTACTTGTCTCCGATGGAAAAAGGATAAACTCGTTTACGATGCTGGCTACGCAATTAAACTCGATGATAACGGACAATCTATTGACCGAATTTTCCATTTGTCAGATTAATAGATACGCTATAAGCATGGTAAATAATGCTGGCAAACAAAAGTATGTAACAGACGTACAATCTTCTCTGCTCTATACGATTTAGATGCGAATTAAAGCTCTACCATTGATTTTGTATCCATTTTAGAAGAGTAATGGTCATATTAAACATAGATGTAAAAGTGCCTGGTGCTGATGTTGGGCATAAAATTGGGAATCCATCGAATGTAGATACTGATGCCGATGCTAAACCCACACACTCAGCACAGACAGCACAGCCACCACCGCCTCCGCAACGGAGTGGTACAAATTAACATTGGATTTGTCATAAGTTGTATCAATTGTAAATTACAATGTTCGCCTTTTTTTTTTGTAGATAATACGCAAAAGCATAATAATTCATCACTGTCCTCTACTGATGATATATCAACCACTCCAATTGTTGCATTGAGTCCTTATCATAACAGGTAAATTGAATTCACAGTTATAGTAGCGTTATAATTTTGTAATATATTTCCAATAATATTGTTTTGTAGATGGGTGATAAAGGCAAGAATTGTCAGCAAATCTGAAATTAGGACATGGAGTAATTCACGCGGCGAAGGGAAATTGTTTTCTATGGATCTTGTTGATGAGAGCGGCGAAATTAGGTGCACAGCGTTCAGGGACCAGTGTGATAAATTTTATGATATGCTCGAGGTATTTGTTACATTTATTTGTTGTTTACATTATGTTGTACCCTAATGTTTCATTGTTTCAGGTTGGGAAAGTTTATTACATTTCCAGAGCAAACTTGAAAACAGCGAATAAACAGTTCAATCATCTGAAGAATGATTATGAAATGACTTTAGGTGGCGATACAGAAATCATACCGTGTCATGATACTGTGAGTGACATTCCAACACTTCAATTCGACTTCGCCCAGATCAGTGATGTCGAGAAGAAGGAGAAGAATGATATGATGGGTACTTAAATGTCTTATTAAGATACATGCAGTTATAATTTATACACGAGTCACTAAATACAATTTTCGTGTGTTGTAGATATTTTGGGAGTTGTAAAATCCTGCGGAGATTTGCAAATGTTAACGTCGCGAACCACGGGTAGAGAGATGAAGAAGAGGGACATTAATCTTGTCGACGAGAGCAACACTATGGTAATACCCGTATCCCATTGAATTGAAAAACGAGAGATAAATAAACGAAACTTAATCAACGTAACGATATTTTAGGTCACTCTGACGTTATGGGGTACGCAGGCCGAAACATTTGATGGAAGCAATAATCCAATCCTAGCTATCAAAGGGGCGCGTATTGGTGAATTTAACGGTGGAAAAAATTTATCTACACTTAGTTCCACCGTTCTGCAAGTTGATCCAGATATTCCTGCAGCGCATAGGTATCGAAATCATATTAATAATTGCTAAGAAAATGTTTGCGATTTAAACATTTTTTTTCCGACGATTACAAATGCCGAATTATCAATTTAGATTACGTGGTTGGTTTAATACAATTGGGCGAAACGAGGAAGCCAAGTCTCTTTCGAAAGCGCTCGGTGGCACAGGTGGTGCGAGTGGGCCATTGATTACATTTAAAGATGCTAGAGACATGGAATTGGGCTTCAAAGCAGCCGATGTATACATGGTAAAGGCAACTGTAAATATGATTCGCGTTGAGAATGCTTTGTATAAATCATGTCCTTTTGAAAGTTGTAAAAAGAAGGTAATTGTTATTCTGCACATTTCTTTTTTCTAATGTTATATGTTTGTAGAACCATTTTATTAACACTATGTATGTTACAGTTGATCGATCAAGCGAACGATATGTACAGATGTGAAAAATGTGATAAAGAATACCCTAACTATAGATACCGTTTACTTGCGAGTGTAAGTCTAGGAAGATTTATTTCGTTTGCTGGTTGCAGACGTTAGATTTATTTCATTATTTTGCAGTTAAGTTTATCAGATTGGACAGATAACCAGTGGGCTACAGCATTTAGCGATGAAGCAGAGAAAATACTAGGTATTACGGCTCAAGAACTTGGTGAACTGCAAGAAAATGATAATGAAGCATACCTCGAAAAATTTGCGGAGGCAACATTCAAAAGTTTTATGTTTAAGATCAGGGTTAAATTGGAAATGTTCAGTGTACGTTATGCCAATATAATAAGTTTGATAGTACAATTGTGAACATGCTGATGTAAATAATTTTTATTTGCAGGATGAAAACAGATTAAAAGCGGTATGCGCTGGCGTATCCGCGGTGGATTATAAAATGTATAATGATCATTTAATAACACAGATTAAGGAATTGGCTGGTATTGGTAAAGCTTAAAATTGTCTTATTATTATAATATTTATACACGTCGCAAGTTTTTTCTGTTTACGTATTTTCTTTAATTATTAATTTGTCATGCATATAATAAAAAAACCTTTTTAGTTAATCCATATATCTTTCTGAATAATGTTTAATCTAAAATAAAGAAAATAATTCCCTTTTAGCGTTTCCTAGAAAAATCTATCTATTGCTGCAACAGATATTGTCTATTAAGCTAAATAAATTAGGCGAGTTCAATCATTATTATGTACATCAGTATAGATTATTACACATGGTAATATGATCCACTCATAGTTTCACGACGCCTACGTAATGACGAATGATTCATTGAAATCATTATTCCGTACTAACGTATTATTGTTTAACGAGGTCAGCAAAACTATGAACGTATCAAATTATGTTTCCCATAGGATTATGGATTGCTGAAATTACTTCAGTTGAAAATATTAAGCTTAGTTAAAGGTTCATGAAAACGTAATAGCATTTACTCAACGTTATATATATAACACTACTGCTATTATATTACCATAATTGGTGCTTCAAATATATTTGCAGTAGTGTAAAAAAAAATTAATATTACGGATGAACTTCGCTTTATATAATATTGCATTTGATAATATGAGGTAAGATCGTTCTATCGATTTATAGTAGAATATCGATCATGCCGGCAGTGCATAAGTCATTAGGATGATCCACATCTGCTAATATAACGATCAGAGAAGGAATTGGGCTTTATGAATCATAGAATGTGAACCATTCATCAGTTCCATTAAACTAGTCGCATACTGCATAGTTATAAATAATTCTATTACTTGACACATTACATCGTTGCTTAAAAAATTAAATGATTCACGTAAGTTTATATTTCTATGCTAAAGATATTCGTACGAATACGTACATATATCTATAAAATATATTTCTTAGGCACTGAAAAATATGTATAGAATATATAAAATGTTCTTTTTAACCTTTTCGCGTCAGTAGATGAATATTCATTAATAATTTATGACTCATTCCATTCGTTTGATTATCACTTGCAAATTGCCGGCTTGTTACTACTGCTTGCAAACGCGGAGCGCATGCGCTAGGGGTCTGCATTTGTAAAGCGTCAAGGCGACGCGCGTCGTCGTAGTACGAATTCAACCACCGTAGTGAGCGTGTTGATTCTTGTGCGATCCAGGATTTTATTTGTCCGTCTTCTAAACAGCAATATGGCTATCTGTAAGTACTTTTTTTATCTTAATATATATTACAATTTATTCTACTAATTAATTGCCCGAAAGAATGCCCTATTTCTTTTTTAATAATTAAATTCTGATGGTCGAAAAGACGAACATTTTGAAGTCAACTTTAATAGAATAATTTTGTTTTTTTTATAACTGAATATGTTGCAATTTTTATCGTACAAAAATTTGGAGAATATATGAAACATTAAGAATATAAATATATCTAATGATATACAATTATAACACAAATAAAGTTAATTGTTCCCCAAAGATATAAGTATGTCTGACCATCAAAACACGAACACGTGTGTATATAACGCTGTATTTTATTTGAAATATGTCCTACAGTATTTTCTGTATAGAATTGTGAATGAAAAAGAAATTTCAAAGTTATTCTACGTCACGATTTATCAATTGTAACGCCAAACAAATTTTTTCCAACGCCTGCTTATATATATATGTATTGCGTAGTAGATAATTACTATGCAGGAGACGCAATTTATGCAACCTCGTTTTTCCTGTTTGTCCCGTAGTAGCCCTTCTTTAGTCATATTATTCGTAACAATTGCAGGACACTCGAGGCCATTCTTAAAATTTATTTCCATAAAAACCTAGACGGTTTTATGGTTGTATGATCTGACAGCATAGCAACACGTAATGTTATTTAGCAAATGAAACGGAGCATCGCACAAAATTTCTCGTGTGACTGTTTTAAGAATTTCATCTATATTTATCGATGGAATCGAAATCCCTTCTAATGCGCTCAAGTAGTCTCGAAAACAGGTTATAAGTAGCACCCGGATTTACCATATTTTTACTACCTCGTATAATTTATTACAAAATATTACCTTTTCCATATTTTCACTTTACCACGTCGAAATTGCATTAATCTTCGTAATAGCATCAGTAATAATTTCCTAAAACCATAGGAAATTACGAAGGACACAGAATAGAACATGTAACATTCGCGTATGTATATATTGGAAGGATATATCGAACCTTCGAGAATATCGACCGGACGTAGATGATATTGAATAGATCGAATTTGTCGACAATTGTCTAACAGCAATTCATAGAGAATCATTATGTGTTTATACGAAGATGCCTCCGTGCATAGGTAGTTTCTTTTCTTGTGTCTAGCTAAATATAGTTCACGGGTGCGGCTGTGCCGGTTTGACAAGCCGGCCGGCTTTCTTCGCTACAATACAACTTTGAGCTACTTCCTTGAAAATTGGAGATGTCTTCTTCCTGTTAACCTAGATTTCTTGAATTCCCATAAGAATTGGAAAATTTAAAAGAATCCTCTATTATTATTCAAATTATAGATTTAAAGTAAAAGAAGAAACGATTTTCTTCATTAAACAGAACTTTTTTAACGATAGAATAAGCACTGTTATAACAGTACTGTCACGTTTTCTTCGTTCCACGTAGCACGGTCTTAATTTGAAAAATTTCTGCTTCACGTCATCTTAGAGAGGATTTCTTCTGTAGCAAGGTCCAGATTGTTTCGCAACCCGCGCTTCCATTATTTGCCCTTCGAATTTTTCGTATTTTTCTGGACTCTGTATTATAATATATGTTAATTAGAATTTGCTGTATCTTAATCTCCAACGAACTGATCGCAGCACATGCATTTCGGTATATGAATACAGAATATAGTTAGTTAATCAAAATTTTAAATATAAAATATGATAATCAATTGTGAATTTAAGAAATAAATGACAGTATAAATTTCTTCAGTAATACATAGTAATCATTTTGAGAATACAGGAACACCAGGGAGATCTGTAATTTTAGTTACACGTTGGGTTTACATTTTTTCGCATATAAAAAGTGCTTATACCGATCAATGAATTTACCGTAACTCCGTTTTGAATTTCAACGCCGGTTCGTAAACTTTTTTACGCTGAGTAATGAGATTTATACACCTTAGTATTATAAAGAATGCAGTTGCCATGCGAGGTCAATGACAGTAGAACACAAGTGGCTAGATGGTTTGCCAGATATACACGATCGCCTAATTATTGGCAACCGTACATGCATCTGCGATTAATTAGCGTGAATACATCAGGGTCGTGTATTTCCTTACAATTTATCTCCTTGGTAGCTGGAGTCATTAACTTTTCTGTAGACAACTAGATACTCGGATCCTCAATTCAATATTATTTTTTAATAATTTTTTACATTTTTCCAAATTTTCGGCAAAAAGCGTTTAGTAAAATAGTTAGTTGTATTGAAAGGGATTGCGTTAATAAACGACAGTAGAAGCGTTGGAATATACGTATGTATATCATACCCGGTGAAACGAAGGAACCAGTGACGACTACCATTGCACAATGGAAACGGACTCAATGGCACTAATTTTCGCATTGTTATGTTAATTGCGAACGTAACACGCCTCCTACAATATAGAGTACTGCAATCAATTTGTCAAGAGAATCAAAAGAGGATTTCAAGGCTCGTTAGAAAATACATTCCTAAATCCTACGCTCAATCATTCTTATGAAACATTTAATGCGTCGGGAAGAATTTTCGGACGGTATGACACCATTAAATTATTATTCGTGTACTATAATAGACGATACTGTTTCAATTTTATGTTTTTATCATACTCGCAGCACCGGTAAAATACAGCAGTACAGCAGTAAACGCATGAAATAATTAGAAAGTCGTGAATGTATGAGATCATTGTGTCCCGTGACTCATTGATACACAATTTTCTAATTCATACTGTATAAGGTGATCGTTAATGTTGCCGCGGCCCTTTAATCAGCTAGTCTTAGCATGGAAGTTCACCATGCCGATTGTTTTGAATCGCCAGTGCACCGTAATGTGAAGTAACAGGGATCGAAATACCAATGACATCAGCTCGATGACGTTTCTTTCAACCTCGGCTGTTCTTACACTTTCTACCATTCTTCGTAGACGTATCGATTAAACTTCTCGATACCAATGAAAGAATCAAATACTTGTCGAATGAATATCATCGCTGAGAAAAGTAACATGGTTTAAAATAATTCACATGAAAGGTAGAATCGAGATTCTTTAATTGAGAACGAGGCAACGTGAATGGTCTACGTTTTTCTTTTTCGTTTATGATGGCACAATGATGTCAGCGGTCAGTACTGGCCTTATGACACAAGCTGCCACTATTTATAAGCGTTGCGTTCGTTCAGCAAAATCTTGTGTACGTATCAGAATCCGTTTCAGGAGGTAGCAAGTGGAAAAAAAGATTATTTTCTGCTTTGGTCATCGCTACGATTCTATCTAGAATTCCTTCTTTCCGTACGACTAGACTTATTGTTAGTAGTTGCCGTAAAATCGTTTAAGTAACATGTGGTAAATACTTACCACGTAGAACGTAGGATAGCGTGATAACTGTTCTAGAATTTTCCAAAATGAGTTAACTGATATATGCCTCACTAGTGGCTCGTTTCTGAAATATACATTGAAATTTAAAATTCTAGTTCCAAATAATTGACGACCGATAAAATTCTGCAATTAACTGAAGTTTGACTATAACAGTGTTTTCTTAGGAAATAATTGCGATCTTTAGGGGCAATGAATTGCTATGATAAAAATGAGCATTTATTAATTCTCAGTTAATTGAGTTAAGCGTCGCATGAGAGTAAACATTTTAATCGCAAAATGAACTATTCACCGTGACAATGTGTTAGTGCCAATGGACTTTAGTTATTGTAAAATGTGTTCAATTTATCGTCGCGAGTTTTTACGATTTTTTTTATTGGAAACGATTGTACTGATGTGGAACTATGCCGACTTTGGCGTTCAAACGTTATTGTACCTCAAGGCATCAGGTAAACTTTACACGAAATAAATTGTAAATTATTTCTCAGTATTCAGCGATACATTTCATAAATATTTACTGGATTCAAATTTATCGTAATAAGAACCACAGCGTTTCAGCCTTTTAAGGTGCAAGGTATTTTCTTTTCCAACAGGTGCAACTCATTAGGCAAAGAAACGTTTACATTATAATTTAGGACAGCGTGACACAGAGGAACGGTTCACGACCGTTCACGCAGAGTTTTCTTATAGTTTCCAAGTTCTTTTCAATTTATATCGCGAGGCAAACTCCTTTGAAATAAAAAGGCACGAAGTTAATTAACGACGTGCCGTAAGTAAACTGTTCTTCATGGACCAAGTTAGGACCAAGTTGGATTTACGATCGCGGAACAAAATTGCTTGCAGCCGGCGATGTGTTGCAAAAGGGATAAAAAAAAAGAAGTCTACGATGATTACTCGCGACTGGAACCGATCCATTTTTATGGAAGACAAACGCGAGTTTAATTAGCGACAATCAGTTGCAGTTAAAAATAGCAGCTCTGTCATCCAACTTTGCCGATTGAATTCGCCCAATTTGAATTCAGTGTATCGTTACTGGAACTGTGTTCTTCCGCTGGTGATTGTCCTTTGAATTAAACAAATCGCCATTGGTATTTTTTTTATTCAGCAGATTGCCTAGTGAGATTGCTTTCAAGAAAATGTTTACACTCCGATACGATCTAGAATCGCGAATTATCGTGTGCAGAATATATTGATCGATGCTAGTCCTGCATTGCCCTACTTTTCCTTTGCATCACCGTCGAACTTGTACGAGACGCCTGGCGTCCAGACGTCTAGGCGTTTCGAGTTCCAGTTTTCATTCGGTAAAAAGCCACCTCGAGTGCTCTGTGGTATTGCGCCAGTTTATCTAGCTTTCAAGATAAATTATACTGGTGTCCTTATGCGGACCGTAGTCCATTACTCTAAAAAGATAATCGATATTTTATAAGATCTGTACAATTGTTATTATTTAATACAGAGTATTACCCACAGAAAATTTATTTTTTTTTTTGTTTTCAGCTCTTTCCACTGAAGACAAATTGGAGTACACTTTCTACCCAGTTGCCAGTGGACAGCTTCAGTTCCGTGTAAAAACTCCGCACGATGCTCATGTCGCTCTTACCACTGGTCCCCACGAGGGGGAACCAATGTATGAGGTAAGAATAATTGATAACAAACCCTCCGTATTTAACACAGGTTGAGTAAAGAATAAGAAAGGGCAATATACAGTCGTGTTTGTTAAAATTGCAGGTTTTCATTGGCGGTTGGAGCAACAGCAAGTCTGTAATACGTAAAAACAGGGCCAAGCCCGATGTTGCTGAGGCAGAGACACCAGGTATATTGAGTGGCGACGAGTCACGTGGATTCTGGATCAGGTTGGTGGATTGCTTTTAATTACAGAATGAAGACAACAGTATCGCAAATAATACTAAATAAATGCCATACTTGTTCTCGCAATTAATGTATCTTTCGTGCCGGAGTTTCATGGTAGCTTTTCTTTTTAATAATTATTTCAGGTGGAGCGACGGAGTTCTATCAGTAGGTAAGGAGGGCGAGCCCAGCGCTTTTCTTACGTACGCCGATCCAGAACCATTTGGAATCGGTTACTTTGGGGTGTGCACCGGTTGGGGTGCATCCGGCGAATGGATGATCGAAGGTAAAATTATTCTGTCCATTTTAAATTCCACTGTTTCATTGTGTATTAGATTAAACGCATATTGTAATTCGTATGAAAGTAATATTCGTTCGATCGTAGTAATACAGCGAACATGCAGATTTAAGAAACACGTGCCAATAAATATCGTAGTCGTGCTAATCTTAGCGTTCTAGATTGTTTACCTTTGCAATCTTCTGTTCGTACAAATTATAAATCATAGATCGTACGTTTGTTCTGCTTCCATTAGTAATGGCAAATTATATCGCAAGTTTCCGTGCAACGAATTTGAAGAACTAATTAGATTGTTGTCTGCAATATATTAATACGATTCTGTTGCCCGTATTTGATTGGATTCTGGATGGATTCCACTTGATACACCGTCGTCCGTACAGCCATATGTGTCGGTGGTCACGAACGTTGTACGTTAAGTATACGAGACCTGCCGAGAAACGAAATTGCATTTTTCTTTTTATACTTTTAGCTTTCTCTTTTGCTCGACAATGGTTTGATCCTAGCACGAGTCCCCTTTATTCTCGAACGGTGCTTAATTAATAGCATTTTTCGTTGGCTTGCTCGATTATTTCTTGCAAGTGTAAAGATATCTTTTAATTCGATATCGCTTGTCCCAAAGAGAGGCACAAAATGAAAACACATGCACGAAAGATAAAGAAGTAGATTACACCTGTAATAGTCATGCTTGTAGCCTTGCTTTCATGTGATCGAGTATTATTTAATTATCGTCGTAGTCATCACAAAAATACATGCAAAATTGGCCACCAAGTTCCACCTGAAAATTTCTAAAAACAACGATCGCGTAGAGAAGACAAGACAAGAAACGGGAGATTTATTTCCTATATTATTTCATTTCTATAAGGACACGGAACCCATAAAACGGGCGACGAGTTAAAGTACACGTTTCGCAATGTACGAAGCGGCTCGGTACACTTTGAAATAAGGGCCAAGAGTAACGCGCACATCGCTCTGACGAACAAGAAAGGCGAATCGAGCCCTATGTACGAGATAATCCTCGGGGGTTGGGAGAACACGGCGTCCGTCATCAGATACGATCACAAACAACCCGACAAGGTTCGAAATCGAGGAAACTCGAAATTATCTTCGACCGGTTGCATCGTTCCTTTAATTTCTTATCCAATTCATTAATCGGCCGCTGTAGAATTATCGAAGAAACAATTTCCATAATTTCCATGAACAAACATCTTTCGCGTCTACCAAATCGAAATGAAAGATCACCTGTGTATTCTAAAAAGTTTTGCTTGTTACACGTATTGTATATATAGGTACATATTGCCATTAATAAGTATCCCAACGGAATAATGTGCTGCAAGTTGAAGGAACGAGCACGGTTCGAGGTTTCGAGAGAATCCATTAACACGTTCGTGGACGTGAACGCTGTAACGTTCGAATTTACAAGCCACATTATCATACGTTCTATTCTCTATAGCGTTAATTTTTAAAAATTAAAAAACAAAAAATAAATTAATAAATCATCTATCAATTTTTGTATTTCATTCGAATTATCACCGTCCGCGAACGTGTTAAGAATATTCTCCTGGGTTTTGAAAATTCATTTTGCAACGACAGGTGCGCGTGAACACGCCAAACCTGCTGAACGAGAACGAAACGAAGAAGTTTGCGATCACCTGGCTCGACGGCCGTATCATGGTCCGGGCCGGTGATCATAATGGTTCTGTGATCATGGAATGGCAGGATCCTAAGCCGATCGGCGTGAGCTTCGTCGGTGTGCGTACCGGTTGGGGTGCAACCGGAAAATGGAAACTTCGTTCCGTGCAATACCCACCCCGCTCAACTCCTATTTCTAAAAGTAAATTGCCCATTGAATTTCTTTCTTCTCTTCCCCCTATTTTCGTTTATTTTGTCTTTTTTGTTTTGCGCTTGAACTTCATTAGCCACGGCGATCAAGATTATGGAGTATCGGTATGCTTATAGGACATGCTTGCCCTCGATGATCTTAACTCTTTGCAGCCTGAATTGTATTGCCATTATTACTTTATCAATCATTTTTGATCTGGATACTTCAATGGGTGATTGAATCGGACATATTTCAATTGTAAATATTTGTCACAAACATTTGATCGTAAAGAACACCTTTCGAAGAAAGCAACACGTGCTTGCAAGTTCGGAATTCGCAGAAGCATTTTGATATAAGCAGCGTCAGGCAGTAAAGAGATTAAGCTTTGTGAAGGAGAAATAGGATTTCTGTCTATCTGCATAAATGACCTGCAATTGCTCAGAAGGAAATACGAAGTCCTATTTCTTTTGGATTAAAGGTTCAAGGGCAGCAGGGTAATTGGTGTCGCTAATTGCTTGCCGAGAAAAACCCATCGAATTATTTATTCATTACTGCTGTCTTATTCCCCCCTTGACGACGTACGCTGTATTCTCTTGCTTTTCCGCCCCTCCTGGACGGATTTCAGGATCGTTGAATTACAAAATTGTCCTCGCTTGGATGCCAGCCGAGATTAAACGCCTGCACTCACAACGGGACGTAATCATATTTCCCTGAGAAATCATAACGCTCGAATTCTTTCGATTGTAAGAAACGCGACTAGAGTTAACGTTTATTTATAGAAGTGTGATAATACGCACGGTGGTACAACACGCATATGACAAGAAGCATTAACAGCAGCATGCTGCAGCAAGTTTGACTTGACCATCGCATAATTCTTCAAACGTCTTCACCGCTCGAACAATTTCCATTACCTGTATTGCAGCGTTCTTGTTTATTTTAAATAATATTTGTGTCTCATTGTTCATCATTGTTCTTCACGTGTCATTCCTGTGATATATTAACAATGCTACAAATGCTCTTAAATAGCGTGTATGTTTTTATTTCTTCAGCAAAAGCGCATGGGCGAAGTGTGTTGCATTTTTTATCGATGGTGTGCTAGGTTTTTTTGTGATCTGTTCTTAAAGAAAATTTTCGATTCCATGGCGTTTGCCGGACGCGAATGTAAAATTTAAAAATAGAACGAAAGAAAACTCTTAATTCTCGTAGGAAGCGGTTGAATTGAGGATCGGCGACTGCTATTCACTGTAGAACCTTGCACCACCGATAAGCCTGAACCTTCGTGGAACAAAGGAGGATGTAATTATCGAGCAACCGCGACTAATGAGTTTCCGATGCACCTGTTTTTTTAGATGCGAACCCATCAGCACCGCCACCACCTGTACAAGGTGTGGATATAGGAGATGTTTGCTGGTGCGACGCGTCGGGTGGAATTCTTCCTCCATCCGCAGTCGAAGGTGGCAAGGACGATGAGACTTTGTATGTGGGTAGAGCCTACCACGAGGGTGCTCTCTTGCCTGGAAAAGTGAAACCAGGACACGCTGTTTGCTATGTAGCTTGGGGCGGCGGAGAACACGGAAAGACTGAATATCAGGTAAAGCAATGATCAAATATATGTATAAGTATAAAAATAAATACAAAAATGTATACATTTATTTATATAATAAAGAATACAGGAAATGTGGTATTAAGATAGAATAGAAATTATTAATTATTTTGTTGTTTTAGGTACTCTGCGGCTGCAATCCTGTATGGGTACCAACAAGCGGAAACAACATCCCCCCTAATGCAATTCCTGGTGGCGAAACTGAAGATGGAGAGCCACTGTACGTTGGTCGCGTTGACCACGAAGGAACTTTAACTATTGGCAAGGTGCAACCATCGCACAGTGTTTGCTATATCGCATACGGCGGCGCTGAGGTTGCATTCCCTGAATACGAGATAATGGTTTCGAGCTTGTAAATAAATTCCATCGTCCTGTGAAAAATTAGATTTAGCTGCACCGATGTCGATGAATCTATCAACGAATTGTAATTGCTTTATAAAGTGGCCTTATCTACGAGCTCAACGAAACACTGAAAGTCGAACGCAGGAATCCAGGAAAGATATACATATATTATAAAGCAAATGAAGAATGTTTGCAATCCAGTAATTGAATCCCCAATGATCAGTGGTATAATAATAAGGTTTTAAGACGCGACATGCAATGTATTATAATATTAACGAGAATCTCCTCCCATATGAGTGCAAACTAGTCTAATTGCGAATGAGCGTATAATCCTGATTCACTTTCATCGATAAATCGGTGTGCAACGAGCATAGAATTCTGCACAAAAGATCATTGAAATTATAATAATAACGTAGAACGTGCAAATCAATGTGGCAATATATATGTAGCTTGGCTATGTATCTGTTAATAATTGTCTGCATATGCTGTCGTTAATCTTGTTCAATGTTTATGCAGTTCAATGATAAAATACTAAAGCATATGTATACACGTTTATGTCTGAATATGGACTTATAATTAACATCTCTGGTTTATAGAGATGCCTTTTTTAATTCTGCTCCTTTACCTCTTTAACTTGTAAGTGTACAAGTTCCTTGCCCTAGATATTTTGTTTAGAATTTTTTGAACTATTCACGCCTGATATGGTATCGCCATCTATACGGAACTCTTTGAACTATTCGCGCCTGCTATGGTATCGCCATCTATACAGAAAACCTTGAACTATTCATTCCTGCTATGGTATCACCATCTATACAGAACTCCTTGAAACTACTCGCACCTCATACTTACCTCATGTGTACATATGGCAGAGGCCCGAGTAGTTACATTCACATCTGCATAGATGGCTATACTAATGACTTTAGATAAAGCAGACATACGGACAGTTTCAAGTACTTCCTTATAGATGTCGACACTGAAGCCACTTTCTGTGTAGATAATACAGGGATGCGTGTGGTAAGTGATTTGTTAAATAATCATCTTTCTTTTACGCTTTTAGTTTGGTCTTTTTTTTCTTTAAATATCGCTTAACAATCTTTATCTCTCCTGCTATATATACTTACTAATATATTTTTTGTGTGTGCAGGTCTCGCAGGCAAAGAGTAAGGAGCTTGACCAACATTTCTCATTGGGCATAAAGCAAGAAAGAAGAAAGAATAGCCCTTGCCACATATTTTAGTTATAGTAAATTGGTTTCTAAGAATAGTTTGTAACTATTAGCGCATAAGATTAATTTAATACAGTTGTGTAATTATCTGTTATGTATGCCTATTATATATTTTATTTTATATTTTCTTTATTCAGTAGATCTTGTATAAATTTTAACATTACTGTTAGTACAAGTTCTACTGAATGCGCTAACTATAAAATGCAAGATATAATAAATACTTTGGGCTTTACATATGCACAAGCTACACAATTGTTTTATTTTATAATACGCTTCAGCAAATAAAGTAGATAAAGTTTAGTATAAGTTTTATCTGTAAGATATATTGTAAATTAACTTTAAAGAATAGTTCATAAGATTAGTTCGTAAATTTGAATTACCGCATTTTTGTAACTTGTATCTTCCTTAATTAATTTGAATAAATCTTAAATGAAAAGAATTCTACGCATCTCTTTATTTTAACCCCTTAACCATCCTTGCAAAGACCTAATTCCAATTCCTTAAACAAGTTCTACCGTGCAGGAACTTTAATTGCAAAGTTCACAAGCGGAGAACTTGCAAAAATAGACCTCAACATTACTAAACATATTGCAACCAGGTATACATGAAGCACCTCACCAGAATTCAACCAGGTTGCAAACGAATACCTAGCCAAAATGAAAATGGTTGCAAATAATACTCGCAAAATCGTAACAAAGTTGTAACCGACTTCTGGGGAAAATAAAAGATAGTTAAAAATAACGCCTAAAAAAATGCAACAAAGTTGCAAAGAACTCCGCATAAAAATGCAACAGTGTTGCAAACAACTCCTCATAAAAATGCAATTAAGTTGCAAACAACTCCTCATAATAATGCAATTAAGTTGCAAACAACTCCTCATAATAATGCAATTAAGTTGCAAACAACTCCTCATAACAATGCAATTAAGTTGCAAACAAGACATCGCTGAAAGGAAAGTTGCACATTGAGCCGTCAGGAAACGCAAGAAAGTAGCAAAAATTTTCGAAATAAGTTCACAAGAATGTTGCGAATCGAGCGCCAAGAACATCCAACAAAGTTGCAAATCGAGCCCTAAGAAAATCCAACAAAGTTGCAAACAGCGCCTCGCGAAAACGCAACAAAGTTGCAAAAATTCTGGAGAAACGTTAGCAACTTTGTTGCAAAATTTTTGGCGCAACTTTGTTGCAAAATTTTTGGCGCAACATTGTTGCAAAAATTTTGGCGCAACATTGTTGCAAAAATTTTGCCATGAATTTTTGCAACTTTGTTGCGTTTTCGCGAGGCGCTGTTTGCAACTTTGTTGCGTTTTCGCGAGGCGCTGTTTGCAACTTTGTTGCGTTTTCGAACCATAGCAATTCTAACAAATTACGTCGCATTCCAGGAATTTATGAGCGCTTAATTTAAAAACGTGTACGGTCATTTTGACAAGTTTCTCGCTTTGGGACTTTCTATTGAAAGTCCGTCCACGGTACTTCTTGTATAAGGAGTCGGAATTAGGTTCTTTCAAGGATTGGTAAGGTGTACAAATAAAAAGAGCAGTGGAATTCGTTTCATTGAAAATTTATTTAAACTAATCAATGAAGATATGTTATAAAAAAATTGTAATTCTAATTTACAAGCAGATACTTATGAATAATTCCTTTATATCTATTTATAATACATTGTACAACTAAATCTGGTATTAATTCCAAATTTACAATATAATTACAGATAAAACTTTACTATATATACTAAAGCTTATTTTAAATTACAATAATTGTGCAACATGTGCATATGCAAACATTTATTATATCTTTAATTTTATATTTAGCATATTCAATAGAACTTGTAGTAAAAGTAATATTGAAGTTTATACAAGAGCTACCGAATACGCTGAATATAAAATAGAATATATAATAAGTGTACATAGATAACAATTAATTACACAATTGTTCTAAATTAAATTTATGCACTAACAGTTCTAAACTGTTCTTATATTCCAATTTACTATAACTAAAGTATATGACAGAGGTATTCTTTCTTCTTTCTTGCATATATGCACGATGAGATGCATTGATGAATACTCCTTATCCTTTGGATGGGAAAGCTACACACACAACGAATATATTAGTAACTATGTAACAGCAGAGAGAAAAAAGAAGGGAGGGTTAAGCCAGAAGCATAAAAGAAAAGGATGATTAATTGAAAAGGAATCAAATAAGTCAAACACGAATAAATTAGACACAAAGGGAAAGACGCAAAGTGATGAGAAGTCTTAAAAGATGATACTATCAGATACTAACACAAGAATAAAAGGGGCAAGATATAATGAAAGGTTTAGATATATTAGAACATATATAAAGGGAGAACAGGAAAGAGAGAGCAATTAATAGCGCAGGTAAGATCTGGTAGCACTCAGAAGTGGAATAGATATTGGGAGAAAGTGTAGATGCCACTTTATAATGTTAGAACATCTAGCAAGAGAATGTATGGAAAAAACTAAGAGGTTACGATAGACAATCTGATGCGTAGAATAAGAGATGAAACCTTAGAAATTCGAAAGAAATGGGGCAATATGTAAGGTAGAAAGGGTATGAAGAAAAGAGTAGAAAAGAAGAATGCGTAAGCTAAAATAATAACCTAAGGTTATATGTACACTGCGTCGGAATTTCATGGCTGCGAGGCCAAAATAAAGAAGAGTACCATTGTTAGCATGTACTTATTACACGCAGAAAAGCTGATTGAAAGAAAAAGATATTCAGAGATGTAAATACCTTTGTTAAGAAGCTTGATTGTTGCATGTGCAACCAAATGGACAACGGAGCTTACTATGTCCTAATGAAAAGGAGCGTACGAAATTATTTTCAAGCATTGGTAACTGACTTTGATAAATAAAAAGGTGTATGCATAACCAAATTTAATAATGTCTAGAATAACATTATTTACAAACAAGTGCCAACAACTATTCGTATTCCTGCCATATCAACACTCAAAACTAACCATTCGGCCCGCCATCTATACACGAGTGCCTGAAACTAGTCGTGCCTCTGCCATATTTACGCATAAAACAGTTATCAACGTAAGTAAAGCAGGGACCTGAATAGTTTCCTGGACTTCCTTATAGATGGCAATACCACGTAGCATAGCACGAGTTTAAACCTGTGTGTATAGATGGCCCTACTGGGAATTGGATATATGAAGCATTATAATGTCCGAAAAGTATAGGTTAGGATTCTAATTTGGGCAACTGTGGCGGAGCATTGAAAAATATCATATTGGTATTACTCGTTCGGAAGTTACTTGATATTTACGTAGTCAATTTTTCAATGGAATTATATTATTCGAAATTAATTGTATAAAGGATACGTCTTAAAAATGAACATCAGAGAAAGTACAGGTTTTTACGATCTTTGCGTAAATGTATCGGGGCACGATGCACAAAATTTATATACCACTTTGTCCAAATTAAGCGAATACGGCTTCAAAACAGTAGCAGTAAATTCCAACGTAGATGAAAGTGTTCTTGTAACCGAGAAGAAAAAGAAAAAAAAAGGAGATGACAGCGACATACCGCCTAGTATTATTCCCGAAACAGTTAATATAGGAGATGTACAAAGACAGTTTGAAGGAAAATTAAAGATATTTCAACGTATTACATTTTTTTGTTCCGATCCGTCTAAAACGCATATACTGAACCACTGTTCTAGCTTAAAGAAATACGATTTATATGCTTTCGCCCCGAAGACACAAAATGCTTTACAATTCGCATGTACTCAATTGAATGCCGATATAATTACATTAAGGCCGCAGTCTGTAACTTTTAAACTTAATAAAAAGTTATACGAACAAGCAATTGAAAGGGGAATACATTTCGAGATTCAATATATAGATCTGTTAAGTACTGAGTCTAGAAAACAGGCGATTCATTATTCCCATCTTTTTCATACTTATGGGAAGAGTAAGGTACAAAAACATTCATATTATTGAAAAGCTTTGTTTGCTTTGTCTAATATGTAATGACTATAGATCTAATGAATTCTTCTAATATCAATGATAAAATATTTATTTATTATTAAATGAAGTTTATTTAAAAGACATGCTTAGATGACAATATAATTTTTATATAAAAACTTTTTTTATTTAGAATGTAATTTTATCGAGCGGTTGCAGCAATGTTAGGGCAATCAGAAATCCCTATGATCTCATAAATTTGGCGTGCATAATAGGTTTGAACGAAGTGAAAGGAAAAGCCTCAGTATTACATCAGTGCAAAAGACTTCTTTTACGAGCAGGTAGAATATAATTTTTCAAGTGAATATAAAAAAAGTACAAATTGAAACTGCAAATAAATATTTATCTTTGATTTTAGAAAGGAGACGCAGAGGTAAGGCTGCTTTTATTATTGAAGATCAAACGAAAAGGTCTAATGCCATTGAAGAAGATTCGAAAACTTTGAAGAAGTTGAAATTGTAATCATATGTTGAAAATAAGTTTCCTCGATTATTTACATCAGCAGTACAAATATTACAAATATTTGCAAAATTTATGTTCTTACTAATTATATGAATATTTATATTCAAAAACGTACAATGACAATAAACATGCATTAAAGAGATAGTTCCTTTAAAATTAAGAAAGTAGTGAATGCTTTTTTACATAAAGTAACAACTCATAAATTTGTTAAAATAATAATTTCAAATGGATGAATACAACTTTCTATTAGATATATTTAGAAAAGAAATAACACATGTTGATAAAATATAACACTTTAGTTACTAACTTCAGTAAAGCAATATAGAAGTGAATATGGAAAATAATATGCCTTTAAATTGTTTTAAGCAATATTATAAGTTAAAATAACTTTTTTTCTTATATTTTCTCTATATGAAAGAGAGCAATTATTTTTAACGAAAATGTTCCGTTTTCCATATCAATCATTTACAAATTGCAATTATAGGTTTTATCTTATATACAATTATATTTTATAAATCGTTGTTGATTAAAAATATGTACTATATTAATATTAAAATTATACTATGCTAAAAATATAATATATGTTTCTAACATATCGTTTATACCGTGAGTAGTTTCCCAGAACACCAGGGGCATGGATGATAGTTCGGTTCAAACATACAGGAATCCTTACACTCTTTAATCTCTGTTAACACATCTAGGAGCTCTGAAACATTGTTGTCTTCTGATATATTGTTCTTTCGTACTGAATCTGTCACATCATTAGTATTCGCCTCTGAAACATAATTAGCTCCGTTAAAGCATAATATAATTTGTGGCGCATATATTTGTTCTAGTTACAATATTTAGTAATCTTTTTTAATTTCCTTTTTACTTAACACTTCAATTACATATATTTCAAAAGTATAAACCTGTTTCGATTAGACGATCCGTCCCATTGGAATGTACATGTTCTTTTTTAAGGAAATCACCAATTAGAATTTTTAATTTGTGCAGTTGTTCTTGTTGTTGATTTCTTTGTTCGAGTAACTGTCGGAAGACCTGATCTCTTTCTCTTGCTCGATTCTGTAGAACTGCCCTTTGTTTCTGATATAATGTTATGTACTCTCCTAAGAAGAAAAAACAGGGAAAGATATAACTTTGTGAATATAAAATTAAAAGTGACGAATTAATTTACAGGCAATTCGTTTATACCTATTGTTTCTGTTTCATTTTGAAGTTGTAAAACAAGATGTTCCAGTTTCTGTTTCTCCTCCGTTAGCTCTGCTACTTTTTCCATTGTTTCTTTAAATCTTTGTTCAAGTTGTTTTACAGGTTCTGCTATCGGGACACCAGTTTCATACAACTCTTTCGAAGAACTATTTTGTTCTTGACTCGATAAATTATTATCAGCACTCATAGGACCTGTTTCACCGACAATATTGTCTTGCTCTTTTTCTTTCAATTTCTCCACGAGAACCTGTTTTTCTTGTTTCAGTTTCTCTATACTAATCTAGAATGGAAATAAAGAACGAGTTAGTATGTACGATAAGTTGTAAAAACTTTGCCAAGAATTCATAAAATATGAAACAATGAAACAAAAGTGAAAGATTATTAATTACTAAGGCATGTTGTAGTTCCCGTTGGAAAGTGTCGGCATGATGTGACTGTGCTTGATAATGTTGCATTTGATCTGCTATCTGTGCACTTTGTAATTTGTCTTTCTCAAATTCGTCAAGAATAGCTTCTTTCTCCTTAAGTTTTTCTTTCAGAAGCTCTAATTCACCTTCTATGTTATTTAATTGAACGTTCAACTTCCGTCCTATGGAACGCTCTGCTTGAAGTTGTTCGGTCAAATCCAATTTAGCATTACTCTAAAAAATATTATTAAAGCCCCGCATAATATATTTATATCTATTTATCGAACAGATTACATATTATATTCATTTCGAAATATGATCTTACTAAAGAAACAAAAGCATTTTCCATATCAGTCAGTTGTTCTTTTAATTGCCGATTTTGGTGAACTGCTCTCGATGCTCCTAATTGTTCACTTTCAAGAGCACTAGCTAACTTTGACACTTCTGCTCCCCGATTACTTGCTTCTCGTAAATCGTTTACCTCTATCGTTAACATTTCTATTTGAGAATCCTACAGAATGAAATTAAAACAATGTATCTGATACCACAATTATCTATATAATTAGAGTTTTATAAAGCAGTTAATTTAAACAATGGTACCTTCTCAGATAATGTGATATGAAACCTTTCCTGTTCCAATGTAAGTTCGTCTATATTTTTCAATAAATTATCTACCTGATCTTTACCAGTTTGTAAAGAAGATAGATTCTCTACTTTTTCCTTTTCTCGTTGCAGTTGTTGCTCAAGTTCTGACAGCCTTTGGACGTAACTTTGTTCCCTCTGTTGTAAACGTTCTATGTCCGTTTTATGCACTTTTATCTGCAAATAAAATAATCATCTGTTTAGCTTTGTATCGTTTTGTAAGTGGATATTTTTCTCTACTTCCAAATAATATCAGCTTCCGTTTACAAAGGCGAAATCTGCATTTTTATGCGATATCCTCAATTACTAAAAGTTATATTATTTCGTACTATTTTAAAAAATTCATAAATGGAAAATCATGTACCTCATCCAACAGACTAGCTTGCTGAGTATCTAATTGTTTCACGTAATTTTGATACTGTTTATTAGTTTCGTCCTTTTCAACGCTGACAGCTTTCAGGGATTCTTTAGTTTGGGCTAATTCTTGTTCTAAAACAATTGCTGCATGTTTTTCCTCTTCTGTCGGCGTAGTACCTTTCATCTGCAACAACAAAACGTAAGTAAAATTTGCATGGATATTTTATTTTTATGCATATTTTTATCACTTATATTATGTGTTTTATGCACGTACCTGTTGTATTCTAAGTTCACTTAATGAGAGTAATGCCGTTTTCTCTTGAAGCTCTTGTTGAACAGCAATTAATTCTGTTTTCTTCAGATTTAATTTTTGTTTCAATTCTGACACCTCCAAGTTTAAATCTTCCTTTCCTTTCTTTAATTCGAAAACTTGTTCGTCAAGAGAATCGTATTTATTTTGTAACAGTTGAATATTCTTTTTGAATTCTTCATTGTTCATTTTGATAGTAGACATTTCCTTTTCTAGTTCCATTACACGAATCTGGGACTGCTTTAGTTTTCCCGTCTTTTCTTCTGCTTCTTCTAATATATGTTTATTATCAGAGAATTAAAAATATTACGCATTGCCATGTGTTGAGTATATTTAATTAAGTAAAGAAACAAACCAGAAATTTGTTTAATGCTTCGCTGTGCCTGACCAAGGGCAGCGGTTAGTTCTGCTTTCTCAGCTATCAGGATTCCAGTAGTTTGTGTATGAATTTGAAGTTGTTCCTGTAGAGGCTTTATTTCTCGCTGTAACTGCACTTGAACATCTGTTTCTTTAGCTTCCAATTTGCCTTCCAATTCTAAAATTCTGCTGCGCTAATCAAATAATAAATCATTAATTACTTACAATGATTTGCTTAAGAAGACATACATTTCTCTCACCATAATCTTAAACCAAATTTATATTAATTTGTATGTGCACACTTACAGCGGTACTAAGTTCTATATGCAAGTTGTTAATAATTTTTTTCTGTTCCTCCGAATAGGAAGTTAAAAATTGGTTACGGCACACCAAGTCGCAATCCAAAGAAGCTTCTGTATGTTCCGAGTCGTTTGTCAAAACATCTGCAACTGCAGAAGCCATCTCCAGGAGATGTTCCTTCTGGACTTTTGGAAAATCAGTTAAATCCACTTTCTTTTCTAATTCTGGCTTCGACATAAATTCCTCTGTATCTTGTGTAGATCTAGGAGCCCCTTTGATATAACTTTCCTCTATATTTATATTATTCTCCAAAGGCAACGGCAAATCCGTGGTTATTACCAGATTCTTTTGAAAATTTTGATCGACTGCCGTAAATGTATTATTTTCAAAGCTTTCCACTACTTCTATATTGTTCGTAACTTCTAAGCATGATTTGTCCTTTTCTGGGTTTTGGCACTGCAAATTGAGAGGAAAAGAATAAATATTAGGTATAGATACTATCTTACATAAAATTATATTTACCTGTGGAGTTAGCGAGTTCTGAGAGGGTTTTGGTTTTGCACTACCGTCCTGCATCATTTTGTTTAATTGAAATTCCCTGAGCTGTCAAAAAAAAGAAGAAAAAGGCTTCGTAAGCATAAAGAAACATATATAACGGAAATATTTCGTAAAATTAGCATAATCATATCGTTAAGTTATATGCGAAGATGACTGTAAACATTTTATGTAAGATTGAAATTCATGTACTGATAATAAACGATTAAAATAATAGTTTGACAGTTCACATAACCTACACGTATAGAAAGATAGCACAATACTGACGAATGAATGAATCAAAGTATTTTAAAAGCCAATGAAACTGGACAGTTAGAAACATAAAATCTAGCACGGAAATTAAAGATTCCAAAAAGGCTACGCAGCTGTCAAAAATGTTAAACATCATACCCTTTTCTTAGCGGCCAAAAGTTTTTCGGTTTTGCTTAAATTCATTTTAAAGTATGACACAAACACTAACGAATGAAAACCCTTATTTTTGTCTAGTACAAGTATTTATAACATCGTAATTAAAAATATTGTATTATTTGCCACCGAGGTTATCTCATGCCTACTAGTCGTTTTTCTTATCCACTAACATAATTATTAGTTCAGATAGACAATGATGCAGGAAACTACTCAATATATGGATAGCGCCATCTGACCAGATAGTTTTATATTAGTAAAACATATTTAACACCCTTCCGTACACTGAGGCTTATCGCAGTATCGTCTTTTACAGAAGTAAACTTATTGCATGGGCTATTATTATTTTAACATTATTTGCAATAATGTTATAATACTGTTTTTTTGTTAGTGAACTAACAAATGTTAGTTTAAAATGAATATAAGTTTTAATTGTAACATGTATTGTAAATTAATTGTTAAGAATAGTTTGTGAGTAGTACTTGTAACTTTAGAATGTCAACATTTTTGTAACTTGCAGTTTCGCTAATTTATTTAAATAAATTTCAATTTAAAATAATTCAACTGTTCCTTTTATTCATATACTTTAACAATCCATGGGAGAGTCCTATTCCAGTTCCTTCAACAAGAAATACCGCGCCGGAATTTTAAATGCAAAGTTCTATACCGGCGAACTTAAATAACCCTGAGCATTGTCAAATTTGTGGGCAAAGTTTTTGCAACAAAAATCCCTAGCTAGATTTTACATCGTCATGCACGATTGTGAATTGGTGCAATGAAAACGTAGAATTGTACTTATCCTGAGAATTTTCGGTTTTTGTACGAATTTAAATAGAGGTGGGAACGAGAATTATTACTATTATTTTCGGTTACTACCGTTCATATGTAGTATAAAATTCTATCTTAAATACAGTAAAGCATTAAATATTAATTTCAAGAATATCGCATTCAATTGACAGCAAAGAAGCTCGATCAAATTGGTTACAAATGCCTTTGTTGCAAAGTTTACTATCCAATTATCAATGAATTATATATATTTATTCTTATAAAATTCATAATAATTGAAAAATTCGTGTTGGTTTAAAAGTTGCTGGTATATAGGCCTTCAATAATTTAGGAAGTATATGTATATTGTGTTCATTAATACCATTATGGAATTATTTAATGGGATTAGTGAATGTTATATTAATTTCATTATTACTATCGTATTTCTATTATAACGAAATATAAATGTTGTATTTATAGAAATTGAATATTCAGAGGAGAAACAAAATGGGAGTGCCTTCAGCTAAAAATCCTGAGGCCATGGACGTTGAAATAATTGCCGAGGGACAAAATGGTGATGGGGATATCAGCGACAAGAAAGATGCTGGTCTCCAAGCGATAGATGACATTCGTGAGCATACACGTCAAATAGAAAAGGCTGTCCAGAGCAAGGAACCTCGTTTTATTTTAAGAGCATTGCGCACATTGCCTAATACGCGTCGCCGATTAAGTTCTAATGTATTGCGTGGTGTAATCCTTAGCTTTTATTCGAAGCCGTGCACTGAACGTGATGCATTACTGTCATGGTTGGAAGAACCTACAGAATCTGAAGAGACTCAAAAGCTTCGTATTTCTACTGTTAATCCACTACCTGAAATTGATGCTTACATTCATTTGCTAGTCCTTGTGCAATTAATTGATAATGGAAAACACGAACAAGCTGTACAATGTTCCGAAGCATTGTTGCAGAAAATCATTGCTCAGAATAGACGTACGATCGATCTGATAGCTGCCAAATGTTATTTCTATTATTCAAGAGCGTACGAACTAGTTGGTAGATTGGATAAAATTCGTGGATTTCTGCACTTGAGATTAAGGACAGCTACACTTAGAAATGATTTCGAAGGACAGGCAGTACTGATTAACTGTTTATTGAGGAATTATTTGCATTATAACTTGTATGATCAAGCGGACAAACTTGTACTGAAATCAACTTTCCCAGAATCGGCCAGCAACAATGAATGGGCTAGATTCTTGTATTATTTGGGACGCATCAAAGCGGCTAGATTAGAATACTCTGCTGCGCACAAGTACTTGGTGCAGGTGAATATGTGTTTTTTTTTTATTACACTGCACATACACTAATGCGTATACAGAATTTAGTTAGGACATTGTAAAAATGAATTTAAATGATGAATGAAATTATTTACTAATGGGTCTCCTTTTTTTTAGGCCCTACGGAAAGCTCCACAAAGTACTGCCGTCGGGTTTCGTCAGACAGTTCAGAAATTAGCTGTAACAGTGGAACTACTACTTGGAGATATACCTGAACGTCAAACATTCAGACAAGCCGCAATGCGTCGTGCATTAGCTCCGTATTTCCAACTTACCCAAGCTGTCCGTTTAGGAAACCTTCAACGTTTCGGCGAAGTTTTAGAAAACTTTGGTCCACAATTTAGAGCAGATTATACGTTTACTTTGATTCTCAGATTGAGACATAACGTTATCAAAACTGCCATCAGATCCATTGGATTATCATACTCGAGAATCTCGCCAGCAGATATTGCCAAGAAACTAGGCCTGGATTCTTGTGTTGACGCAGAATTCATTGTGGCTAAAGCGATCAGGGACGGTGTAATCGAAGCAACCCTGGAACCAGAAAATGGATATATGCGTAGCAAAGAAACTACAGACATTTATTGCACAAAAGAACCCTTACTCGCGTTCCACCAAAGAATTACTTTCTGTTTAGACTTACACAATCAAAGTGTTAAAGCTATGAGATACCCACCGAAATCGTATGGGAAAGATCTTGAATCGGCAGAGGAACGCAGGGAAAGGGAGCAACAAGATTTAGAGCTGGCTAAAGAAATGGCGGAAGAAGATGATGATGGATTTCCATAGACTGTTCAGTTTTTGGATACATTTAATTAATAAAGTGATTTGCCATGAAATGCATTTCATGTTTAACTTTTTCGTATTTCAATCCAAGTGCACAATCAACTTCTACAAAATTCAGAATTTTCCCGTACAGATATTTTGTAAAAGAAAAACAGTTGTACCTTTTATAAACAAAAAAAGCAATTGAAAAGAGTAAATTAGAAGAATACCAATCCAGAAAACTTCGATCACACCTTTCTTTATAAACATTCTTTATAATATAAATATACATCTTTATCACTTTTCATAAAATATTTAAATAAGCATTGGAAACATCCGAATGTCATTCGAATTAAGGAAGCAGACTCGGTTAAAGAAAATATATACCGGTATATAACACTAAAGTAATAAACATTTTTTATGTAAAAATTGCAAATAATTTATATTTAATAAAGTTTTAGTCATACATAATTTATCACGCAATTCATTCTTATCTAATTGTTCGGTAACTCTTCGCGTAATCAGGACACAAACTATACAAAAGTGTTTTATGTTTGGAACTTCAAGGTTTTTTTTGCATTAACTATGCAGTAAAGATTTGAGTTGGTCATATAATTAAATATAAAAAACATTTTCCCAAGTTTTATAAAAGCATGCACATACACACGCGCACAGGCACTCGACTAACATAAATATAATAAACTACATCTCCGAATTTTCTTACTCTTAAAGAAAAGGCCTCTCTGGAAATACTATTAGAATTATATACAAATACTCGTTGACGAATATTTATTACTTTTTTTACGAACATTTGTATACGAAGAATCGTCGAATATAACGCCTATACATTTCTTCTACAATTCATTTATTTAGGTCTTTCAAAAGAATAGTTTTCTACAAGAAAATCTTTGTAGGATATAAACCTCATACAGCAGAAAAAAATGATATCAGATATGTCGTGCAGATATTTACACACTTATACCTTCATAAATAGAATATCCTATGTGAACTAAATACTTCTAACGTATTATTCAATTACGTGTACTATAATACAATTACTATACAATAATTTTGCTATACAAGACTCTTCCCCTTCGTCTTTTCCATAAAGAAATTAACAGAGTTAGCAGCTTATTTTGGGAGTTAAGCTGCTATATTGTTTATCATAGTGAAAAAGTAATCCATTAGTACCAGCATAATATTGTTCAAATATTGATGAATAAAAAATTGATAAAGATCTTTGGTCATTGGTTTCACGGAATACTGTTGCTTCTTGGAGATTTTTCTGGCATCCTTGTAATTATCAGTCTAAAAACGAGCAATTATTGATTAAGAAAAGACGTTTAAAAAACAAATTTAAATATTAATTAATATGAAATAGTTTGTCCCAATTAAAGTAATTGTATAAATAATAATAATAATAGTTTATAAAGAAACTTGCCTTGTCTCACTTTGAGTATATGATAAATTAATAACGAAAGTAAAATTAGCCTTCTGTCTACTAATACTTGAACACCATCTCCTCTGACACCCACGTTTGGAGTCAGCAATTCATTCCTCCTTACATCTTCAGTATTAACGTCGCGGTAACCATGATGCATTTTTGTAAAACATAAATGGTTCATATTCCTGTGTATTCCTTTACAATCGTAATCTTCACGACCATCACATTGGCATGTATTCAATTTTGCAGCTTTTTCTTGCCTCGTTAAGATATTTATCGAGTTTCTACACCTAAAATTTGATTTAAATAAACCACTTGTATATAACATAATTTATTTTGCATAATTATTTCGTCGTTAGGGAATTCATGAAAAATTTCATTTTTTCGAGCAACATATAACGTTTGCTTCTCGATCGCTAAAGGAACTTTGTTTCTTAGATAAATAATTAAAGCGAAATATTATTTACCGTTTAGTACATTTCCGCCCTTGAAACATACTCTTGCAATATTTGTTATAATATATAAGTGCAGTTTGGCAGAGCGCGTCCGCATTACAAATCCATGTTGCTATTCTACAAGACACCCTTGTTCTATTCATTGCCATTGTCACAGAAGATCTGCATATTTCTACCCTTTGTTTCGATTGCAAACATGAGTCGTCCTCGCATTCGCACTGAATCAAACAAAAAAATTATTTTTTATTTAAAAAAAGAACTTCTATATTCCAATATTTATTTAATACCAATTTTACTTGAAAATAATAATAATAATAATTAATTTATAAATACTTTATGTTAACATATCCAGCATTAATACAGTTATTATTGGGCTCATAATAATGATCTTATGTTTCTACTAACTACGAAAGTAACACAGCAATGAAATTATATATATGCATATGCATACACACATATACGTACTGTCATAAGTTCTTTGCCCTCATCGGTGCTTGTAAGAGCAATAAGGGCATGTTGGCAAGTCTCGGAACAATCATTCCCTTGGAGTTCGGGTGCACAACCTAGAACATAATGTTGCAACGCCTTGCCGCAGCCTGTTCTGTACGCGCATTTCATTTTTGCTTCTTCACACCTCATTGTCGAACTTTTCGCCGTATTCCACATTATTGTGCTAAATAATGTCATACCCATTAAGAGTATGCTCGATTGATGGAACCAACGTGACATTTTTCTAAAACAAAAAGATAGGACCGGTTAGATCAAGAAGATTATTACAATTTTCGGAAATAGTATCTAAATACAAATATGACAAATAATTATTTATATGTCTTAATGAAGAATGTAACAGGATATGGTTTTGAAAATTTATATATATACATATATATTATATATATTATATATATGTATATACTCGATATAAGATCGTTAAAGATATTTCTTTATTTTTCTTCCCGAAAAAATGGCTTCTGTTTAATTGTTCACTATACATATGCAAACGCGCTTTCTCAGTAACTTGATAGCGGTGTATTTATCAAAAGTCCGAGGTGAATGTTTTACACCCTACTTCAATGTGTTATCATTTATTTGTTATTCGATCGTGTATCCTGTAAAAATTTCTAAGAGCGATAAAGAGTACAGGAGAAAACATAGACATTGTACGATTTTTTTGTATTTGTTAATATCTAAATAAAGTAGTACTTTGTTATTATTAACTTCGTGCGCTCTTTTACTATTGAATTACAATCATTTATTTCAAAACTGTTATTTTATCTATACAATTTTGTCTAGCAAATGTATATTACAAATCTTATAATCAAATGTAATTTATTATTTGAGTATTGTGCCGACTTATAAAGTGCTCACGAATTCTTGTAACGGATGCGTAGCATGAAGGGACATTCCGTGATATTCTTAAAATAAATCGGATCTCTGTTTGTCATCTCGGTTAAGAGCAAGATTTTCTTACTGAGCTTTAGGAGCTACAAATGCCGCCACATGCACCCCCATTGCTGATTTGAATGTTTTAAAATAGTTCAAAATCGTAAGTTTGCTTTACCAAAATCATAATACTACATCATCCGCATAAAATTGTAGAACATTCCGGTGTATAATTCTATGATATACACTTAAAATGTCTCTAATACCTTATTCCATAATTTTCTGCTACTCTTAAAATATTCTTAACAAGTGTCCGATACTAATTGTAAGAGTGCATAATACATATTGGTATCCAAATTACTCACCCCTACCACGGTAGATGTCATGGCATCTACTTTTCAAACTGTTTTCCATTTGAAACATAATTCCAAATAAACCATTAAAAAAAGAAACCAATCTCTGTAAACTCTTTCGTCGTTTTATTTGACCGTAACGAAAACAGTATTCGTTTTTTATAAACATCAAAGTATTGAGCATTTTAAAACGATTGTAATTTAATCGGCAGAAAAATGCATTAGACGCATACATGCAGCCCTTAGAAATTCTCACGAGAACAACACAGTTGAAAGTTCTCCAGTTTTACTAGTCTCACTGCTGCTCTCAACTGATAGCAGTAAAAAAGCAGAGTGCACGAAGGGAGGGGATGAAAGAGAGCACGTGTGTGCGTCTCACTATCACACGATAGTGAGAGAAAGAGAGGAGGGGGGCAGATTCTACCTGAGAGCGCTTCATTGCCAGCGCTAGTGCCGATGCTGTGCGCACCAGTCCCAAAATGGACCACCAAGACGTCGCAGACGTGGCAACGAGGGACAGATGGCCAGCCCTATAGGCCCTCAGTGCTCATCAACTTTACTTTACACTTGAATTTAAATCTCGTTTCGGACGGACGCGCAATCAGGGTGGAGAGAAAGAGAAAATACTGAAACAGTTGTATATGTATACAGGCCATGTTAATTTAACTACTGCGCTTGTTGAGACTGTTCAATCAATGCTTATGATTCTGGTGATTTCATTCAATTAAGGCGTTAAAAGTCACTATTGACATTGGAGAAGGGTTTATTTGCTCCGAGAAAATAATACCTCCACAAATACTGATTACGAAATGCAAATACTTACGCGCCAGTGGAGTAGATGATTAAATGTTTCGAAATACACGCTACCAATGTTAAAGGATACTTAAATCTTATTAAAAGGTGTGCGTTATAATTAACTTACTATTGCATTGTTACGATGTAAATAATGCATTTTTATGTGACACATTACTATTTTTTTTAGTATTAAAAATTAATATTGTAGTAAAAGATTAGTATTGAAACGAAAAATTATTATATTGAGTGCGCAATTTATATTTTTACATTCATATTTTTAAGAAGTTGGGCCCAAAAATAATCTACTATAATTTTGCTTATTAACATATATTGTTTACTTCCTAATTTGTAGAAACGATCACTCCTTTCGTATGGACATTTATTTGTCTTTTAATGTTCATAATTCTTCAAGTATAAAGCCGGTGTATACATTTCTATAACACACCTTATATAAATTTATGTGTAGAGCACGTCATAATGTAAGTGCGATTGCGGTCCTTTTACTAATGCAAATTAATAGAAGTTTTAGTACTACCAATTGTATCAATGCAGCAACGTTGTTCTTCTTTATACAAAATAGTTTAAAACATTACCACTCGACGCTAGATACTAATTCAATGTCTAATATTTAATGTAATTCTGTTATCTAGGAAAAGAATAAACTATAATAACTCTCGTTTGTATCTACTATTTAAAATGAAAGCCCAGGTAATATATAAACAATAAAAAATGTTTTATCCAATTTACAAATAATAGACACTATTGCCATTACTTAAACAACTAATAATTTACAAGTCATGTATTGCATCGACGTTAGTCTTTAACAATATGAAATAAATAAAGACTTATAGATACGCAACTTTCTATTGTTTATTACACAACATCGAGTTGCAAATATTTTTGGCGCACAGAAAATAGTACTGTGTATTAGAAAATAACAAAATATATTTAATGTACGAACCTTATAAGCTATCACATTGTTCTAATAGCCGAGAGAGATGAAACCTTGGATTCCAGGTGCAAGCTAATCGTCCAATAAAAACTATTATTTCGTGTCAAGAATTATTACATACTGTATTCGACGAGAGAGAAAGAGAAACTTACAGGCGCACGATCACCGAGACACTAGATTGAGTTGTGACGGCCTGCCCCGCTGCGTCGAGAAGCTGCGCGCGCTGTTCTTTTTCCCCCACCACTCTGTACTGGCCCGGGACCGAGAGGTCTACGGACAGACTCAAGTCCCGATTAAAACTAGAACTTCCAAATAACTTGTAAACCTTAAATTTTATACAATTGCTATATAAAGACCAACACGTTAAAATAGCCTGCGAACTTAATGTCAAAATTTATATTAACAAAATATTTATAATTATTTTCAAACAAGATTCTTGAAAATAGAACCGCATAGAATTTATAGACATTTGAGGAAATTGAATTGATATCCTCCGTTTTATGTATATTAATGTAATGGGAAATATAAAATAGAACTTTTTACGTAACTTGAACTTTTCTAAAATATAGAGAAATCAACAGGTTGTCATACTTATGATTTATATATCACTTCTAAAGGAAAAAGGTCTTTTTCCAAGTAAAAGTGAAAAGCTTCTAGCGGACCGGCTTTTCGGACCCATAGAATTTTCTGCTATTCAGGAAAAGAGAAACTACCGTTACGGCTATTGTTCGGGGTAGCTTGTTCTCATCATGAGGTAGTTTCACAGCTATTGCTAGCTCTATCCTCCACCCACAGGAGTCCAAGGTGCCCCAACCTGCTTGGCTGATTGAGACACCAGCCTGGTTCCAACACTACCCTCTTCACCCCCGTCCTCGCCCGTACCCTTCACAGAACGACGTCGAACAGTCCGGCATTTAGATGCGTTCCGTTCTTTCTTACGTTTCTCCTTCTTCTCGTGCCGACCTTCCAACGGGCTTCCTTTCAGGCCCCTTACTACTTCTATTCCCTACCATCAGCGTTCACCGAGTTGCTGTGACTCTCAACTCAATTTTGTTCCTTTACGAGAAGCTATGGACAGCGAGGAAGAGATTAGCTGTTTGAGTACAAATTGAACCGGTTAATCGATTCTGGAGAGAGAGAGAGAGAGAGAGAGAGAAGGGAGAGCAAGAGATCAGCAGGAAGCGAAATCATCGCATGCTATTCCTTATCATTTGACTATTTACTTATTAGTCAATCCATAAAATAAATGAGATTTCATTCTTCATGTTTCTCATTTGTTTTTTCTGTCGACGAGTTATTTAATCAATTGTAATACTCTTTTAGTCTTCTTAGGAAAAATAGTTTTTTTGATGCACCTCTGTTCTCCGAGAAAATAAGAGGATTAAGTAAGAGGATATTTGTTTCTGGAGTCGCCGAGAGCGCGTGTCTGGGTTTGCTTAGGATATCCTAGTTAAATGGTTTCGTGTTCGTTTGCTCAGGACCGAAGTTCCCTGTTGATGACCCGATGAGTTTTGCTGAACGAGGTGAAAGACTCTTGACGGCTCTCAATCTGTTTACCAATTTATTTGCTTATTCTTTTTTTTTATTTCTTCCTTTTCTTTAACAACACTTTACATATACGTACGTGTAAAACGGAAGAGATCCATAACTTGTTTTTGATGTGAGTTACGAGGACTGAAATTTCAGGCAGGCCGAACAAAGATACACCATCGAGATTTGCTTCCTGTAATCCAGGAAACACCATGGGAGATGTAGATCAGAAAATTCTGATGGAGCACGAAATATCTACGCAGGAATATGTACAGGCAATAGATCGTACGATAAGAAACGATGATACGCAAGCGATAAGTCACGTTACATGAAGATACAAATCATCCCTCAACAGCCGGCTTGTATATGTTAATTATTTGGTTTCCTGTATATACATGCTTGAATAATATAATCCAACCAGAACCACAGGCATTTAACTAACAAGATAGCTATTTGCAAACCAGTGAATGTAATTCAGAACATACGAAACTCACTGCAGGCGTGATCTGAAATTGTTAAAATATATTTGCATTGAAGTTGCGCAAACATTGGTAACAATCAGTGATAATGAAGATACGAAAAATATAATATTCATACGTTTAATTCATTATAAATAAATTTTTCAGCATTACTGAAATTTTCAGCAAAAGGCCAACTGACAATGAGTTGGAGTAGTATCTCAACTTTGTGAGCAACGCACGAAGGTTCAGCATGGCCATTTTTGTTCTCTCTCGGTTTCTCGGTCTCTGTGTTTCTCTTTTCCTCTTTCGCTGTCAGTTTCTCTCGATGGTCTTTTTGATCTTCTCGAAGCAATTGTCCCAAGCGAGAACCCGGTTGAGGCAATAACGACCGCAGACCCGGCCTATCCTGTACCTTCTGACATCTTAATAAAGCAATCGTCCGATTTCTTGAAACCCTCCTTCTTTCGCTCCGAGCCACGCTCCAAAGGTTTTCAAAAGAAGGCTCGTTGCTTCGTTCTCGGTTTCATTGAACATTACGATCTACGAAGTGTTCCTGTATGTTTAAAATATTTTAGAATTTAGCAAATTTCTCAGAAAATAAATTCTTTATGCTTCAGAATGAGACTTAAAAAATTGCAAATATTTTAAATTAAAATATTGAAATGAAAAGGATACCTTTACGAAAATGAATCCATATTTCGTAAGAACATTAATACAGTTTTATTTTCCCCGCATTTTTACGACTTTACGAAATTGTAAAATATTTGGAGGGGTGTGCTACCTCTTGAAATTTTCACATGTAATTTGAAATTGTATTAGTTTTATATTATTTTTCATGTTTAAGTATGTATGTACATATTTCGGAACAAACTATCAAATTTGCTCAACCGTTTCTTCGAATCCTTTTCAATAAATCTGGAACAAAATTATATAATATATAAAATAATTAAATTTCGAATTAGATTATGTAAAAATAATTCACACGCCGTTTATTTTGAATCAATGTTTCCCTTTGATATGCATCTTGGACGTACAACTTTTATTTTTTATTTAAATGTAGTTGTCTAAAGGAATTATTTTTCAACATGAATTGTGGGGCAATAACATATTTAAGCAACACATACATTGTATCTTTTTTTATCTTTGTAAAAGAATATTTTATTTCGATTTTGTTTTATCCGTCGATCGTAGTTATTTTTTCATAAATTTACATAGACTTCTTAGATAATTCTAACGGAATCAAACTAAAAACAATTAATGTTAATTAACATTGAAAAGAATTATTAGAAGAGAAATATGTTTTATAACGACACATTTTTAATACTAACATCTGAATTCTTTCCAACGCTACAAATTATATTTAAATCACATTCATGCAACAGAACAGCATTAGATATAGCATGTATCTTTTGTAGATAAAAAGTACAGTTTTAACTATAAGAAAAATGGTTAATTGCACAGTTTTAACAGGCAAAAGAAAAATTTATGAATCCAAACTATTTTTTTATGTTCCTTCAGGATCGAAATGAAAGTAAAAAATTAATCAATTTAGTAATTTTTATTGTAATCGTTACAAACGTTAAATGCGAATCGCCATTTTCGTTACTTATTAACTAACACGCTGGAAATGAAGCGAATGCCCCAATAAATAATAAACGAGACGAGAAAAATAAAGATGTATAAACGTGAATTAAAAAAGAATATACCACCGACAACTGTCCGATGATGAATGAAAACCTATACGTTATTCTGTTTCCATTTCAATGGACGTTATTAATGACATTAAACATACCGAAGGATTTGAACATAATTAATGCGATTAAAAAAAAAGAAAAATGTAGTTTATGACACTAAACTATGCACGTACTCCAAGGCAGCTAATACGTATCCGAATGAAATTTTTTTCAGAGAAACTGGCCAAATTTAAGTCGAACGTGGGTAGTTGGAATATATGTATACATATATAGGTAATATGTTAGCACATTGAGAAAAGATAATTAAACTTACTCGTTTGCTATCGAAGTGTGTCTTTCGTTAATCATACTATTGTTCTGTTTCATTTGGAAAATATAAGTGATTATCAGTTTCTCCTTAAATATTTTAAACGTACGATGTAAAAAAGTAATAGAAGCTGGCCTTTCCTGCTGTCACACAATAATCATGCTTCCATCATACACGCATACAAATATGTTTTGTTTCGTATAGTATAACATAACTGTACACGAAATCACTTACATAGCTACTATATACACCATAAGTTGTTTCGGTTCTTTAATTTTTTCGATTTTGAAATGTTCTTGCGGTACATTCAATCGAATCGATATTAATATAATACCGGAATAATAATAATATAGTAATAGTAGCAGTAGAATTAGAACATCAACGTAAGTAGATATGTATAACAGCATAACAAATACGGTGCTAAAAATTCTAAACGAATGTTGAATATTAGATACAAAAAGATACACTTACAATTTAGTATAATTCCGAAATTTTTGTAACTTCAATAACTTTAATTATTTATCTAATATTATCATAGACTTTGCATATTGCTATATTTGTACTATTCTTTTGTTTGAGAAAATTGATTAAAAAAGGAAAAAAAACTTCATGTCAAATATCGATACCGATCGAATTACCTCAAAATTAATTCGAATCGGATTTGTTGCGTCTAACAAGTCGAAATCTGTAAAAACCTAAATAACTCGTCTAATGGCTTAGAGACTGTTCCTTTATTATGTCAAACTAGCTTTTTGGTTTCATTCATCGGACGAATTCTTAGATCACAACGAATCAACGAATCCAGTTCATTTCTTTTTAATATGCCCCTGTCTGACATAATGAAAGAGCGGTCCACTATCATAAAATTTTTAGCGAAAGCTATTTTTACCACTTAATCTAACATATTTACAAATCATCGTGTTATATCAGTATGAATTTCCATAAATTCCAAGGTACATATCACGTAATAATTCATCTGTATGTTTATGAAGGACAAAGTAACATGAACTCCAATTATCTCTGATAATTTATAGGAATACGTGGACATGCTTCATGTGACGCTAATTAAAAGTAAAGAAAATAGGAAAAATATATACATATATGCCTTTTTTTCCACAACGATAACTTTTAAATTTAAGTGTATTCTAAAAAATGTCTTAAAATTTTTTAAATATTTGTTTAGATATTTAATAGTTCTCTAATATTTATTTTCAGTTGGTAATTTTTAATTTTAGAGAATTCTGCCGCATTGAAAAATTTGAAATTGGAAGCACAAATGAGAAAAAATTCAAATATTTAACATCGTGCATGACTTGCCACAATAAATAGAATATTCTATTTCACGAACAATAAGTTTCTTTTAAACATCATTTAGTATTAATTACCTTAGATATTCTCCTAAATTCCATTCTTAGTTAATTTTAATTTTCATTGAATTCATTTCCACGTATTCTTTATTTTTCAAACAATCTCTAACAATTCTGTATCCCCTTATATTTCTTCAAATTATTTAATCTCATTTTGGCACTCATTTCCTTGCATCATCACTGTCTTCTTCTTCTTCTTCTTCTCGTTCTTCTTCTTCTTCTTCTTCTTCTTCTTCTTCTTCTTCTTCTTCATCTTCTACTTCTTCTACTTCTTCTTCTTCTGTACTGTACCTAAGCTCAGAATAAACATATTCCTGATTTGAATTTTCATTGTCATCTTCCAACATTTCCTGCTGAATCAATATTTGATCTCCTTCGGTCACCATAAGAACTGCACCTTCCAGGTCATCCAATTGCATACTATCCTCCCCCTCCTCGTCTTCATCTTCTTCGAACTCTTCCATCTCCTCCACTTCTTCATTTCCATCGTGATCTTCGACCTCTTCAATTTCTTCATTTTCCTCGTGGTTCTCCTCTTTTTTCATTTCTTCATTTTCCTCAATTTCTTCTATCTGTTCATTATCCACATGTTCTTCATTCTGTTCTTCATGATTCTCGTTTGCACTGTTCTGTTTGTTACTTTCATTTTCGTCTACTTCTTCGTTCTCCTCCGATTTTGCTATTTCTTCATTTACATTATTTTCCGCAGCATCTACATTTCTCCCGTTTTTAATATTTTCTTCATTGTTCTCGATTTCCATACTTCCATCGTTCTCTTCATACTCCTCCCCGTTTTCGTCATCTTCATCGTTATCTTCCTCATCTTCATCCATAGAATGTTCATCATATTCGTTCTTGGTGTTCTCAGAATCCTCATCGCTTCGATTTGTAAATGTTTCAGATTCAAAATTCAATGATTCATTGTTTGGTAAATGCTCCTCATACGGATTCATTGTTTTAGAACAGGACTGACTGCGCATCTCCGACAAATTACACACTTGCATTTCTTTTCCGGTCGTAGGTACTACAGAACGAATTTTACGGCTCATCGATTGTTCCACAGAAATGCCGTCAGAAAGTAGAGGCACCATGGGACTGAGAACAGGAGGTCCGTCATCATCTGTTAAGTCTGCACCATGTTTTTCCGTTTCTGCAACAAATATGAAATATTTATTGACTTCTTTTCTCTCGAGTCGCTTAATAAAAATGAGTATCAAACAAATCGATTAAATCTCTCGGCATAATTATAAATTAATTGAGCAAACCAATTAACTTGTTTAGTGTTAATTATTATTTCATTACCAGTATTTTTGGCCTCCTGCAGGTGTTTCAAATCGTAGCGCGACATGTTCTTCTCGTCTATTTCTAAGTTATCTAAATCCTCGGAATCTTCACTTTCTGAAATATAAGTAATATCCCCAGTTGCTCTAGATTCTCCCTCTGACTCGTTCTCTTCTTCAACTTCGGTACTGCTATCGCTTTCCGATTCCTCTGTATCTGCTTCTTCGACTTCAGATTCAAAGTCTCCATCCTCTACCTCTTCAATCATCGTATCATCCGCCATCAGGCTTCCCTTTTGATAAAAAGTAAATAAAGATTACTTTTTTAAATATCTACGTACCTAAAGATAAATATATTACTTAAAGAAATAATTGTTCCGATTACTCACTTCTGTCTTTACATCGGTTTTCAACTGTTCCTCTTCCTCAACTTTTCCAACGCAAGGGTGAGTAGATTCATCAGTAATATTCTTGCGACATTTTGGACACCAAGTACTGTGACCGGCATGTCCAATATGAATACTTGTGTGTAATAATAATTTGCTACGCGCGTTATGATATCTACCAAATTGAAAATAATTAATATTCGTGTCGTGTTATAAATACGAGAAGTATAAAATACTATACCTGCCACATGTTTTACATGTGAAATTGTTTCCTTCGGTTGAAAGAATTGCTTCGTGCGTAGCTTTTAAATGTTCCGCCAAGTCGTCGTAATCTTTGCAAAGTTTCAGACATACTCCGCAAGTGACTGCTGCTTCTGCTCGATGGAAACGAATTAAATGTTGCCATAAATGTTTCTTAGCTGGCCATTGTTTCCCACACACTTCGCAGGCACACTCTGTGTTCGTTGATTCGTCGTAAACTTTCCTGGAATCTTTTCTTGAACATTTCATTGAAGACTTCGCCCTGAAATTATGATTAAGTTGAAATATTAGTTCTATGTGCGATCGAGTAAAATTTATTTAGTAACTGTATACTGATGTGTACCTCTGGGAAAGTGGCATAAGACTTGGGAGTGGCCTCTGTCCTGATAATTGTAGATTTATGTCTTCAAAAAGATTAAAATCGGGAATATTCAAATTTGGTGTCGATTCTTCCTTTTTAATTTGGTTATTATTCTTTAATAGTTCTTCGCGATTACTGAACATATCAGTTTGTAAAGGTAAAAATCCTCCCTACAAAAATAATATTTATTTTAAATTTCTTAAGAATTATGTTACAAGGACGGATTGGGAAATCAATTGCCATTCTACTTACTTCTTTTCGCGTAATATTTCGTTTACAAGTAGCAATATGATTCCAATATAACGTTTTTGTACAAAATTGCCTTTTACAATTCTTACAGAAGAAATTAATTTTTCCCCGCATTCTCCTCTGTTCATCTTGCTTTAATCTTTTAAACATTCTTTCGGGATCGGTATTGTGCATGTTTCGATAGTGTTTCGATAGTGCATCGCTGTTCACAAACATTTCGGGACACATTTCACAGTCATAGGTATCCGTTAAGGACCTTCTTCTTTTTGAATCGCTGGAATCTTCATCACAGAGATCTACGTCGTATTCCAGTTCGTCTGGTTCTTCTTTAATTATTATATCGTTGGACTATCAAATAAATAATGATTAATGTTATATCTGTTTTATTGTATTACAATTTTTAAAGATTGCACAGTTAAACTTACCTCAATTTCAAAATCTTCATTCTTCGATCCAATGTCCAATCTATATTCATATGCAGCAAGCTGATCTTTAGGTATATTATGTATTGTTTCGTAATGATCTCTAATTGCAGAATCTTCCGTAAAAACAGCTAAACATTGTTTACAAGTCATAAATACTTTTCCGTGACACTTTTTCGTATGATCAAACGCTTTCCACTTTGAGGCATATTGTTTGCCACAAACTTGGCACGTATTAGGTCTCGAGAGAACACTAGAATGAACTTCCTCCACGTGATTTTTCAATTCCTTCGGGTCCTTCATTGGAATTAAACACACTCCGCAAGAAACACCAATTTCATTGCGATGAAGAGACAAAACGTGCATCTTCAGTTTCAATTTATTCTCAACAGTATCGCCACAGAAATCGCAAACATTAGGAGTCGAATGATACCTTGAATAAAAAAAAGAATTACTTGCCTACAATTCTTTCTCAACGAAAAAAGAAGAAAAGAAATTGTACGTAGTCAAATCAATTAATTTGTAATTATCCTGAAATTGAATTACCTGTGATCTTTTCTATGAGCTTCTAAATCTTCCTTAGTCCTAAATAATTTCCGACATGATCCGAAATTGCATGTTAAATCAGGATGGTCCATATGTTTCACCCTGTTATGCGTCATAATCCCTAATTTCGAGGTAATCGTTTCATTGCAAAGGTGGCACGTATACGTACTATGGTGATTTTCTATGTGCTTCTGTAAACTGGCGCGATCTTTAAATATTCTTTCGCATGCTCTACATCTTGTTAACAGCGCGCCGGGATCTTTTCTATAATTCTGACACCCTTTCATATGTCTGCGCAAAAGGTATCGCTTGTGAAATCCTTTATTACATTTTTCACAGTAATGCAAACTAACTTCCTCGGACTTAAACTGTCTGGTATCTTTTCCATCTTTTCTAGAGTCAGGTTCGAATCGATGTATTTTTGAGATGTGTGCGGCTAAATGATCCTTCGATGCACTAGTTTTCAAGCAATAAGGGCAAGTTACGTCCTCGTGGCCTTTGTGAACCCTGTTTACGTGTTTCCATAGATGCGATGTTCTTCCGTAACATTTGTTACAGAGATCACAAGGGAATAGCCCATGAACAATTCGTCTATGGTTACACAATTTTTCCAAATTAGTAAATTTCAAATCGGTGCAAAGTTCACAACTCAGTTCAGTTTCTCTCAATCGTCCATCTACCTTACTTTCATTATTTTCCGCCCCAGTCTCACAGCTATCATCGAACCCGTGAATTTTTCTATGCCTAGACATTTTGGATTTATTCGAATATGGTCTACCGCAAATGTCGCAACTAAAATCGCCATTCGTTAATGGCCAATGCTTCGATTTCACGTGTGTACTCAATTGCAAAACATTGGGAAACACTTTCAAACAGACACCGCAAATTAATGGGACAGTGTCCGAATGAACACCCATAACATGTTTCCAGTAATCCACTCTACTACCCCAAAGTTTGCCACAAATTTCGCATGTGTTTGGGGACGAGCCTTGAATTGCATGATGTTGAGTATGTTCATTCTTAAGAGACTTCGTGGCGAAAATTTTACCACAGTCTTCGCGATCACATTTTATGGCTGGTTCATTGCTGTGTGTGGAACTCACGTGCAACCAGCGTTCCCATTTACTGGGATGGGAACTACCGCAAAGTTCACAAACAAAGAATAGATGATATTGTGCTCGATTTCCACCTCCATTTAAACTCGATGAATTTAAAGACTCTCCCGTTGGCACTAGTTGTTCAGACTGTAAAATAAAACAATCTATTAGGGATCAACTGTTTCCTTAAATATCGAGACTTAAAGAAATGAAATGAAACTTGAACTTGAAACTGTCTTCATTGAAAAATTAATCGATAGTTCTAAGGATTCTTACCCTATGCGCATTTCTTTGATGTCTTATTAAATGATCTTCATTCGGAAATGATTTGTAACAGATATAACAGTCCACTTTATCTCCATCTTCTTCATAATCAAGTATTTGCTCTGCGGTTTCATTACCGTTAATATTCTCACCATAGTAATTACTATTCAATTGAACAAAAGTTGCGGGATCGTAATTTGGATCTAGACTGTGTATAGATACATGTGTAATTAATTTTTTTCTCGAATCGTGTTGTCTGCCACAAATAGTGCAACTATATCTACAAAAGATATGCATTTATATACATATATACATATATATATATATATATATATATATAAATATAAAAGTTGTTAGAACTTCGTTACGGTTGTTGAGTACTGTTTTCATAATTTGAAGAGAAATACCTTCTTTGTTCCGAAAGTAATAGTTTCGAACCACCGTGGTACATGTTTACGTGGTTTAAAAGTTGTGTATTGTCTGCGCATATTTTTAAACAAACGCCACACGCAAACGCGGCAAATTCTTTATGAGTAGCACGAATATGAAGCCAAAGGGATGCACGATCGTTAAAATCCCGAGTACAAATTTCACAAACAAACACAGTTTCAATTTCAATGAGGTTTTCCTGTCCGCTTTCATGGTCTTCTTCGTTCTCTGCATTTGTCTAACAATCAAAAAACGAAGAAAAAAAGAGAATAAAACGTTGTATTATTTTATTGAATAAAAATTTGGTTGTACGTGAGAGAAACATACCTCTGGAGACATAGGAAATTCCGAAGAAATTTTACCCTCATAAGAATCAATGTCCATGGATTCATTCCAATTTTGTAAAACAATTTTCTTTAAACATTTATCACTTTCAATTATAGGGCATGGATCAACTCCATGTAACGTTTGAATGTGCCTGCTCAAGGAAGACTTAAGAACAAAGTCTTTTTTACACAGAATACAAATGTATGGTTTATCGGCATCGTGAACTGCTTCGTGTTCTTTCAAGTCTTCAACCGAAGTAAAACATTGAGGACAAGATTCGCAATACCATTTTTTAGCACTTTGAATGTCAGTATTTTCTAAAGGAAAAGCAAGAAAATATGTTCTTAAATCGAATAAATTGAAGTTTGATTATTAGATAGATACATGCGAATTAAATATTAAAATTACCCGTTTTTGGTAGTTTTTTCGGTTTGGAATTTGTAAACTTATCTTCAAAATCACGTTTCAAACTATCTCCTTTCGTTAACGCTTGCTTTAAGATCGTCAACTGCGGATTCTTAGCTAATTTAGCCTCTGCGCTTCTATATAGTGAAAATATAAGGTATATAAGTTTCCTGTTGTATTAGAAAACCTCTGCAAGAAAATATACCAAGAAAAAATAAGAATACCTATAATCTTTGCTGTCGTCGTCACTAGCGATACTCGAAGCTTCAGAACTGTCCATGATTTTATTGTTTTTACTCCCATTTTTTCCTGGTAGATCTAATCTCTGTCCTTCGGTGCAAATCCTACCGTGAAGGTTTAGTTCCATGGCGTCCGTGCAAATCTTCCCACAAGCATTACATTGGCATCTATTTTCTGGACGATAGGCACTATTTACAGGAACTTCCATGGGTGCTGGAAGACCGGCATGACGTGATTTTATATGTTCTTCCAAATTTGTTCGGGTTGAGTAGATCCGGGAACAATAGCCGCAAGTCACTGCCGGATGACCCCTAATACAAAGATCATTATATCATCATTGTTATTATCATCAGTGTTACTATTATTGTATGCATGCTTATTGTACACCTTTACGCATTTTAAAACTAATGTTTTCCATTGCACCCGCTCAGAATACTGTGTCAGTCCTTCCCTAGAATTATTCTTATTGATATTTCACCCTTTTCTGTTAGATGTATACAAAAATTCAACGAAAACTTATAAAGACATGCATCTACTTGGCAGAACATTAATATATGTATAAATATATATTTTTTTAATAAGAAAACAACACACGTACGAAATGAGAAAAGAGACAAACCTGTGAGTTGTTGAAACATGACCCCATCGATGCTTTGCTGTGGAATATGATTTATGGCAAAGGTCACACTGATAGGGCCTCTTGTACGATGTATGATCATCTGTAAGAACCTTTTCGCCAATTACATCACCGGCACCCACGTGAATTCGTGCGTGAAGGGATAAATGTCCCTTTGAACTAAATGCTTTGTTGCACAAGGAACAAACGTAAACTTCGTGCTGCTGCGATGTATGCTATAACGATAAATTATTATATGTTATACTTAACGTGTACAAATGTTTCATTGATCCCTCGAGTTATTAATAACTTACCTCCGGTAAGTTAGTAGAATGATCTTGATGTCTTAGCTCAGATTCTTCAGGCTCCTCCGCAACAATTGAAGTCATTTCCAAAAAATCGCTTGGATTTGTTTCCATATCCATTTCGTACTCCTCTGAACGACGATCTTCAGAGTCGTCCACTATTGTTGCTTTAAACGAAACAATCAATCTTTATTATTTGTCATTCATGTATTATTTAATGAAATATAAATTATACATATATCGAAGTTAAAAGATACCTTCGTCTGTACCGCTATTATCAGCAATTTCTTCCATTTCATGTTCAGCCTCCCCGTCAGAATTTAATCTAGGTGGTGTGCCTAAGGCAGCATTTGGATTCACGATCGGAGCCTCTGGGATCAACACCGGTATACTTTCTTTTCCTTTGAAGAGCTCCGAAGCGTTACAAAACATCAAGGTGGTTTTAACATCCCCATCCTACACAACAGAGTAACAGAAAAATAAGAAAAGGATAGCAGAGAATAAATGTGATAAATAATTTTATGTACAGTAATCTTACCGATTCTGAAGGTGGTAAACACCTTTCTAAGAGGGCCACTGCATTAACGCATGCCGTTCTAAAATCATAGAAATTTTCCAAATTGTACATACATCGGTAACAAAGGCATTTTGGTAGTCGATCATCTTCAGCAATCTGAAAAGTAATATTTGTGTGTTAATTTCCTGATTTCTTTCAGAAAAAGAAATGTATAAAAGTAGAATTATTTACGCAAAGGGCATTATGATAAATGGTCTGAATGTATTCAGCAATGATGTAATACATAGAACTAAGAATTATATAACATTGCAATAGATACTTGTGTGCGTATTGAATAAATAAATCCACGATACTTATTGTGTCTAGAAAATTAATTTATCTCTCAAATGTAAAATTTAAACTTAAGCTATGGCAAAAAATATATGACACTTTCAAATGACAGAAAAGTATTCATTCATTAATAATAAATTGGCTACTGAATGAGATTTAAAAGGAATGTGATATATAAAGTGCTTTTTAAACTATCTGTAAAAGAAATATTGAAACTTAACGCTGTAGATTTATCCCCAAAATGTGGGACTTAAAAATGATAATAAAATAACATTTTCATTGTATATATATATATATATATATACATACATACACACACCAAACCCACATACTAAGCTGGCTAGATGTAATTACATTTGTATTATTCCTTTTACATATGCGATGTTTATAAAAATGCACATGTTTAAAGCTTGTCAGTATTTAGCAATGTTTTTAAATACAGTGAAATGTTAATCATCTTGAAACAAGACATATGTACATATTTATAAGACTTTTAAAACGTATGGTTAATAAATCAAAGCAGAGAAACGAATGTTTTTCCAAAGGGAAAGATATCGCAGGGAATGCTTGTGTTCTTAAAACGTGGTAGGCTAATTTGTTTAAAACACTCCAATATAAAATATTGAAGAAGTATTAAGGAAAAGTGTATTAAGACAAGAAAAACTATTAATATAACAGTAAGATAAAAACAAAATCATTGGCAAACTTTTGGAAATCGACACTGCCCAAAATCGAAATATTTCGCTAATAAAATATAAATTAAAATATATTATACGCCAGTATCGTTCCTAAACGTATGTTCAAACAAAGTAGCAGCAAAATACCACATAAACATAACTCCAAGAAACCCGTATGTAAGATTGATGAAACGTTTCCAATCGAAGACGCGAGAAACGTGAAAATCGCTAGTAAACCGATCAATGACAAACCACAAAGAGCCATGGTACAATGAATGCATAAAATACAAAAGACATTATCGAAAAACATTTCTGTCATAAACACACAAAACGTTGTATGGAAAATTGAAAAGCTTTTCCACTGAAACAGTGGACATTCTTCAAATACGAAATTAAGAGAAGGCAAAGGGAACGTGATACACGAGAAGCGTGAATCTGCGTGTATCCTCGTAAACGAACGGGGACGAACCTTGAACGGTAGACAAGCTTGTATCTTGTCAACGAGCTGTCTGTTCTTGCCCTCTTCACCGAAGATGTCCATCTTGACGGCGTCGTAGGATGCGCAAAGTCTGCAGAGTTCCTGGTAACGTTCCCTGGACTCCATCGTCGGCGTGGCCACGAAGAGGATCTACGATACTGGACCGAGGAAGTTGGGTAATCCGGATTTCCTCGTGGCAATGTAGAAAAAGGCTCCTCTGGCCCGGACTCGGCCTTCTTCTTCTTCTTCCTCGGATCACATCCTTTGGAGCGGGGATCCGCGGCTCGCTGCGACACCGCGCGGCTTCCGTTTACGGGCTACTTCCTGGCGATTTTCACGACAGTTAAGGCCCCGGGCGCCGCCATCTTGTACACAGACACTTGTTCTGTCGGCCCTGTCCAACACGTACTCCTCCATGTCGCTAGGTATCTTATGCTTCGACAGGAATATCCAGTGATTTTTCGACACTTTAGAAACCACGAATTGTATTTTGGCTTTATATAAGGTCCAGTTTATAATGAATTCACTTCTTGCAACTTCAATGTCGATTCACAATATCCGTGGCAACTGTTTGCTGGCTGATCTGATTGGTTCATAGTTATCTGGTTAATAAGTATCTTTTTTTCGGGATTATTGAATATATTTTTTGATTATTGAAGTAATATCAATAATTATTCTATGTTTTTATTAATATGTGTTACGGATGAACGTATAAATTGATCTATAAATGAAGACGTTTATGTTTTTAGTAAATAGGTGCGTCGCACATATGCATGTTTACATTGGAGTTATAAAAATACATCTACATATGCATTTAAATGTGTAATATTAATTCTATTATGCATTATATTAAGAAATGAATAATCTACGATGAGAAAAGACCGTTCTTCATTCGTAAAGGTTAATTAGGAAGGGAAATATAAGGCCTAATGCCGCTTCTTCACTATTTGACTATTTCTTAAGTACAGAGTGTCCAAAGTTCCTGTTACAATTAAGTACGTGAGAATATTTTTACTAATAAAATTTGTTGTGTGTACGTCCTAAGAATCATTTATTTAAGGCATCTTAACAATGCACTGATTAATAGAAGAATTGTTATGCGTTTTATTAAATGGCATTGATATGCATAGAACGAAGCTCTCAAATGGCCAAATAACACCTAGTCATTAACATTGCTGTACGTTTCAACAAATATCTCTTAACATTGCATTCCTACATATATTTAATGCAAGTTATAACAGAATCAATTGTTTTTTTATACAAAAGAAAACTTAACAAATGTGATTTGATAGATTTGTGAACCCTTTCGTATATTCTAACAATCTTCTACGAAACTAAGTTATCGTAACATTGGTTAGATTATTGTCGTGAATTACATGACTGAAATAAAATAAACATTGCTCAACAAACTGAATGAACGAATAATTACTGATTTTGTATTTCATTCTTACGTAATGGTTAAAATGTCAAGTTCAAATTGACAAAATTTAATATCATGCAATATGATAATAAATCAAGGGAACGCTATAGTCCATTTAAATCTTTCGATTTGTACTTTTTTTCTTACGTCAATTAAATCGAATGTTTGCAATTTTTATTTTTAGCATTATTCGATACAATGAGTAACTATTGTGATCCCACTGGTTATAATAAACAAACAGCCACGTTATTGCGCGGTTTGGGTGCACCGGAATTAATACCAGAATGCAAAAAAAGGAACATATCAATAGATGTGTTACACGAACTCAGTGTACAAGAATTAATAATGTTAGGTAAACTGAAAGTTTCTTAATATATTCGCAAGATAATAGTACAATTTAAATTACACTAAACAAAAAAGCCCATTTTCCACTAAATTGAATTGTTTACAAAATTTTATATCTAATCTGAGGAATTTTAATGTAGGCGTTAATTGTAAAAAAGCTGCAGAATTACAGACTACTTTGAGTGTAAAAAAAAGAAGATCTGCTGCTTTAGTAACAAATATTGAAGACAGGTAGCACACTATTTTAGCTACATTATTTTTATCCAATTATCTGGCATAAAGATTTTATACATCGTTCCTTAATAAGCAATGGTTCCATTAAGTTTTATATATAAGTATCAATGTTTTTTTAGGATACAGCACTTTCTTGACATAATTAAACAGGGAGAGCAACACCTTTGTCTAATACAAGCATTTGTAGCGTATTGTCGATTAAGACTTTTCAGAGAGAGGTGTAATACTTTCATTGATCCCAATAAATGCCTAAGCGCTTCTGAAATATTACCTGTTTCTGTTAGAGCAACTCTAACTGAAATAGAGGACGCAAAGAAAAGCCTTTCCGAACTAGAGACAATCATTTTAGGGGTACGTGGTAATGATTCTATTAATAAATATTAAATAACTACCACGTTTCGAAATTCAATTTTTATTCTTTTTTTTTGCAGTCCAGAGTAAAACCAAAACGTAACAATATCCGTCGAGTTTGCACATTTATTAGTGGATTAGGAATACTAACACTTGTATTATTAAAGATACGTGATATAAAGGTATAAGGTGTAAATAATAAAGAATTTTTTGTAATTTTTTAACCCATTTTCAAATACGTAATCTTCAACCTTTCATCTTCATTTTCGTTATATTATTATAATTTAAACAGCTAATATAGTTTCAAATATCAATTATTTTATCCCTCTAATTAATGAACTAATAATGCAAGAAGGAAATAAACAAAATATATTAACGGTTAAGTAATAAACGATAAACGGATATAAATAAACAGCGTAAAAATTGAATTAAATAAGAGAGAATCGATGTAATCGAGGTATTATATATCGAACACACGATGCCTACAATTTTAGAAATCGATAGTCGTTTCATCCCAGTAATCGAAATGCGATATTACATATAATATAATGTTTAATGTATATTGTGTATAACTAATTGCTATCTCTGTGCAAAATTTAATTATTTATATTCTGCAAGCAATTTGATGAAAGCGTCTCTACCTTTATCGGACATCCCCTTTATCTTAAACAAATATAAAGATCGCTTTCCTATATATATATGTATACTTATTGCGCTATGCATATTTGCTGTAATGTGTATTATTTGTATGAAACAAATAATCGTAGCACCAAATTGCACGCGATAAGTGAATCGAAAACGATCGAGTTCTCGATTAACTTACGTTCCATCCACCAGAAGCGCCCTTGTAAAAGGATCCACCCCAAAAAGTAGAGTGGTAGGGATAGAAAAGAGTATTGTTTAGTAGCGCACGCGCGCTTCCATTAGCTTCGAGCTTTCAAATTTCAGCTCAGTCGCAATAAGATGGACGGTGGAGCGTACGGTGGAGGAAAGGCAGGAGCCCCTTTCGACCCTATTGCCTTCGTTCAAAGGCCTCAAGTCATACTAAGAGCAGTATGTCTGGTAAGTTCTTTCGTTGGATAACCAAGAATTCCCAATTTTCCACGATGACGTTTTCTTACGAATCGAAGGATATGTCAATTTTATGCGACCAGCATTGATTTTAAAGGGTGAACCACCCCCACCAGTTTGACACGATGGGGTTCTATTGATTTTTAGTGCATTTCTACGATACACCCCATAATAATAGGGTCTTACAAGAATTTCTATATATTTTTCGATTACAATTCGCCTGAACTTTTTGGTTGTTAAGATTAATTGGAAAATCGATGGTTATTCGTATATAGTTTAATTGATGAAGCGTTGTCAATGTCGTAATTTTATTAGTTTTGTCCGTTGGAATGTTTGTTAAGTTTCGAAAGAAAGATTGATTTGTGAGTTGACGGGCTCACATTAGGGTGGAATTGGAGTGCAATTTTAATGAATTCGTATTGACGACTGAAAGTGTTGAAAATCGCTGGAGGATGGGCAACCTCTTGCGGATGATGTATCGCGACGAGAGCAATAAGTAACGTTAGTGTATATATTCGACGTTTAAAGGGAAGCAACTGACTTCCTTCGTTTGCAATTCTTAACAAATATATGTCTTTTAATCTCTGCAGTATATTTTCATTCAAGTATCCAAGGAAGAATCGATAATATCTCTGTAAAATGAGTACTTATTAAATTATATTATTCCCCGATATTAAAAAATGGACAAGTGTAATTAATCTTCCCACGAGTAATTAATTTTGAATAATTAAAGAAAAACTTTGGATAGTATCTATAGTACTGTTTCAATAATTCATGATGTTTTAATGGAGATTTGTAAATATTTTAAAATAGTCTAAGGGAATATAACGTTATTGATTATTTTAGGCGTCCAAAATTCCTTGAGAAATCCACATTTATTTATAATAATTTATTACATTCTTATTTTTTTTTTACGATAACGATTGATTCATTATCCTATATAGGTCTTCTATTTTAATTAATAGAATCACTACTTACATTATTTTTCAAATTGTAATGATATAGATGGATAAATAAACACTATGTCTTTAGCTAATCTTTTTAAATAATTACGATACCCTTTTTGCTTTTAATTGTTTTCTTAGTTCTGAGAACTGTGACCTTAGACTAACCCACTTCCATTTCAAGGCGGAACTGGACCAAGCCGAATCTACATTCGATTTTATATAAATAGACGCACAGGAAAGCAAATATTGCAAAGAAAATCAAACAAAATGCTAGTCCGACCATGGAAATTTCATTTTCGATGCGGAAAGGAAAATTTTTCGAAAAATTTCTATGTTTCTTTGACATTTTTTTAATCAATTTTTTGTTATCTTGAAATTCGTTTATCCAGCTTCGCGATGACTAATATGTAAAATTTTAATCTTATGTATTCTACGATTTTCTAATTACTTTTCAAAAGAAAGCGTCATTATATTAATTGCCAAAGAATATACGAAATTTTGCAGGAAACCAATGCATAAATACTTTTAAAACAATTAGACTCGTATAGCAGTGACAAACATTGGTCCTTAAAGATATAATCTAAGAACTGATAACAGCAGTAAATGAATCATGCTATTAAATACCTTTAATATTATCGATAACCATCAATCTGTAAGCGTATCCGTTATTTCGCACGTTGTACAATAACATTACTCCACCTAATAATTTTGTGCCTCAATTATTTACAATTTTACAATACAATACATTTTCTAAATGAAGCGTTTGGTAGGCAGAAAAAGTTGTGCATGTTATATCTACAGAAGCAAAAATACTTAAAAATCGACCTACTAAATTAAAAACTGAAAAAAAAAACTTTTGCTTCAGGTTATAAAAAAAAAATCTTGACCCCATTAATTCTTCCTGCAATCCCGTGGATGTATAAAATGAAATGTATTGATAACGCGAATGCATTTTTCCAGGCCATAGCTGATTACAAGAATGACCAAAAATCCCTTTAATTTTATAGCTTTTCGCGATAATCGTGTTCGGGTGTATAAGCAACAAGGGATACCTACCAAGAGCAGACGGAAAGGAGATGTGTCTGTACAATGAGGACCACAATGCCTGTAATTATGGGATAGGAATTGGAGTTCTCGCCTTCCTAGCCAGTATTGGATTCCTTGCTGGAGAATATCTCTTCGAGCAGATGTCCTCGGTTAAGACCAGGAAGCATTTTGTCCTCCTCGATTTGGGGTACATACATACATTATTTTTTTAGAAGCATATAATTTTACAGTGAAATTATTGTGAAATTTAAAATGCCTGATTTTATGCGGACACAAACTTGATTACTATAGAATACATGTTTAGAGGATTGAATGCATTCAGGCGCTAGAAAGTGCGTATATCCTTTGCAATTCGTTCTGACGAATGTAGTTGCCTTTCTTCTTTCAACAAAAGTTATTAACAGTAATAAAGTATCGCGCAGATTGATTGAATGGAGTCGAAATAAATTGATTTATAAAGTAAATTAATAAAATTGGCATTTAGTGGTATTTAGAATAATAATCTGGCGTTTACTGTATTTAGAAATTTGAATTTTTCAATTCAATTATTGTGTTTGAAAGTGTCTAAAGATTTAATGATGCGCTTATTCGTAGCGCTAATAGGGCAAAAAACTGCCGCGTACCTTTAGAAATACATTTAATATTTCAAACTCGATGAATCGAAATAATTAAAGTAGCCTATTTTATTCTTTCAGATTCTCAGGGCTTTGGGCGTTCCTCTATTTCGTCGGATTCTGCTATTTAACCAACGCCTGGAATAAGTCGCAAACACCAAAAGATAACTACGGAGTGAACAATGTTCAAAGCGCAATCGCCTTCTCATTCTTCTCCATATTTACCTGGGTATATTGATTAGATATCTTTTTTCCGACAAATTTTCTAAATTTACCACGTTTCCTCACGTACACTATTAATTCGTTATTCTTGAAGGAATAGAATAGAAAGGGCTGAAGTTACAGAATATTCACGAACATTTATAATATGGTTTATTCCATCTGAAACTAGTACTATATAATTTTTTTTGCGACATACTATGCAGTATCTAAATTCTGTATAGAATCGTCAGATTGAAAATAATTAGAAATTTCTTGATGTTTTAACAGGCTGGATGTGCCTGGTTTGCTTTCCAAAGATTCAAGCAAGGAACGGATGCCGCATTCGCACCGAGTTACGAAGCAGATCCTGTTGGTGGAACAGGATATACAAGTTATCCCGATGCAACTGATACTGGCTATCAAGAACCACCATTTGGTCAACAACAACAACAACAACAACAACAACAGCAGCAGCAGCAACAGCAACAACGCATGCCCGACTTCCGAGCCCCTGCTTACTAACCCTCTGAGATATAATTTAACACTATCGGTAATAAAATTCAATTTTTACCAGAGTAATCCACAGAAAAATTATCATAAATTTAATATCAAACGTGTTGAGACGTTAGTATCGCAGAGATTCATTATACGCTCCAATTTAACAAATTGATTGAATTAATATTAATTGTCGAATTAATAAAGTTTAAACATGCCACGAATATTATTTCTCTTTTTTTGTTTAGTTTTTGTTTTACTAACATTGCGATAGAATAATTCATAACTCTAACGTTTTTTCAGACACAACGCAAGAAAACACTAGAAAAAAAGGAGGACAGAAGCTCTACGAGGAAATCTTCGATTATCGAGCAATGTCGATAGAGTAAGTTTTCATAGTAAGGTAACTAGGGTATGAAAGGGGGTAGGGAGGCGCGAAAAAATGGGGCGAATAATGAAGTAGAAGATATGTCGAAGGAGAAGAAGAAAGAGAATGTGGGCGCGTGCGTACGTTATGTGTGAACATGTATGAATACAAAAGGAATATAGACTGCGTGATTGTGTACGCGCAAAACAACAAAACGTTACTTGTTAAAACTGTGCTTCTTATTGTTGACCACTTATAAGTCTTACACCTAAAAATCCGTGGGGTAAGCGGCAGAGAAAAAAGAAGGAAAATAAAAATAAGAAATAACGAGAAAACGGGTTACTGCCCTTGGATAACACATACGAGATTGAATAACAAAAATAAAAAAGAAAGAGATCAAAAATACAGAGAAGAATAATTGGAAGAAAGAGAAAGGAAAAGTGGAGAAGATGGGCACTCACCATCTACAGAATTATATATAAATATAAATATATATATATATATATATATATATAAATTAAGGTGTGCCGAAAATAGAGCGGTACAAGCGGGAAATGTAAGATTTTGCGTCGCTGATAACACGAATGAAATATAATATAATAGAAGAGTAACACTTTCTGTAAAATAAGTTTCAATTCTTTTCCGCGACAGTTCGCAGATTGAAATTACAGTGCGCACGCAGCTTTGTTATTCATCTAAAAACTCGAGGGCCAGCTCGAGAACATTAACATATGTTCAATGTATCATGTACGCACAGCTGTACTAGCATATTTAATCGCGCGCAAGAAATAGTCGAAGACAGCAAGACAAAACTAAAAAAAAAGAAAGAAAAAGAAACAAAGATTGTTACTCTTTCCGAAAAAAAAAAATTAATAAAAACACTTCGATCTCGAGGCGAGGAATTCTATATTTTTCATTTGTATTGCCATTTTCAGAACACCGTGTGTATGTACACGTATGTATTGTGTATACGTATTACATATATACATACATATGTAATTGTAAACGGATAAAGAGTAGCGGCTCTGTAATAATTCTTAAGTAGTTACATGCACATATATTTTACTGTGTTAATAATAACGTGTTCATAGAGAATCGTGAATACGAATGTACTACTGTTAACGACATGGACCTATATCGAACAAAAGAAGAAGATTACTGTTCAGTTGGATATAGAATTTATTCTTCAGTCCATATTATCATTGCCGTGTACCATATTATTACATGAGGGTCTTCTATTAGCAATACGTAGCACACTAAAGTATCCGTCGAACATGAATCCGTTAATTGTAAAAGAATTGTGAAAGCTTGTTGCTATGTTACTACGACGATGTTTCTTTTTTTTTTTAACAATTACGAAGGCAGAAGTAATACGAAAAAAGGGATATTAGCCTGTTGAGTTTCGTTGATGTTGTAACTATCTATCTTATAAAACTTTGTGGATATAATTATTTGACTGAACATGAGAAATTGGGGAAGCAATGTTTCAAGCAATTTAAAAAGTATACAATTGGTGTGTTAAAGATAAAATGGGGCAAAATTGAGAAGATTGTGCGTCTTGCCAATAGAGAAGAGCCTTCTTGCTTTGTTTTTCCAGCGTTGTTTCAACTTTTTTTTTAATTATTATTTTGTACAAAAAGTAATTTAATTTTTGTATAGAACTTATTTCAGTAGGTACGTTTTTTTCTTCCTTTTTTTTTTTACCGGAGTATTCTTTACCCACTTCCTCGGTGTTGCCAAGATAATTATTCTTTGTGACAATTTTTAAGGAATACGTGTAAGATGCTTGCATGATCGAATGGATATTGCAAACTTGAATGTTCTTTTTCATTATACTAGCAACTTTATATTGCTCCAGTATTAAATTGCAACACCATTTAATTCCATAAAACATACCATATCGAATGCATATTGATCGATGGCAAATAATTTTTGCATTCCTTTTTCATTGCATTTTCGATGCTTTTGCTCTGGACATATTGATTAAAGTTTCAACAATATTGACGCGATGTTGAATGAAATTTCTACAAATCTCGTGACTAATTGCATGACTATTCTTTTTCTCATGCTGACTATACTGCCTCGTTTTAAAGAGAAAATTTAACTAGCGGTACGTATGGCAGTGTCGTAACTTGAATAAAAAATAAAATTGCTTTTACAATAAATTGTTCTATTCTTCTTTTGAAGCACTGTCTATATTGCATTGCTTTTGATGGTCACGCGAATGGACAGTACCACAACTTTCATATTCATTATCGTGACAATATTATATCATTATGTTGGAAACGGAAGCGAAAAAAAGTACATAATTATTGTAATTATATTGACTGACTATTTTCGAAAGAAATATAATTTAAATAAAACATTTACTTTTTGTTTTACGCGTTCTACTATTAAATTAGTGAAATAAGGTTGTCACTATATTGAATATCTTTTTCTAAACAAACTATATTTGGGCCAATAAAAATTCAAGTTCTTTGAATTTCAGTTTTTATAAGGACAAACATTTGCTACTTCAGAGTATGGACATTGTCTTTGCTGAAAGGCATATTTATTAAAATGGTATGAATAATTAAATAGTTGGTGTATCATTGTAATTATACTAAGTGTCTCATTTCAGCAACAAAAGAAACCCCCAATTGTTGCAAACGCGTCTGTAATCTCGATTAATTCAATTGAATATACATAACAACAAATTTTTACTTCGATATGTATCCTTTCGGGTTTATAATTTATTTATCGTTTCCAATGATAACGAATAAATGTATAAAATGGAATAACTGAAACTATATGGGACACCTAGTATACTAACGTAGCTGTATTTGCATTCGAAGCAGTCAAGATCTGAGTGTTTAGAAAAGAAGTATAATCATGTAATTAACTATAGATGAGATATATGTAAGTAATTATTTTTATGCGAGTCGAACGATCGAATGATAGCCAAAATCAATAGCTTCGATTCATTCACTCTCTTTAACGTGGTAATATTGGCGTGTTTGTGAACCAATTGAAACTGTGTTTCGCGTAGAGAAATTCCATGAACGAAGCCGAAGTATTGTTTTGCGTTTCCAATACTTTACCTGACTGATTTTACCCAGCGAAATAAGCAAATATCACGAAAATCAACGAGGACACGTGAAACTTGTTTAATTGTCACCCAGAGTGTTTAATAAACTGCTGTAAAAATCTTTGTACACCCTATTAAGACAAATGATAAAACGTTATCATTAATTCACAAGTTTACAAAAATTCGTAATAAACTGTATTAATAAATTGAAATGTATATAATCTATTATCTTATGAATGAATAATCATACATTATCGCGTTCGCTTCTCGTTGATCTTCGAATATTTCGATTTGTAACTTAAATGTTTGAACTACGATGGTGGAGACAAAAGCTTCCGTCGTCCATTAGCGTTCCTCCGAAGTTAACAAGTGTTTCCTTTTGTGATTATATTGTATTTCTTACATTTGTTGAAGGTATTATCAGGATTTGTATCATTGAATAGCAGCGTTCTATTGTGTAATAAATTTTGAGTGCCTAATCCGTGACAATTTTGGAACTCCCGTGTTTAAATTTCAATCTTCCTTTATTAGTTCCTCGTCAAACAGAACAAATTAGTTCAGATGCAGAAGATTATTGCAGTACTTTTTTATGCTTCGTTATTTTCATCAATTTTTGTGTTTCACTTCGCTGAAACCTTTTCTATCCTATCGCTACTACGACAAAAAAAGAGGAGAATGGTCTAAAGTCTAAATAGCTTCAGGGGCCACAGGATTGCGGCATTTTCAGTAGACTTTTTGTTGACGAAAGCGAAAGGTAATCTTCGTATTGCAGCATCATTTTATAAAAACTATACTAAACAGCTGCCAGTACATTCCTTTTACTTTTACAGCTGCCTCACTCTATTTTTCGTGAACAAATACAAGACCTTCAAAATTCTTTATTTTTTAAACAATTTAAAAAATACCTTGCAATAGAATAACGATGCAATTATTCTTTGCTTTTATTCCGTCGTTTATGCATATGTATTTGGTCTATATTCTTTCATTTAATAAAAATCAGGAATATGAAAACTACATGAAAGTGCGTTGTTATTTGTGGAATACGAACCCAGTCTGTGATTCTGGGGCTTCATTCGGTCGATAGATCGATCGTTCGTTCAACGTTAGTAAAGAATTACACTGATTCCAGAGACTCATCTGGTATCAGCAACACCCGCCGCGATAAGCTGGGTTGTGAAGCCGCCCACATTTCGAATCGTTCCACTGCTCATTTTCTACTGTTCTTCCGCAAATTAGTGTTCATCGTACCTTCTGCGGAGTATTTATTCGACTAACTTTACGGTAGTAAGTTTTATTAAGACATTCTTAAGGTTCAGTGCCATTTGTGATTACTCAGGCTTATTTTCCGGAGCAATGGTGTTTCTTAGAATTTCATTAGTGAAAAGTGAAATTTTATGGAGTTACGAGGCAACGTCTAAGAAATGAAAATATCTGCTATTCACAGAATTATGACGATTATTTGTTTTTGATTGTATTTAGGTTTTCCGCGTTGATAAGAATTGAATCATTAATTTAAATACCTTTGGATATTGGAGATATCAAAGTGGAGAATCATATGTCTTCGTTTGAATAATTTTTTACATGGATAATTTTGTTAAAAAAATAATTACATTAAAACTACATTAAATCTGTATGAATAGCAGATAACAAGTAGTTTTGAATTTATTTAGTTATTAACGAAGAAAATGAAAATGTTCGGAAAATTATTTCGTCACGGTAAAAAAAAGAAAAAGAGGCACGATTTGAAAAGTTCATCAAGAAGGAAGAATTACATTCCTCAAGATAATTTTCTGCTCACTGCACATCAACCGAGAAGACACAGACGAAGACACAAGGTAAGCTAGTTGTTTAAATAATTATCGTTAATAACTAAATTACCATTTATAACGGAATATAGATATAAATATATCAAGTTTCTCGATGAAGTGCAAGAACCTTTATCTAGTTTAACTCACTAAGTATATGCCGGCGGTATATTTATATCTAATTTAAATAAAATTTTAAAAATGAGAATCAAGAATGTTTTACTATATTAGCTCGTAACTTAAAGCCATCACTCTAAGCGCACACAAAGAAAAGCTCAGAATATGACGCACCTCATGAGCAGCTGGAATGTGTCGCTCTGGCTCAGGTATCATTCTTTTGTGTCCCCTATTCTAATTTTTCCTGGGATTCGTAGGTAGTACACAACATAGATGCAACGCTGAACAAGTGTAACGCAGGTTGAAAACCTGTAAGATATCTAGGTTTCATACAAGAACTATAAATCAATCAAGCATTGAATATTAAAAATTATTATATAATATAAACTTAAATATAATTAATTTACTTTTTATATTACTTTAAAAAACAGCTTTAAATGCACAACCTATACTTGACGATAAAGGCAAAATATATCAATGTAGTCAATAAATGACAAATCAGGCAAAGTGTACAAAATATTCATTAAACGTATATAGGATTAGGCGTACTGCTTGTATTGTGTACGTCAATTGAGCTACTTTCAACATCTCGTACAGGACCGCTTATAATACGTGCATTCATTGTGGTTTACGCGCACGTGCTTTGGGTCCAGATGTGACTTTCACATACCGAGTGTCCTAAAACGACCGATGTAACATCCATTAACATACTCACCTATACTCATCTATTACTAGCTAAAACTTATGTAGATACATCACATCCACAAAAAGTTTCCCAAATCTCAAGAATGTCCCCGAAAATTCGATAAAACCGTACTATAATATTTTCAAATGATTACCAAATCAGAAATCATTACATTGTACATAATTAAAACCGCAATCCATATTTCCATTATTTCACAAAATAAGATTCACCATATCAATTAATCATTACATCTACATTTATGATAAAAAAATAAACGTTCATTAAAATCCATATTACAAATGCAAGGTACATATATTACAAATGCTGCACTTGCGAATGCATATAATAAAACAACAGACATACTTCAAACACCTTCATGCCTCGAGGTTGGGCCCATCACTAGTAATGCCGAAAACCGGTGCGCAGGCACGCGCATGCTGTGCGTTCTCCCCACCACTCCCTGGTCCCAAGCGCAGGTCCGTAATACCCCCACCATTCACCCCTGTTCGCGACACGTTCACTCGAGCAGGCTCCGTACTTTTCCCCGCAGCCGCCAAGCCCGTTTTTCATCCGATTTGCTCCGACCTGCCGCTTGCCGTAGCCAAGCCACGCTCGAAACTACGAGCCGATCTTCGGCGGAAGAATTTCTTCACTTCCCGATGTGCGTACAGCCTAGTAAGCTGCTATGATTTTCCTCGCGTACTTTCGTCTCGGTTTCAAGTGGCCTTAAGTGAACCGAGTGATCGTGTGAGACTTAGTAGTGAAGCTTTTTAGTGTATATTTTACGCGTGGAACGCTGGTGGATGTTAAAAGTTGTGCTAGTGCCGATTGGAATGCCGATATCTACGTGGATCGTGGATTTTCTCTTATAAACACCGTGGGATTTGTGAGTTTGGATTTTCAGACGAGCAGGTTTTAACTTTGCCTAGAACCGTGGGATCTTTTTTCGAAGCCTCTTTATCATCGATTGTCACAGTATCTTCGTTTTAGTGTTCAGAGATGGTTTTAATTTGTCCCTTGATTTAATTGTTTGTATAAGGGGTGTAGAATTCTATTACAGTTGTGGTGCAGTTAATTTCTCAGCTCTCATTCATTATATTAACAAATTTTGAACAATATTATTCTGGAAACGAATTTTGTAGTTTGCATTTGCCTAATTTTGTCGGGTAGTTACTCCACTCAAGTCTTCACATACGATAAATCAAACCTGTAATGTAGACAAATATTTATAGTAAATTTGAATACAACTATGGTGTGAAGTAGCAATGAAGTACTATTGGTAGAATCAATGATGCGGAAGTTGCAGTGCTTCTTTCCTTTCTGAAAACTTTTTCTCATAGCCGTTCTTTTCATTGGACGAGGGTGACTCGGATGATTGGAATTCGTTCTCCGCTGACAACGTGGTACGTAGTGCTTTTTCGAATGCAGTCAGATATCCCTTTTTCCCCCCAAAGTTTCTCACTTCTCGAGTGGCTACGGGTATGTTTATAGAGATTCGAACGTTGTCCTTGTAAATCCAGATCGAGTTTGGAAAATAGTAGTAGTATGTATATACCGATAAAAGAAGCACCTGAACACCAATGTATAGAAACCTCGTCCCCTATTTTTCCGTGCAACAAGTGGGGTTCGAAATAACCTCACAACTTGATAATCCTTTTATACTTTCTATTCCCAAAGCAATTTTCAAATATATTGTCCGTCGTGATATCATCGTCGTCATCGGAGAAACGAAAAGGAAGATCCGGCTGAAAAAATTTTTTCAATTTAAAAATTTAGCACTGTTGTAAAACAAACCATAAATCAACTTTATATTGAGTAGTGGACTTTCAGAAAGTAATTGAAGAAATTCTAAGAAGTAATGAAAGAATCTATTGTTCAGAATTTTTTTATTCTATATACATTTTTTTGCACACGCGTGTTTAGTAAAACGTCCCCTCTTCTAAGTATGATTTTTTTGTAAATTTTGCAGTTTTATACAACAGTGGGTGATGAACAGTGGTGAAAGATATAAGTATACAGTACAGTCAGTAAAGGTGCGAAAAAGCTAAGTTCAAGAACATCTTTAGATAACCCGTCTTCGGAAAACAACTGAAGAAACTTTCGAAACCGAAAACAAAGTATAGCCTTTATTAAAAAAGCAATGTATAATAACAAAATAAATTTGTACATAATTATATAGCAAAACGAAATAGAACATTCGAAATAGCAATAGAATTGACTAATTCGGGGGAATAGTAATAATTATTCCAAGCGTGTGATACAAGGGAGAAGAAAAGGAAGGGAAATATATCGAATCAAGAAACTAGAATAATTAATCGAAATATTCAAGATCAACGAAGAAACACGGTGTCTTAATATATGGAATTAGAACGATGAGGAAAGTGAAGGTCTGAGCACTCGAAAGGAAAATGGAATTCCATAACTACGCATTGCTTTGAATTGTCCGCGTGCAGCGCTCATCGTTGGGAGGGGAGACGCAACGCGATTGGGAAAAACTCTTTTATTGAAAATGGGGTCGTGCGATGCTGTGGCGTAGTATATTGTAAAATTACGTGCAATACAGTAGAGTATCGTAGGATACAAAGAAAAAAGAAAGGAATACACAGATGTAACTGGGATGCACGTGGGATTGACTATTCCTACGCCATTGCTTATTACGCCTATGCGCCGGGAAACCCTGCCTGGAAAACGGTCAACCGCCGCATCTTTCTAACTGATGCCGAAGAGAAATTGTATTTCACAGGATTTTTCCCTCTTTTTTTTTTAACTAATACTTGGATGAGTAATCGGAAGGGATAATAAATGGTTAACAAAAATAGACCTGTACAATCATGTAAGAATAAAACGATATAGTCGTTTTGGAGATTATGGTTAAAAGAAAAGGAATACAGGAGGGAGAAAAAGTATTATAAATAAGATGAAACGAGTTACCTATAAATTGAATAATTTTTTTGGCAAAGAAATATTGGAAAGAAGAAAAGGATGCTTTATACAAGGACATTGCTGTACAAAAGTATTCTGATTTTTTATTATTCCAAGTGTAATATTCCGCTGTGAAAAAATTTGCAGAAAATCATCTATCGATTTACTGTATACAACATGTGTATCGATTTGACTAATTACACACGAGGAACATAAATTCAGAAGAAGGATAATCAAATTTGAATGTTCAAAGACATTGAAGAATGTATACGGGGCATGTAAATTAAATATTGTAGGATTTTTAATAGACCGTAGATACAAATGTGATTTAGGGAAAAAGGAGGATAAATAAATAAGAAACGAATGTGTAACCAAAATGGTTCATCAGAGGTGCTAAGTGGGAAAACCGATTCTCAGGACGAAATTTCCCAGCACACCAGAATGGATAGAAACGAGAACAGTGTGGGTGTCGGAAATTCGGGAAATCCCCCGAATTCGTCTTCGACTACACACGGTGTTCTTCACAATACTTCCGGTGGAACCGATACACAGGTGCGAAGTAGAATTTTGCACAGATAACAAAAAACATATCATTTAAAATAAATAAACATATTATAATATTATTTAATGCGTTCAATATACAATAATCACCTGTTTTTCTTAATCCGTTGCATTGCAGTTATTTTGAACTAGGCTGCGTTAAGTTTGCAATAAAATGTAGTGGATTAGGTTCGAGTTAAATGTATGTTAAGCAGAAGAAGAATCTTGTTAACGTGAAACCCTTAGAATTTTCATCCAATTTAGTAATATATTTTTTCGAATGATTGTCATATATTCGTAGACAAGTAAGTTCACTGAAATTTCGTGAGGAAGAGAAAGTTTCAACTAAAATGGTTACAGTCTCTTTAAATATCGCTACCATTCGTTATTTCTTTTATAATATCGTTGCCGTAACGCTGAAACGTGCTCAATGTATAATTGAGCTGTATTTAAAATTTAATTTATCTTTACTTTAACATTTTTCAGAACGGTGATAGGGGATGGGAGGTCCATCACGTAACTGTTACCAGAGTTCCCGGTTACGGATTCGGGATTGCTGTTTCTGGTGGCCGGGATAATCCTCACTTTACCAATGGAGATCCTGCAATTGCAATTTCCGATGTATTAAAGGCTGGACCAGCTGAAGGAAAATTGCAGTAAGCAAATTTCCAGAGAATATTTTCGTAATAAAATTATTTGAAACATTTGCTGATTTAGGCAGCTTTTTCTACTTATAAATCGTTCGATAACAATATATTTTAAACATTTAAAACATGTAATAAATACTTGGAAGCTAATTTTAGCATGACAAAAATTGTTAAAACTAATGATGAATATTATCTGAAAACTTATACATAACTTAAACAATGAGAAACTATACTGTCCTTTTTAGGGTAAACGATCGCATAATATCCGCCAATGGAATATCGTTGGAGGGTGCCGATTATGGGGCAGCGATCCGCGTTCTCAGGGATTCCGGGTCAACAGTCCTGTTAGTCGTAAAACGTAGGGCTGCATCGAATTCCTCTGGAAATGTAGGAATATCTACCCTGCAGAGTCACCGGTTGACTCTTACCAGAAATAATAAAAAAGATGGTAATTAATATATATTTTCCAATATACTCATTTAAGTGGGATGAACTACAGCTGCTTACCTATAGTCATTCTGCTGTTAAATTACAATTTAATAATACTTCAGTAGAGTTTCGTTAAATTTCAATAAAGTTTCCACTTCTTCAGATTTCGGAATCGTCCTCGGCTGTCGCCTTTACGTGAAGGAAGTAACGCGAGAAAATACGGGAGTGAAACCGGGAGACGTTTTAACTCGAATCGGTAGCGTGGCTACGGACAATATGAGTCTAAAAGAAGCGAAGAAATTAATGGACCAATGCAAAGACAGATTATCGATAGTTGTAACTCGAGACAATTCATGTTGTCACGTTCAACAGCAAGCAAAAAGCGAGGCTGGCGAATATCTTTCTGGCACGACCAGTTACAGTAGTCAAAACTTGTATGTCCCACCGCCAACGAGGCAGCCTATGGAGGACAAGAGTAATCTTGTTCCTAGAGGCCGTAATAGAGAACCATTGATGGACGTTTCTCTAAGTCAATTAGATCTGCCAGCAACCCCTACTGTGGATCCACCTAGACCACCGCCTCCTAGGCCAGAAGGTAAAATACATATTTTTTTGGTAACGTTTTAAATTCGTTATTAAATGAAGCTAAATATAAAGGATAGCATTATTTTACTCACTTTAAATTGTTTATCGCCTTTCAGATTATTACAGCACAAGAAGACAATTGTACGACGAAGACTTATCTAGGAATAAACTACCGATGTAAGTTGCATCTTTCAATTTCTACTATCGGTAGAAACTATAGTATAGGCTTCATTAAGATACCTTTTTTTTCATATTCTTTGCAGGCCTGACCCTCGGTTCATTACGTTTCAAAAAGAGGGATCGGTGGGCGTGCGTCTAAGCGGTGGTAATGAGACAGGTGTTTTCGTCACAGCTGTTCAGGCAGGTAGCCCAGCATCCCTTCAAGGTTTGCAACCTGGCGATAAAATTCTGAAGGTAAATATTTCTTCAAATTTTTCATCAAATAAAATCGTTGTAAATTACATATTATATATTTATAAAATTATTACAGATAAACGATATGGATATGAAAGGTGTAACGAGAGAGGAAGCTGTTCTCTTTTTGCTCAGTCTTCAAGAACAGATCGATTTGATCGTCCAACATCGAAGACAGGAATACGACCAAGTAGTAGCGTCCGGAAAGGGTGACTCTTTTCACATAAAGTAAATGTTCATTCACAGACACGTTAGGAATACAATTTATAACACACATTAGCAAGTGTTTAACAAGTATTTACGCAATATTGTAGAACCCACTTCCATTACGAACAGCCGCAAAAAGGTGAAATGAGTTTCCGCAGTGGAGACGTGTTTCACGTCGTCGACACGCTACACAATGGTGTTGTTGGTTCTTGGCAAGTGTTCCGTATCGGTAGGAACAATCAGGAAGTGCAAAAAGGAATAATTCCAAATAAAGCTCGAGCCGAAGAACTAGCAACCGCGCAGTTCAACGCAACGAAGAAGGAAATGAGTGCCAGTGAAAGTAGGGGTAGCTTCTTTAGAAGGAGAAGAAGCAGCCATAGGCGTTCTAAATCTCTTGGAAGAGTAAGTTTCCTTTTATCGTTTTAGAAAATACGCGACACAATTTATTTAATAGGCTTCATTAAACGTGGACCTTGGTTATTATATCTAGGACCATTGGGACGACGTAGTATTTTCCGACAGTGTTAGCAAATTTCCCGCCTACGAGAGGGTAATTTTGAGGCATCCAGGATTCGTCAGACCCGTGATACTTTTTGGTCCTGTCGCGGACTTGGCCAGAGAAAAATTGTTGAAAGACTTTCCTGATAAATTCACCTCTCCACGTAAGTGAAGCTTTTCATTGAAGTTTGTACGAATTTAAAAGTACATACTTTAGAAATTCCTTTTTTTCTTGCAGAAATGGAGAGTCAGTTAGACGATAATGTTGGAAAGAATACAAAAACGTCGGGCATCATCCGACTCAGTGCCATCAGAGAAGTAATGGATCGAGGAAAACACGCTTTGTTGGACATTACTCCAAACGCGGTGGATCGATTGAATTACGCGCAATTTTACCCGGTAGTTATTTTTCTGAAAGCTGAAACGAAACAAATTATTAAAGAGATGCGAGCCGGGATACCAAAGTATGTCTCCACGAATATATAAAAGAACGTATTGTAATTGTAATAATAATTTGAACCTTCTAATAGATCTGTCGATCATTTTCGATTTAAGGTCGGCGCATAAAAGCAGCAAAAAACTCTTGGAACAATGCCAAAAGCTAGATAAAATATGGGGTCATATCTTTAGTGCAGTAATCACATTAACCACTCCGGAAGCCTGGTACCGGAAGTTAAGGGAGTTGATCGATCGACAGCAACAAGGATTACTTTGGATGAGTCAAACGAAGGTAAGAATATTCTGCAATTTCTTTAATATACATATATATTTATAATATTTACTTTAATCACGGTATTTAATGTTATGCAAATGATGAGAGATTAAACAATCGCTTGAATTGGAATGTTTAAACTCGAAAATTGTAAGAATGATGAAAATCCTATTGCAGAGAATAGATAGGATTGTCCTGGTAAAATGATTTTTATAATAATTTATTATAGCTGTCATATGGTCGACAAATGACGTGGGATCCATGTCATTCGTCCGGTAACCCTCGTGATTTACCTCTCCCTCCTGTACCCCTAATTTCAAAGGAAACAGTATATCATGATGTGAACGAGAATGATACATATCACACGGATAAGTTGTTTTCATTACCTTCTTATCCGTCTCTAGCTTCTGATGTTGTCCGTGAGCAATTTTTCGGCTATATTTAAATCCTGCTTTTCCTAGTTATGGGTGTCTTGATTATCAGTTTTCAATAAATCGCACTATGTTAATTGTTTGAACATTCAATGATATCCTATATTATTCTTACTGAGTAACATACTTTGATCTTTTTTTTTCAAGTTTCCAAAATACGCGATATTTCTGTTTTAATTTTATTTTCACACATTTTCTTTCGAACAATAATTTGAGTTGAAATATAGATTAACAAATTCGATTTATTATTTGAATGCATTGGGGACCTGTCAAAATTGCGTGCCCTAAATATGTATATTTTCGTTTCGATATTCGAGGCACCTTACATTTTATGTTCAATTTAATTTGCATGGCTGCGATCCATAGCTTTAGTCAGAATCATTGTAAATTGTAAGTTAAAGTCAGGTAATCTCATGATATGTTTAATATATTGTAAGTATTCAAAAACTAGTCAAAATGGACAATGAGTATCTTTTTGTATTTTGTATTTTTGAAAAAAGGCATTAGTGAAATGGATTTTTTGCAATGTCTTCCTGGTGCTAGATTGAATGGGGAAATCACGAGGAATGAACAACTCTAATTCATGATTTCATTAAATGACATTAATCCAAATTTAACAACCCCTCACTTCGTCTGTTGACAGAATTTCGTATATTACATGATATTTTATAACTTTGCGTTTCATATTATATTTCAGTATAATATAATTATAATATTAAAAACATTAAAATAATTTGAGTTCTATGATAAAATTGATAGCAAAGTTTAAAAAATTAAGAAGCATATATAACTGAATAGTTTTGAAACAATTGTAATGTTTTCGTTACATTTTCAAAGCATATGTATTTCTCAATATAATATATAAAATTCAGCAATAAACTAATTGCAATAAGTAATATCCTATTCGTTTAATTATGTAGGAACTCTTTTCATCATTCATCCTACATCTTTCGAAACTAACTGAATGTTTGGTGGTGTATATTACGTCTAAAATGTCACAAGTGGTCCTCCTAAGCTGAATAGTTATTTAAAAAATGCGTCCAAGAAACAATTACGGTGAACAAAGATATTGATTTTTATGTATCGATCGATTTAGTTTTATTTAATCTATCCCGTAATGTTTCAACGTATAGCTAAGCTCAATTTCAGAATTCAGCTTAACTGAATGGCAAGTATTTGTTTTTCATTTCGATTTTAACCCTTTCAAACGCTGCTGCACATATGAAATACTTTCAATCAAAAAGTAATTTAAAAAAAAAATGTTCCAATTTTCGAAGTAGCTCTGTAAGAAAAAAAATTTCATCAAAAAAATTTGTATGTTTTATTAACATACCAATAAATAAAAAAATGTCTGAAAGGGTTGAATAGAGCACAAACCTCTGTAACGTGTTGTCCTCTGTGTCCTGCGATCATAGCCAGAAGAAGCACTCTCGGATGACTTCCTATTCCCGATGACTTCTCGCCTCTCCTATGCTTCCTCTCCGGAGAGTGACTTGGAACTCAGTCCGGCACCAGCTTTACCAGGTGCTCTTGGTGCACCGTCTAGATTAAAAAGCAGTTCTGATCCAAGCATTGCGACACAAGACGATATTGCTGCACCACCACCTTACTCGACCACCTATCAGGTAAACATACTTAATTCAATAAGAATCACGTAAAAATTTGTCCCATGGAATCATGAAATTTCAATGAATTCACAATTACATAATTTACTGTTTCAATAACAAAAGTGATTGTAATAATTTCAGAATTAAAAAATTCGTGCTATTCTCCGTTTACGATCATCTTCAATCACTTTCGAATTCTGTTTTCTGTAGCAATCGTTCGAGCAACAAAAGAGGAGGTCGCATATAGGAATGGGAGATGGAAAATACGGATTCTCGTTATCGGGACAAGTTAGTAATCAATCAGGATCACCGGAATATTTAGGTGGCTCGTTCGAACCAAGATCATCTCATCACACTCCCCCTGATCTACCACCACGAGTGGATCGTAATGTAAAACCAAGCAATCAGCAACAAAGAAATACTATAGGAAGATCCGCGCAAGAACGATTGATGAATAAGACAGATTCGGTATTGGATATTGCAAATTATATAAATGCAACACCACATAAAGCAAATGCCACGTCGTCGCTTGAAAGACCTCAACCAAAGGCGGTAAAAATATATTCGAATGATTTTATTAATCCTTGAAAGTTGCCTTTTGATTCTAATGTGATTCATATTTGCAGGGGAGTTACGATAGTATGTCTTCGTACGATTCTTACAATAATACAAATGGAAATGCTACTTATGGAACATCAGGTTTAAATGCATCAACTGGTCGACTGGGCCATAATTTGCCCGATGATTTGAAAAGCAGCGGCGGACTAGCAAGACCGCACGATCCTTATAGATTTACTAGATCAACAGCACAACCAATTCCGGGCCACGATTCTCAACCACGAACCGATTACGCCAAATACAGGTAAGTATTTATTGTAAAAATGGGAAGATTTAAATAACAGAGGATATATCATTATACAACAGAAGCAGATTTTTAGGATTACTTGAAACATGTGAAAATGTTAAAATTCTTTTATTCTTCGTCTCTCTCTCTTCCTTTGTCTCTTTTTTTTAGAATGTTGGCGCGTAAACCTAGGCCATTGAGGAGAGCTTGTAGAATTTATATTTCCAGTCGAGATACATTAGTCTAAATGTTCTGTTTTGTTACCGTTTTTGGTTTAGCTTGGGCTTTATAGATATCCTATTTAGATGCGTACATATGATTGTTTTGGTTATCTTTAGTTTTTAAATTTATACCCACTTTTGTTATTTTGTATCGTAAAACCTCTTTTACTATTGACCTGTTGCCCCTATATTTTTCATTATTATTTTACCAGCGTCCAATTTATATTCCTGTAAGCTAGACCATTCTGCTTTCCATATTGTAGCCGCACAACTGATTACAAGTCAATAACATTACCACAAAATAAACCTGGAGGATCATACAAACCTATACCACCACCAAAACCGAAAAACTATAGACCACCGCAAGCGAACATTACTCAACCAGAAAATAATGGAAACGAGGGAAATAATACTCATCAACATTCCAAGAGTTACTCCATTGCAACATCTCACGTAACTAATCTTTCTTTTACGAAACACCGTTTTCACATAACAGAGAGTAATAAATATTATATAATGAGAAATTCTTATTTCCTTTTTGGTTTTAGGTAGAAACTACGAACAACGTCCAACGAAATAGCGGACAATACTATTACAATATTCCACCCCCAAATCGTCACGATTCGAACCTCGGAAATTCCCACCATAATTTGAGTCACCTGTCTACGCCTGCGCACAATCACAGTCTGAGTCATACCCATGCGCATTGTAGCCCGCCAATTTCAACTCACAGTCATAGTAATAGCGCCAGTCAATTGAGTCTCGGTCTCTCGCATAGTAGAAATAATGTGAATCACAATGGATATGTTGTAAACAATAATCATAATGCATCTGGACAAAGCTTTCCAACCAGTCCTGGACATAATCGAGAACCGAGTGGACTAGATCTTGCCGGAAGCAGAGAACAAAGAGGTAGTGCATTTGAACTTTATCGCAAACCTGTGCACCATTATAACGCGAGGTAAGATCGAAATTCTTCGTGCATATAATTCATGATCTTTTCTCTTGTTATGCTTAGTGAATTATAAATAACACGAACATTTCCTATGAATATTTAGTTATAAAATGTATTTTCTCTATTGCAGTTAACATGCGCAAGGATTCATAGCTTTTTAGTGAAAAAGAAAACGAAATATATTAATCTCATTAGCATTTTATGAAAAATAGGAAATATAACAATTTGAAAGTGACGATGCGAATTCTGAGGGGCAATAAACGTGATTAATGGAATGAAAGGATTACTTATGAACTAGGAAATAAACTATATTTTGTTTCTTTTCGAGCTAACTTTGTATATAGGATTTTAATAAAAAAATATATATAACAAAGTTTTGCCAAAACAAATGTTAAATAAAATTTTTGTAATAAAAATTATGCTATTAAAACAAAATATGTCTCTCCTTTCTGTACATTTGTAGGGAAATGTATCAGCAAATACTTCGATAAAAAGAAATTTAGAATAGTTCGTTGCGCAAAAAACTAAATTTCCTTAGGAATAGTTTTAAAAAATAAGCCAACATTTTTACAGGGCTGATTTACTTATGTACAACGTGAATATACATTAATAACATTAATATCTATATTATAAAGAGAAGAGAAATTTGACTAAAATTGACAATAAATTTCGTTTTGTTTCGGAAAGTGTCTCTAATATCTCCTCGCAAAATTCCACAACTATAAAAGGGAAATCGGAAGAATTAACGACTTAACTCTTAATTGCTACAATAGTTGTAGCATTTTATGAATACTGTAAATAGATGTTACATAAATCAATACGAACATCCCGAAATAATTATTTTTAAAATTTGTTCATATGAAAAAAGATCTATCCTTCATTACCAGTTAAATTATATGCATATATATAGCACGGTAATTAAATTTATAAACAAAACATATACTAACAATATATTTAATTTTAATTCCATGAGGTTCAACAAATGCACTTTATGTTTATCTTTCATCATACCAATTAAGAGTTAGTCTATATTAATTAATCCTTACAGTTGCAGTTATTCCTAGCAATTGAATTCACTAGAGTCACAAGTGAAACTAAATTCTTATGTAATATAAGCTCCTGTTATCACGATGAACTACACCAGTGTTTCTATTATCACAATGAACACGTAAAAATGAAGAGTGTCGAAAGACTTTTAACAATATCTAAATGATTTCTCCTTTGCAAATTTATAATTTTCTTCAACGATAACATTTATTATATGTGTTTCGATATGTAATACTTGTAGACTTTCATGTAACATTGTATTATCCTCGGTTATGAGACATTTTTAAATTAAAATTTGCAAATAACACTTTTTCCTTATATAAGCAAAAGCTTATCGATATAGTAATACAAACAGCTTGGGAAAGTGTAGAAGAACCAAATAAACACAAACTACTTTAGAAACACTGGTTTTCGAAGAATTAATTCTGGTAAGAGACGTATAAGGTAGGGTCACAAAATCTACGATTTATGACTAGTTCGTTAATAGTGAAAATAAGCGAACTTGGCCGCAAATCATGGATTCCATTCTCGTTCAATTATAATACTATATGAAAATCAACGTTACTATTTACGAACGTTGATATAGCCCTGCTCCAGCTTCATAGAACCTTGATTATCCGAAGGCACAATTATACCAACTAAATCTTTTATCGTGCCAAATCGAAATTTTCGCAAATAATACAATTCTATTTGCTATTTAATAATATTCGACTATCTATTCACTTAAAGATCTCAATTGTATATACAAAGATTAAAGTACATCAGCAGTTCATTATGGTATAAAATCTTTAGGAAGGATCAAGAATCGGAAGAAATGGATCAAAAAAGAGAAGAAAGGGATCTTAAAAATACATACATTTAAAAAGTAGGAATAAAAATGAACCAGCAGAATGGTTTGTCAAACAACTGGTTCTTAAATCATTCAGCACACACCTGATAACCAAGGTTCTTAAATAATTAAGGGAAACAACACCTCACTTACGCGGCAACTAGCGAATCATACTAAGCGAAAATACATCTATAATACGCCCATTATTGTCAGTTTAATCCCAGAGTATTTGAGACGGCAGATAGAGTAGAGGATGGACGTTTATTTGAGACCCAACATCCACTCCGCGACGCCGAGGTAGTATATGGTTTGTGCAATCCCGAAAAGGGGTGCTATCACGATCATTCTGCATGCCCCACCCTTGAAAAACGCCGTCGGCCCCTCATTCTTCAATGTTTTACTGTAAAATCATACCATTTCTTTTCTTCCAATCAACAACTAAAATTATATAATACCAGCAAACACTTATAGCAAATATGTTTATACAATATAAAATATGTACACAACAGTGGTGAATTCTATGGTGAATAGAAAATTATTGCTCCTGCAAACAGTACTATTATTATTATTACTTAGCACCAGTTATATTTTTTTTTATCTATCGATCACGTCTGTATAATTTTCTTCATTTGTCTAAATACGTAACTTTCTTTTTTTTTTACACAATTCTGTTTGCACTTACGTTATACAATCCAGCACGCCGTTATATGTCGGCTCACCGGGTGCCTTTTTTATTACTTGCAGTCTAGTTTTAACTACATCAAACGGATTAACCGACAAAGCAGCTGTAGAACCAGCGGCACATCCGGACAAAAAGGACCACCAAAATACGGCTAGAGAATAAAACAGAAGTCTCGTAAAATTGTTGAGCTAGAGGCAAATTATTAATCTAGGCTTATTAACTTCGCGTAGTCTAACTCACAGGAGCCATCCTCCCTTTTTGGTCCAATCTCATTCAGCCTGGCAAACAACGGGAAATAAATAACAGAAAACGTAACATCTCGTAGCGCCGTTGCACCGGTGCCTTGATAGAGTCCCAAAATACCCCTTCGTCGCAACAACTCTTTCGTTAGAGATAGGGCTGACACTTTTGTTACAGTTTTCCCTGCTGCAATAGAACAATTTCTTCTTATTTAAACGCTATTGATGGTCACTATTAATACAAATTAATAATGTTCTAACAATAATTGTTTCGTCGGCCAATGACCCATCGAAAAAAGGATACCTTCACTTTTCCACGCCCCTACACGATCAAAAAAAATTTTCGAAGAAAATGAACTCAAAGTTGTCAAAGTAGAAGCTTTGCGCTTTAAAACGAGCCCAGGTGGATTGTTGTACGATTTTTGTTCACGAAGTTACATTAGCTCAAATATCGACCATTTTTCATCGAAATTCTAATTATCTTTTAATTTTGCAGTGGTAATGGATTAATTCCACAGTAATTAGTTAAATAAAAAATAAAGGGCTAGTATTGGTAACACAAGGAAAACTATCAATCCGGTGGAAAAAAACACACACACTAAAAAGAAAAGATAGGTATATCAACAAACAACAACTTTTCAACTGTACGATACGAAGTGAGATCGAATTTTCGTGGAAAAGAAACCACAAATGCCATGGAAAATATTAAAGTAGTAATAAAAACTAATAAAATATAAAGTATTAATATGGAATGAATAAATTGTCTATGGTTCGCCAAGTTCGTGCGATAACAAAATATTCTCTTTTTCACACGGCAAAAAACTATTAAATCTACTTTTAAACATAATACTTTTACTTTGAACAACGAAAAAGTCTAATCTAATTCTCAAGCAAACGTAATCAAACCGTTTTACCCGATTTATATTTAATGTCGTCGATCTTCGAAGACATTTTCCTTTTCCTACTGAAATGAAATGAAATTTCTTCTTCAATGTTTCGATCGTAATCTTTAAACATTTCAAATACATTATGAAAAAAATCCTGCATGTACCACACAGGTACCCATTAATTTCAATGAATGAATTAATATCCACGAATTACTTTGTAAGTCGCAGAAAATATTAAATACATATATCTACCTGCTTTTGCAGCCGCTGCTACTCGTCCAGCATCTTGCATCTGAATTTTAAGTAACTCCATCGGGGTCGTGACAATAATCTGACATGCTCCTGCTAGACCGCCAGCAAGCATTTCACGTTCTAATGGCAGTTTCTGTCTGTGCAGATAATTAACTGATTTTAGTGTCCGTTCGTATTATAATCTATAGCAATTAATATCGACATCAATATTGTTATTATTAATAAGATTATTATTTATATGGAATACCAACACTGCCATCCATATAATGATTAATATCGCAGTAAGCACCGGCATTCATTTCGCAGGTAATTATTCGCGTGGCTATCATACTCGGCATGAATATTAATGTCGCTATTAATTATCAATACTCGCAATATGTATGACTATTCAATCGTTATTACAATCAATTCTATTCCATCCTCATATTCGTAGTGAAGCCGGAAAAAACATACCCTGGCCCGGTGGACAAGTAATGACGGAAAGTATCGTTGGCAGTGAGTTTAATTGCTTTTTCCGGTGTAATTAAGAGGATATTCACACCAGACCCTTTATACATGCCGAAATAACCCTCGGCTCTATAAGTCTTCTTAAAGCAGTCGAACCTGAAGTATAGAATTTTCTTGTTTAATTCAATGAAAAATGTTATAATATTTTTTTCTTATATGCATCATTTTTGATATGTATACGTATATTTGGTAAGTGAATTACAATCACTTACATAGATTTGTACATTCGTTTGCCATCTGGCCCGACAACCTGATTCTGTAATCGTGTTTTAACCAGGTCCAATGGAAATACCACGGAGACACCGATGATACCTGCGATTCCGCCATTTATAATTTTTGGAAGAAGTCTGAAATTTGATTAGGACGGGCACATTAAAATTTATTTATATTTTATTAATTATCGATTATATTTATATTCTTCTTTTTCTCACACCGGAATTCTTGTGAATGAAATCAATCTACTTACTTAAACTGTTCTGGAGTATCTTTCACACTGTTCTTTTCCATTGAAACCTTAATTCAGAACTTCCTCCCTGTTATAAAATTACATTCATTTATACGGTATTGTACAGTAAATAATTACTTGATATATAATAATATTCATTATTATTTACGATGAGGAGAGACGTGTGATGCTAGAACGAATCCCGATTTGTACGATATTTTACTCGATGTTTTAAAAAATATTATGCATGTAAATCATTACTTTTTAAATCGAAATAATCATTAACAAACTTTCAAAGTTATGTAAATCTTGCAAAAATAAATTGAAAGCAGCAATATAGTATTATAATAAAGTTTGCTGTGTTATATTGCAAAAGAAAGCTATAAAAGACACATTTTACCTCCCCTTAACTCCGCGACCCGTAGATCGTCCCGAAAAGACTTTCTACCGATACTTTATATAAGGATGCATAATCATATGCATATAATTATGCAAATAAATGGCCCTCTTTGGCCACATTGGCAGTCTTGCAATCAGCTACCGTTTGCCCGACGAGAAACATGACCTGAACACATCATTGATTTCTTACGAAAGCCAGAGCTTCCAGCAAACTTTGGCTAGCAACGAACCATTGGAGTATCATAAAATAATCTACTAGTCTAATCATATAGTCAATACTGCAGCTATGCGGCGTAAGATTAAATACTCTATTCTTTTCTATTAATACCTCAAAAATTTTACACGATATCACGTGAACAACTCCGAACATAAAATCGATGATGTTTTTTCAGGATATTGCGGAATACAAAAGTCTTGCACAGTGCGTGCAGTATTCTAGATTCTAGAATATTTTAAATAAAAAAACAACATATTGGAATACATCAAAGTATAAGAACAGAATTTAGAATGCCTTCTTTTCCTTTTTTTTCTTTTTTTGTATAAATGATCAACCTTAGAAAACAGATTAAGTAGAAGCCATTGAGAGGCTGAAGATGACCTCAATTGGTGTCGATATGTTACAATTCAAGGGGTTCGAAACATGTCAATCGATTTTACGAAAAAGAAGTACTTTCGTCAAGCTAAAGGAGCTAAACTATTATATTTTTAGTTAATCATTTCTTAACGAAAAATGTTGACTGTATGGATTGTTGTGTAAATGACGAAAAAAATGTTTTTCAAAGAAGATACTGCAGATGCGGAAAATATACGTCATAAACAGACTGTTACTAATTTTATTAATATATATGTTTGTCATGCTTGTCCTACATGCGTTGGCAACTTCGTCAGCTGAAGTGATAATAGTTTGATATTTCAAACTATAAAATTTCAAGGAAACTTAAATTTGCGCGCAATTTTACAACTCGTCCTCCGAACTGTTCTAGCATTCGTCATATTTCAGATATCCAATTATCAATTAATCCAATTATTTAATCATTAATTACATAACTTTAAATCTTCTTAAATTGCAACCACTTCCCACTTATATTTTATTGGCATATTTTCGTTTTCGAACTAAATCTAAACAATTTTCTGTCTACAAGGTAGTTTAAAATCCTGTACTTTCTAATTGTCCCCGGACTTTGATGGTTATTAATACAATGATAAAATAATGACATAATTATGTAACAAAATTTTGGCAACTAATAAGTATCGCGTGATGTAATCAAATTTTCGAATGTTACAATTCAGTTTTATATAAAATCTGTACGAAGCCCTACAAACAAAAATAAAAGTGTGCACAAGTACTAATATTTCGGGCTGACGTTTCTATGCTCGGATGTACACAATTATATTTCTGTAGCCACAATATATATTAATAATTAATACAATATAAAGCAAAAATAAATAAAAATGGAAAAAGACATTAATAACTGGTAAACCAAATGGATATTTATAACACGAATATATCAATCGGTGGCATAACATATAATTCAATAAGTATAAAAATGATTGTTTAAAACAAAAACTGATATATATACATGAACAATTCGACAAATACGGACAACATTCATGAAAAATTCATTACATTAGGTTAGGCAACAACCATACCTGCTAAAACTGTGGCAGAGGGGTTATGTTTTAAATCAAGAAAAATTAGCAGAATAAGGCTCAACGTCTTAAATACTTTTCACTTCATTATGTTTCAGGAAACGCAGCTGTTCAATTAAAATTCCATTTACAACCACGAATCTCTAGAATTGCAATTCCGGAATATTTTGATGAGTGTAACAATCAATATTTGAATTCGAGGGAATGTTTAAAATTGCGAAATATTTTGTATGAGAACGGAACCGTTAGCAAACAATGAATTACATTGTTTTCCATGGTACGGTAGAATTTTGGAATGACAGGCAACCGGAAATTCAGCAGAAGACGTACTCACTGATCAAAAGTGGAGTGTTGTCGTTTACAGTGTCCCGTTGACGAAAAGCAATTCTTATCATCGAAAACGGTGATAAGGATGACGTAGAACAGTTCAATCTATGACAGGCAGTGTAACTAGCATGATACTCGAGTGATTTCGTTTTTACCGGGGATCACAAGAGATAAAAGTGCACTCGATACGGTCCACGGGTGGAACCGTCTACGGCTTACGTCACAGGTTACGAGCCAATCGTAATGGCCTTTAAAACGGAAGGAGCGATAGAGGGAGAAAGAGATTTTAATCGATGATGCCCTCCTCCTCTTTATTTAAAACGGTTTAAATGGCATAAATTAAAGTGCAGAATTGGAAATACGTTCGACATGATTGAAATGCATTCATGAGAAATTTCCTTCGATCGTAGCCTAAATAACGAATGAACCTAATTTCTATCAAATGAAATGGTATACGGAACAATTTAAATTGAATTCTATTAAATTAAACACCGATGTGAATGAGCTTGAACAAAACATTTATCTATTTTTATAAAGATGCGAGCTTTGTAAAATCTCCATCTATTTTCTTTCATTCGCCAATTTAAAAAGAACTGCTATAAATGTGTTCGTTGCTTAAAATAAAATTGCGAATTTGAATGTCGAAAAAGAATACCGCTTATAAGATCATAAGATATCTAAGTATCTATTGAATAATGTACATTAATGTTAAACATGTATAAAAGTATTACATAATAATTTGAATTTTCATATTTAATTAGTCAATCATGGAATAGATATTTCCCCGACATCGTTTTGTATATAGTTTAAATATTTTTTATCGTTTAGATTAGATAAAAAATTTGACCATATTTAAATCGTATTATACTCGGAAGGTGGCAGAGTTGTTGGAATTTAAAAAGTAGATTCTAGCAGTATAAACTTTATAATATTCCAATAAAATTGAATTATCATTTTCCAATTATAGGTCGTTCGTAGCCCATACATATTATTAATATAAATGATATTTTATTATCTTATTAACGTAATACACAAAGAATTCATAGTTATACGTGATGAACTGTAGGTCTAACCTTGTATCTTTTGTATAGAGTTTAAACATTTTTCCTTACGTTTATATTACTTTCTCAATAATTCGATATTAGTATAGCTCATGAAAACGTAAGTGTTCAACAATGGAAACAGTGCAATTAAGCAGCTCCTCGGAAGACGACGAGGATATGTATTTAAATTCTGTGGCAAGACTGAAAGGTACATCAATTTTTGCAGTTCGCATGCTACTCTCTCAGTAATACCTTCATAATTTGGAAAATATATGAAATGTAATTTAAACAAATATAACAATTAGAAATTCTTTTATAGCTTTGAAAAAAAAACAGCCATCAAATGGGTCATCAAATCCCACCAGTGATCAAAAAAATGAAGGGAAAGTTCAAGAGGAAAAAGAAGAATTGATGCACGTCTGATACATATAGAATAAAGTTCATAACAATTAGTTTTCAGAAAATTTTATAATTCACAAGTTCATCTCTCGTTAATCTTTTGGTATCACCGAGTTACCATAATACATATTTTTATTTGCACATTTTAAATGATCCTTATATTTACAGAATAGAGACTGCCAAAAGAATAGTACCAGAAAGAGCCGTAAAGCAGAGAACGAGCAAAAGAAATACTTCTAAACGTCGATCAACGAGGCAGAGACAGGTAAATTGGTTTATAAGCATTTATGAAAGATGCAGGAAAATGATAACTTGTATTTTATCGGTTTGCTATCCTTCTTTTAGACTAGAAGAAATTTAGCAGAATCAGATTCAGATCTGGAAATTGTTTCTGTAGATGAGAGAAGTGCTTCGCACACCAATGATTTATCAATAATTGAAAATATCATGGATGATAACCCACATAATAGCGAAGATGAAAATTATGAAATGGATATTAAAGTTCTTTGGCGATCTAAAAATATTCATCGTTTAAATATTCATCGAGTATGTAGTTGTAAATACATATGCAGTATCACAATTTATAAAATTGATAGAGTTAACCTGTGATATCTACTTTAAAAATGAATCAATTGCTTTGTTACAGAACGAAAACTTTCGTAAAATTTTTGAATATTTTGCTAATTTAGAAAAAGTATTAGTAGACAATATATTGATAACAAGGAATGATAAAACTATTAAGAGGAACGATTCTCCAGCTTCCATAAGTTTGTCCGTGCTAGACATACTTGGTAAATCAATTTGTTACTACTTTGTAAAGTTTGTTGTTTAATTTTTCTGTTGAGTAAGAATTAATCAAATATAATTTTACAGAGGGTGGCATTGTTAAGAAAGATTCTGCATCTCAAAATAATAACGACGAAGATGCCTGTATCATAAAAGTACAAACAACAAGCAAAAAGTGTGTGACAGTTTCTGTCAAACAAGATGAAAACTTCGAAACTCTTTTAGAGAAATGTGCTCAGGAATTTGATGTTGATAAATCGAAAATTAAATTGTATTTCGATGGAGAAATAGTCTCAATGACGGATACGCCCGACTCATTAGAAATAGAAGATGAAGCTTGCTTTGATCTTAGACTATCTTCTTGATTCATAATGGAAATTAAATTTTTCTAGTTTATATATTTATTTTGACTTATAAAACAAATATCTAGTAAACTTATTTAATATTATTTATAAGTGCAGAAAACGTACCATATTTATAATGAAGTGTTCATTTTGCCTAAGCAACACTTTTCGGCATTCGAAATTGTCTAATTCTTCGATAAAATACTCGCCGAAAAAATGGAATAATGAATAAGGCGTACAAAAATGATTAATAATTTTTTTTTAAATAAAGGGCGTATTTACTTTATATTATAATTTTATTTAAAACCCTTATCGACGAACTCAATCTACTTTACGTCAAGATCAACGGTGGTCCGTCAGAAGGTGGTAATTCCATTGTTTCTTGTGCTTCTACAGTTCTACTTCTAATTATGTTTCCTTCAGCATCTGTTTCATCAATAGATATTAAAATGTTTGAAATAACGGGCATCGATTTTCCTTCGTAACTTTTTTCTTCCGATACTTCTTCTGTTTGTTTTTCTTCCTCTTCCTCCCAATCTTCGTCAAAATCTTCAGAAATCTAATAAATATGCGATGCATTTTAAATCTAAATTTTTATATCTCAATACATATTTCTATTGCAACAAGAATATTTACCTTTACTTGTGGAATACTAGAATTTTGATTTAATATAATTTTAAACCTTCGGTCTTGTAATTTCGACTGATTAATGGAAGGACTGCTTTCTTCCTCGACAGCTTCATACCTGACCATTTGTAATCTGTAGCAGCCATCCTCGTCATGAGTATATTGAAATCTAGTGTGGCCGCTAGGTAATTGCAATCGATGCGCCTCAATTAAATGTTTCGTTAATCTATAACTTTTTCTGTACTTTATTGGGCACTCATGACAGCAATACCAACGTACTTGCATTCCGTGTACTCGTTCGATATGCCTTAAAATATATTTTTTCAATACAATTTTGTAATAATGTATAAATTAATACATTAACTATCGTAAAAATAGTGCTGGGGGCCTTTTCGCATACGATCGTCGAACAGCAGAATTCTACTTCTATTTCGTTCGGAAAAAAATCACATACCTATCAAGGGTATATGCACCCTTGCATTTATATAGGCAACCCTCGAAATGACATGAAAAATTAGGACCATTTGTATGTACAGTCATGTGCGAATCCAAATCCTGTTGCGATTTGGCAGAATGGCTGCAAAGTTGACAGGGAAAACACCTAGTAGAAACATGTCGATATCGAACGTGTTTAGCCAAACTAGCTGGCGATTCGCAACTCATATCGCAAAGGGTGCACTTATAATGGAACACGTGCAGCCTCATGTGATCTCTCAAAATTCCTTCGGTAGGATAAAACTTATTGCAATGAGAACACCGGAATCCCTGCACTAATGAAAATGAAATCGTGTACATAAATTAAATAATTAACCAGTACACAAATATTTATGACCGATTAAGAATTATGTTTAATTTTACCATCGATTGGAATTTGTCGTTTGCAATGTACATGAAATTTTGTATTCGAAGCGAATGTTGCACCGCAATCGGGACAAGCGACAATCTTTTCTTTTGTATGATGTCTCACGTGATCCCTTAACTTGTACAAATTGGGATATATGTTGCTGCAACCTGTCCATTTGCATTCTATTCCTCCTTCAACTTTGTTTCCTCTTGGACCTTCTTCAACATGAGCAGCTACGTGATATAAATATAATTGATAATTCCGGAAACGCTTCAAGCACTCTTCCCAGCGACAAAGGAGAGGACCAGGAAGGTCCACAACATTTTTCCAATCGGAATCTCTGCGGCATTTCTAATAAAAAAAATGATACTCTTCAAATCGATTCATCTTGGATAATGTAGTGTATGATAGATATATTTAAGCAATTTTCTTGCAAACAATTGAAAAATCTTTGATATTAAAAATATCGCTTTTAAAACCAATCATATACGAATATTTTTAATAACGACATATTTCTAGTTACAATAAAGTTAAATGTTATCATTCATTAAAACATTACAAAATAAGACAAATTAAAATAGTGAACAATTTCTTACTGGTAATTTAATCCTGGATCGAATATTTGACCCAATGCATTTTAATTTCGTATGATAGGCATGGTAATTTACATGCCTTGAAATTTCATCGGGATCATTGCTTTCATACAGACAACCTGTCCAATTGCATACATACACAGTGATGGCCTTTTCATTGGTCCGCATACTTAAATCAGACACGTGCTCAGCCACGTGACCAACAAATCTTTCAACATGATAGGTTTCGTGTTTACAGCCGGTCCATTCACAAGAAAGTTGATAAACTTCGCGTTTACGCGGTAAACCTACGCGCTTTCGTTTCACACCACATTCCGAAACGGAATCGAATTCAGAATCAGTATTATAATTATCATCATCTGTATGCTTTCTTTTACAGTGCGCTTCATCCGAATAAGTAACAGTTTTTTGCGATTCCACCCAATCATTGCAGCGCTCTTGCACGTCCTTACCCGTTATTAATTTTTCCGCAACCTCTGCCATTTTGTTAACTTATTTTAATGCCTTCTATTAACGCAAATCCTTTTCGTCACGATGCATTTTTCGAAACTCTGTATTACCAGAAAAGCTACTTATCGAATTGAATAGAAACTAGAAAAGGAACATCATTCTCAATACAAAAGTAAATGTTTCATTTTCTATTAATCAGTCATTTTCCACCGTCAGTACCACTCATCGTCACCGTTCATGCTTAACACTTGTTCTTAAACACATAACCTGCTTCTAACCGAATGTGAAGTAATAGTGAACAAGGAACGTTGTATTCTATTCAAACAAACACTGACGAAGTTTCTACGTTAACTACACAAATGTTACGAACATTTTTAAATAATAAGATATGGAATTTTTCTGTCACTTCGAACGGGACGAGGCGCACAGTTCTTAGTTCACTGATCTCACTACAAAGATTTTACAATGAATACAGGCGATCCTCCACGATATACGCGCTCTCCTCTGGTTAATACACTTCTTCCTGTATCGTTAATATTTTTCATATTTTCACAGAAGTACGTGAAATATACAATGCAAAGTGTAAAGGTCTATCGATACTGTCTTTTGTGACGAGAACACTTCTCGCATTCCGCCAAATTTTACTGCGCATGCGTTTCGCGATCAAATGTTTAAATTATGAAAATTCTATATTTCTTAAGTTTACGCGATTCTATATAAAAGTTTGACTAAAAATGCAAATCAAATCAAAGTGAAATTATTTACAATATAAAATATAACATACGTTATATAGGAAATATGTATTACGTAATAAATATAAATATTTATAATTAAATATGCTTTCTTTATTCTTATATCAATTTCACGCGCAACAAATACATTTCTTTACGCGGCAGGCTATGGAAAATGTGGTGTGGCGGTAATTCGAATATCCGGTCCAGAAGCATCAGTTGCTTTGGAAAAGATGACCAAAATATCTAAACTAAAACCCAGAACAGCTATACTAAGAAAAATCAACGATCCTGAGACCAAAGAAATTTTAGATAAAGGACTATGTCTTTGGTTTCCAGGTATATTAATTAAAATTTTATAAAAGTACAGATATCATTGAATATTATACTATACTCATTGTTACTTAAGATGCACAATGAAATAGTAAAAAACAATTATGCATCTTTAATGACTATTCAATTGCAGGACCTAATTCATTTACCGGAGAGGATTCTGTAGAACTGCATGTTCATGGTGGCCCTGCAGTTGTAACATCCATTCTTAATGCACTTTCAAAGTTACATTTTCATGTAGCACCTCCTGGAGAATTTACAAGAAGGGCCTTCTTAAATGGAAAATTAGATTTGACGGAAGCAGAAGCTATAGGAGATTTAATTGACGCAGAAACTGAGAAACAACATAAGCAGGTACAAATGAAACGATTAATGTTGGAAATAATGGGATTTATGTACGTAACTAACATTTTGCGACAGTAAAAGATTTTTTCCAAACAATAAAGGCTACCAATCAAGCTAGTGGATCTCTTCGCCGCCTTTATGACAGCTGGCGTGTTACCCTGTTACATATCCTAGCTACTTTAGAAGCCTACATTGATTTCTCTGAGGAACACAGCGTAGAATCCGATGTTTTACAAAATGCTAAGACTACTGTACAGAAGTTATCTATAGAAATTAAACAACACCTCTCTGATAGACGAAAAGGGGAAATTTTGCGTAGCGGAGTACGTGTAACAATCCTAGGGAAGCCTAATGTTGGGAAGAGTAGTCTTTTGAATTTTCTTTCACAAAGAGATGCTGCTATTGTTACATCTTTTCCGGGAACGACAAGAGATGTTATAGAACTAACAGCTAATATCTGTGGTTATCCAATGATTCTTGCAGATACTGCTGGTATCAGAAATGATGCAGAGAATGAAATAGAAGTCGAAGGTATTAGAAAAGCGAAGGAGTATTCGAAGAAGGCGGACTTCGTTATGTGCGTAATCAGTGGAGAAAATAACATCCAAAGCCCTTTGGAAAACTTTTTAGAAGAACACAAGACTTTTTTAGGAATAGATAAAGAGAGAGTTCTTATGGTATTAAATAAAGTAGATTTACTTAAAGAAGAAGACAAGGAGAGGTGGAAGAAACAAAATGTCGTTCCTATTTCATGTAAAACACAAGAAGGTTTAAGTGATCTTATAAAAGCATTGGGACAATATTTTGAGGATATGTGAGTATATCATCACTAAAACACCTAGCATCATACATAAGACGTCCTTTGTTCAGTGTTTTTATTAATAGAAATACTGTCTCCATTGGAACACCAATGAGTAAAAAGAGATTCTTTATATACTTCACATTATGTTGCATATTTTAAATGGTACTCCTTAATTTCAGTTGTGGCGACCCATCCGAAGAAAATCCTTTAATCAGCCGTGCAAGATACAGGAGTCATTTACTACATGTTGTAGAGTATCTTGACGAATATTTAAAGGAAACTAGCATACCAAATTACGACATGGCTATATCGTTACAAGACATCAGAGGTGCAGCGATAGAGCTTGGAAAAATAACTGGGTCCATCAGTAACGAAGAAGTACTTGATGTCATTTTTAATAGTTTTTGTATAGGGAAGTAAGAATTTTTATCTAACATAGACGTGTATTATAATATTAATAAAAATCAACATTACAAGTGCTCATTATAACATCATAGTACATTTTTAAAACAAAAAAAAAACAAAAGAATTAAAACAATGTGCTATTGAAAATATAATCATCGATCTTCACTTTTTGTATCCTGCTCTGTTCCCAAATGAGATACATTAACTTCGTCCACGTTTATGTTCTGATCTTTCATGGCTTGCTGAAACAGTATTATAATAATAATAATAATCAACTATTCATTTCTGAATGATACAAACGAATAATTTTTTATTTGAAATTCAGCATTAAAACTTTTATATGTAAAAATGTACTGAACACTTGATTGCTTTTTAAGAAACTTAATTTTAATTCATTTAAGGAAACATGTGTCAACTATTAAATTATTCGAGCTTGAACATTATCATTCTTAACCGATTAATATTTTGCAGGGTTTACATAAAAATAATATTAATTCATCAAAAGCGAGGTTAGAAACGTGCCGATTTAAAAGGATCTATGTGCTTACCGCTACACACTTTGTATAAATTTTAAGTAACGGTGCACATTCGCTATCATCGTAAACTCCACGCAAGAACTTTTCAGAGAACCAATCATTGAAACAACGATCGTACTTTGCTTTCAATTCTTTACATTCCTCCATTACTTATTATTGTTACATTTATTCGCATCAAACTAGTATAACCTTTCTTCGTGTTATCATTCACACGTTGCACTTATTAATCGATGTAGCAGTGAAATTGACACGAGTTAAACAAACGTTATATTTCTGATTAATCGCGGGAATACTTAATGAATAGTGAATGAAAGAAGTATACTTTTTAAAAAATTACTCTAGTAATTCTTGTTATTATTGAAATGAAAAAGTGATTTAAGGCATATAAATAATTGAGAAAGAAATTAATTAGGTTACCTGGAGACACTGATTGTATAGTTTGAAATGATTTGAGCACATTGAATCATCTAAATTCCCTTTTAAAAATTTCTCGGAAAACCAATATTTGAAACATCCATCGTACTCCTTTTTAAGTTGATTACAAGCTTCTGCGATACTGTTCATTTAATTTCTTAATTTATTCTTAACTTTTCGATATATTTTACCGAAGTAACTCCTTCTAATCTTTAGAAATGTAATTGAAATGTTAGCAATTCCTTACTCGTTCAGTTATTTATGCCTATAAAAAAGTATTATTCTAAATTTATTAATCATAATGATTATTCGAAGTCAACTCTAATTAATTTTTATTAAAAGATTTCTATTTGAACGAAGACTGTTCTCGATCACTTGTTCTGAATATCAAGCGGGTCGATTAATCGAATTGCGTGGTTCAGAGCGTTTATGGCAAATTTCAATGATATTTTGTTGAAATTACTAGAATTAATTTGTATTAAAAAATAGTATAATAAAACTTACAAAAAAAATTGAAATAACTGTAGAAGGTTTACGAGTGAGTAACAATGGACCACTTTTCGTATAGGAACAATCTTCAAAAGATAATGAAGGAAATTCACGAGTACGTATGGTTAGTACCGTTGTGCTAGGTTATACACACTGTTTGGGGTTCTCAACTTAGTCCTTCGTAAGATTGTATGTCCTATTACATTATGAATTGATGACGTACGTAGGGAATTTTATGAAAATGCCAGTACATATATATGTATTTAGTGAAACCTGATATCTAATTATTTCAAATTTACTATGATCATACTATAATTGAGTTCCAATTTGAGAGCCCATACCTCATTTTCCTTCAAGATTTTTTCGAAATTTGTATAAACTCAAACGTCTGTACGAACCTCGAAAAAATTTGTTTTCCTTTTACTACCACAGATAAATTGTTGAACGATTTTTATTCTACTATTTTATCGGACTTTGAATGAAACAATGCATCCTGTGAGTGGTGCACTTTAGGTTACTCGACTGCCGGTATTTGACTTTTTATCAAAGTGTGATACGACTTTAGAGACCGTTAGAGAGAAGACAAATTTACAAAACTCTATTGAACGTAGACTAAGGTATGCCCCTAACCTGCGCTCCGTTTAGTACATCTATTCCATACGACCCGACGCCCGAACTGATAATGGCGTCACTAGTCTTCCCGCGTCTCGAACTTCGGAAGTGCTCGGCAACCGAGAGCACCCGAACGGTTCGCGGCGCGAATATGCGCAATTTTCGAATATTGTTAAAGGATCCTGATCGCAGCAGTGTTATGCAACCAGTGATACACATGGGGCCGAGAGTAAGACATTCCTCAGGGGCCCGGAACACCGGAAACCGACTTCTTAGAAAACTCATGTTTTGCGAAAATTCCTTGCTCCATCCGATGTATCGAAGATTTGAAGAATTGATGGGGATGACCCCGCGAACAGGAACTGGGGAAAAAAAGAAGGCGGTCACTACTGTACGTTGTACCCTAAGTTCAATATGCAGTCAATTTGCTCGAATTATTTTTGGCAAATAGACTGATTCTAATCTCGCGAGAGTATTATTTCGGAGCAAACACTGCCTCTACTTTCGCGTCTCTTTACTGTTATTTACGTTTAATTATTATTAAGAGCGGTTGCGCTCAAAAAATAATAAAAAGAACTTTGACGGAACAAGCACTGACTCTACCGACCGCATTGCGCGCGGTCATCAAAATTTTCTGAAAGAATATCTGAACATGTTAGTAAATGGAATGAGGAGGTAAAAATTTAAACAATATATATTTGATTTTATTTGTCCCTTTATTATTTCTTCATGCTGTCGAATGTCTGTTGAGGAAATACTGCTCTTTTTTTTAATAAAGTACTACCGTATTAATATTCAGATGTAATTATTACTAATTATCTATACAAGATAATTATTGCCTATAGAAGATATATTATTATATATTAATACCGCAACAATGAAGCTATAATTTTCATCGAAGCTCAAAGAGTAATATAAATGGTTTATATTATATATCACGGCGAATAGAATAGTTTTGTTGCAAGTGTTACAGTATGGATATTAGACGAATAGTGGGACACAAATTTATTTATTACTAATATTAAACACATATGTGTAATAAAATATTTGTGACGTTTGTTACACAATAGAATAGGTAAATTATTTTCGTCAAACTAATATTTGTCCCGTCTTAACTTTATTTGAATTACGATCCCTACCGTACTGAGCGTTCAGATCGTTTTGATACAGACAGCGACGAGATATAAGAATTTACATATCACGTCTATGGAAATTGCTTCTGCTCATAGCATTCACATACATTCAAACAATTGCATGACTCTTATCTCCAAACTATTTCAGAGAATAATAATGCTTCGACTGATCACTGTTCGTGAGCAGAGGACGCTCAAATCAGTGCCGGATTTGTGAGTCGGTATGGCAGTCACGTTTGCCCACGAAAGTCCATGAAGGAATTTGTCTATCCATGCATGTATCTCGTCCGTGATACAAGTACCATATTTAGATAGACGAATGCGGCAGTAAATATGTTTATTTAACTTTTTCAACAAGATTAATTACATTGGCGCAGATCAAATAAAAAAATGAACACATATTCTATATTTGGTATACAATATTGTACTAAAGAAACAGTTATTAGTAGCTTGTGTTTTAGTCTTTTCGGTTGAAGTATCCCAATTAAGGTAATCTTCCATGAAGTAATTGCAGAACTTGATTAAGTGAAAAATGGTTATTTTATAAATAATAGGGATTTAAAAATTACATTTAATAATTAACTACAATGTATGTCACAATAATCGTTGTAGAATATCAGTTGGAACTTGCATTGTTTGATCATCAACTAAGACAATATCAAAATATTCCATATATGAAGATAGTGCCCTTTCAACCTGAAAAAGATTACATAAATTTTTCATTGCAAGTCTTGAAGTCTTTCTTCAATGACAATTTCATTAATATTTACACTACTTACATTGTCATAGAGGAAACCAATTTTCAATACTGCACTAGTTTCTATTGTACCATCTATCATAGATGCATCACCTATGGAATCACCCATTAAAATAATATTCTTCCTTCCTTCAAGGACTTTAAAATAGTCTCTCTCTATAGCATGTTCATTCTTATTGAAAACATGAATTAATCTCTCGTTTTCAAAGCCTTCTAGCTTTTTGTCTTTGTACTTCAGGAAATTCGAGATTATCTAAAGATTAAACAGAATTCTGTAAAGTTAAGAAACCAAATGAAGGAGAAATGTGAATAAAAAGTTTTTACCTTTACATTATTAAATAGAACTCCTTCATTTCTTAAAACAGCTTCAACAATATCACCTAAACCGGCACTAAAAACCAGCACTGGAACTTTAGCTTGGCACAATTTTTGGAAAAGTTCCTTGGTACCGTCCCTTATATCCGTTCCATAAATACTGCTTACTTCTTGTATTTCGCTGGGGTCGAAAGGTATTCCTTTGAGTATTTCTTCTGCAGCAATCATCCAATTCGACATTTCCTCCATTTTCGTTTCAATTGATAAATTGGGATCTATCTCAATTGGCCTATATTTTTTATAAAGACGTGCCGATTCCTTTGTGTACGTTTCAGGGAGTTGCTTACACTTGCTAAAGATACCTATTTTGGTTTTTTAAAATTTTAAATTATATATTATTATATAAATTATATATTAAATTATAATATATGATATTTCTTAGTTTTATCAGATTAGTATTATTTAAGGGAGACAAACATATCGCTTTTATTTTATAATTGTAAAATCAATTTTTTCGATACAGGGAAATTAAAAAAAAAATGATACTGATAAGAAGTTTACGTACCAAAACTGCTGAGAACATTTTTTCCGTTAACGTGTTGCTTCGTTAATGTTAAATCGAAATCAGTAACAATCTAGGAAGAAAAATTTCTTAATGAATTTCTTAAATTTAACATGACGAATATCGCGAACGTGTCGAAATTCAAAGATACGGAGTATTTTTAAGTATTTTTAAACAAAGACTTACCTGTAAAGAAGTACATCCATCCCTCAGTATTGTATTTATTGTCTGCAATAGTCGTTTCTTGTCCTTAATGTAGACATGTTTCAACTTTAACGTTGGAAACTGTATTGAATAACAAATTTTTCATACGTTATTTATTAATTACAGATTACAAGTTGGTTAAACTTTACTCAAAATTAGTAGGGCATAAGAGATTACATAATATGTCAATTTCAGTTAGTGTCATGGCACAAATTCCGACATTTTTAATTCGCTGATTTTTAAAAATCGGTTAATCTTTGTCATTCTAATGGCTTTAATAGACAAAAAAAAATGATCTATAGTAGTTTCTGTCATCTAGAACTAGTATTCACAAGGCGTGAATCGCAACATAACCTGTGACGTCACGAAATAGTTGCGACATAAACTAGCGTTCTTAGATACTTTTTGTTTTTAATAGTTGAGATTTACTTATGAATTTATTTTGCATTAATATTTATCAATTCTGTTTCCTCAGGGAAACATGATTTGGAACATAATATTAGACACAAACGTACAAACGAAATATCAGTTTTATTTTTTGACATTAGCTTATATCGAAGTTTTCTTACTTTGCCAAGCATTTTCAATGATACTTAGTTACTAGAATATAGTCAAAGGAAACCTAGATTTTACTGAACACTTTTTCATTTTACAAGATCAATAACTTTTCGTGTAAATTATTTGCTTTTTATTTCTTAGACAGCATACAAATAGTTTCCGAATTATATCCTAACAGAAGTATGAGTATTAAACAGTTGTCGAACTTATTACATTTTCGTATTTCTTTCTGTCACTTGTATATTTTCGTAAAGGCAAATTGCAACTGGGAATAATAAACAATAATGAGAATTGTCAGAGACATGCAACTGGGAGGTAAGGTTAAGTTTTGCAGGCTGACAGCCAAAATTGCGAATAGCACAAGGTCAATTTTTATTGGCCAAAAGGAAAACCGGGAGAAATTTAAATTACTCACATTATCCAAATCTAGTTCGGTACCCATGTTCCTACCCTACGTGATGAGAACACAATCTTGCACTAGCAGAAAACCAACTGTTTCCTAGGCATCGACGACAAACCATCTGACTAACCAATCAACTACTGTTTGACCCACGTGATAACATATTGATCACGTGGGTTTGCGCTGCTTTATTTGGTTTCGATTGGGAGCTACGGACTATGGACTCGTCATTTGTTAAATAATGCAAATTTCAACAATTTCTGCATCTCAATTTGGTAATTTATTTTCACAAGAGCTATTGAACAAACAGGGAGACCATCAAGACGCATGCACATATTTTGTTTTCATAGAAGAATATTTATTTACTAATACCTATAAGCAGTAACATAATCATTCGTATAAGTTGTATTTTAGATCAAATACGGCATCCTGTAGAATTGTATTCTAAACATTTATTAACATTATACGCGTGACATCGGTATTTATAGAGATTTCATTACATTAAAATGTACTTATTTATTATATTTGATAATACTAAATTTGTTACGACAATTGTCAATGATATCGTAAAATCTTATCGAATATAACTGAATGATCATTTACATTTTACAGTAAAGCAAATATGGCTACCATTGTAGCGATTTGATGGCAGAATGATAACTGGGGCTGTGCTGTGAATAAAACTGTGCGTACCACCTACGATACGCGAGTATGCTCCTGTCCTCTTTAACGAGGAGAGGTTGCCTTTCGAATTTTTTTCGATTCCAGATAGCCACATCTCTTTCAAACATTAAACACTCCGCTAAGAATACCATACTTGCATATGGACTAAGCAACGGCGGAGAAAATATCAGATGCGTCACCTGGAAAGGAAATGAATAACAATAACAGTAAAATCTGCAATTTATTTCAAACATTTTGTTTAAAAATAAATCTGAATATTTTATACACAAATAATAAGTAACGAAAGGATGACGAAAAATAGAAATAATCAAAATTCAAATTAAACTAAAACCTTTTGTAGGAGAGGTTCCATTGGTGTTACTGTTTGAAAAATACACATTGATCCTATCGATGTCTTCATCATGAGTTCAACATATCCTGGACCAATTTGCTGGACCTCCACATCCAACTGCCACAATTGAAACTTGTCGAATAGGATTAAATGATGCCTTAATGTCATATATGCCCTATGACTTAAATTTTCACTATCTGATTTTCGCGATTCTGCTCCCTCAGAGCATGGTGATTCTAGAAAAGACTTATGCGGCGCCCAATTGACATTCGACCAGGAATGTCGGGCAAATGTAGTGGGAAAATTAGCAGCTTTTGCAAATATCGCTGGTCCATGGACTGCACTGAGATGTGCGGAATCGGCACCGTTTTCCGCAACTTCCTGAAACACCAAAACATTTATATTACAAGACATCGATAGACCTATCGATCGATAAATTACTAATTTTTTTTACGTTTAACACGTAGAGCATAGCTTCTTTTATTATTTGTTACGCTTTTTTTTATTCGCGTGCCTGTCTTGAAAAAACTTCACTTTATCGATTACTTTATTTATTTTTTGTCGCTTCAGTAATAGTATTTACGCAAATCTTATCTGTTCGAACCCAAATAACGATTATCTTACATAGAGTTCATCGTGCAGGCTACAGTTACGAAAGTCCAAAATCCATTCTTATTTCAAGCGATCTGTACGTAAAAAGAAGGAGAAGGAATAGAAAGAATGGCTTTGCTTTCCTTCATTTGGTTATTACCCTACATTTTAAAACATTTACGTATACTTTTATATGTTTTTATTAGAAGAAAAAAATTGTAACGTACAATACAATTAATTTGTTTTATATTTTCTTCGCACAGGCACATTCAGAAATAGCAGCAATCGTCAGATTTGAACTACTCAGGAGCAAAGCTTTCTATTCAAGCTCATACCATTTCAATGCTGATTAAGTAAGCTATATATGTATACGAAACAAAATGTGTGTGCAAATTAATTTTAACTGACCTGTATGTGGCAGTTAATAAGAAATTCATTTCGACCCTGATAACGCCACGTTCGATCTAAAACTTGAGTAATTGTTTGTGGTTGCCACGTTGGTTGTACACCTTCTACGTGGTGCCAAACGAAAATAATTCCATTAGCTTCGCAACACTTCCAAACTTTCGTTTTCGCAATTTGTGGAACTAAATTGAGAAAAAATTAGATAATTAAATACTATCAATTCATTTTTATGTTTTATAATTTATAATGATATCAATTTATTCACTTTTGTCAGTATATGGAATGTGGTCGCACTTCCCATCCGAGCCTCGAAATTGCCAACCATGGAAAGGGCATTCCAGGCAATCACCTTTTACACGGCCACCTTCTGCCATATTAGCCCCTAGATGAGGGCAATAAGCGTCTAAAATTCTTACCAGCCGGTTATCTGTTCTTTAAAGGAATACAGCTACTATTATACATAACAGATAAATCAATTTTCTATTTTGAATGTAAGTATTAAAATACCTAAAAACGGCGAAGTTTTGCCCAAGGGCAGCCACATGTTTCACTTGTCCTTTATCTAATTCTGAACTTTCTAACAAGGCAAACCATCCGTTTGGATAAACCGGTGGTAGCTTGCCTAATTTACGTTTCTTCGATTCCAAATGATTTGCTAGAATCCTTTTGCTGTTACCTTCTAGCCTTAAATCCTAAAGAAAAAGAAAAGAAACGAGTGTTTGTTTTTAAAACTTTTGCAGACGAATTAAAATAATAACATGTTCAAGTAATCGATGCAAATATTAAATTGCCGAAACATAATGGGTAACGTGTGATTTAACAGTATTTTAACATGACTATTCCTATAAAATTATAGTTCTTCAATAAATATAATATTCATGTAATAACTTTTCCAATTAATTCGAACAAATATGTACATTGTTAGCTTCTTCTAAGTGTTTAAAACTGCACAGTATGGTATTATCTTGGTCTGTTTTTAAAGGCAGGAAGAAATGCTGATACGGAGAAAAAGGATTCCTCTAGATTTACGGTGTCACGCGCAAAAAGATATCTGCTACTTCACTTGTAGACAGAATGTCATTCGCGCGTGTTGTCTACGCTAAACTTTATACAATCGGCCAGCAGAAATGAAATAGAGTGCAAGCATCGACAAATTTGTAAGTAATCTGTTTTGCACCTACACTTTGGATGGACTAATTTGAACTTCTTCGTCATCCAATTGTATTTATAGATAAACAATTACGCGTTACTTATAATTTTCGCTCTTTCTTTAATACTAAAATTAGTACTCGCAAACGATTTCTCTACTTTACGCTCTAAACAAAACTGAAAAAAGTGTAACATCATTGTAGAAACGGTTGAAACGCAAAGCACACGCAACCTTACGCCAATTTCGATTGAAATTTAATGCCAAGTCTATGGAAACACAATTCAGTCGTAAAGTAACTCTACTAAAGTGACACTATAGCCCTTGTTTTACATTCGTTTCTTTCAGCCTAACAAACAAAATCTCTTCAATGCTATCCAACACCGCGATTTAATATTTGCTCACTATATTATAAAGTCAGTTTGAAATCGAGATATTAGCACTGTCCATTTCAATGATACAGTGAATTTAGAAAAAATAAATGACAAAGTTCGAATCAACAAACTAGTTTGCTGTATAAATAAAAAATATCGATCACTGAACATTTTTAGAGACGCGGGGAGGTAAAGACAGGATACGATATATAAGTAGGTAAACCGGGCAATGGTACCGAAGAAGACTCACCTTGATCCAGTTGATCTTGTACAAATAAGCAGCAAGGAGAATACCAAAAAGCAGAAGAAAAGCACCACCGAGGCTCCACCATCCGGCCATCGCTATCTTCTTCACCCTCTGCCCCCGAACGAAGAAAAGCAAGTGCACTCTAAAAACTTGTCCCTCCGGAACACCTTCGGAACTACTTCTCTTACTCTCCTTGCTCACACTCTCCCTCTTTCTCTCTTTCTCTTCACCTTTCCTTTTCTCTCCACTCTGTCTATTCTCTTTTTCCTTCCTTCCCTCTTCCTCTTCTTTTTCCCTCTATCCTCGCCTCTTCCTTTCCGTTTCTTCCTTTACCCCTCTTCTTCCTTCCTTCCTTCCTCCTCTTCGCTCTTCCTTTTCTCCCTTCTTTCTTTTCTTTCTCTTCCACTATTCCAACTCTTCCTTCACGTTGCTCCTGTTTTCTTCCCCACCTTTAACCCCCCCTACCTTTTTAATATTTTTCTACACCTGTTCCTTTGCACTTGTCGTGCACCAACTTTGTTGTCCTTATATCCTTGCTTCTGGGTACATCATTTTCGACATATTTCCATCAACGTATCCTCTCTATCAGTTCGACGTCTAGATTCTGTCAGCCCTTTCCTATATCCTCGTGTCTTCTCGTTAGTATGATCCACACTTAATTCACCTCACTCACGCGAACTTTCGCAGCGTCATTTTCTTTTTCTACTCGTCCCTTTCGTTAAGAGATTGATCGTTAAGAGACTTTGGGGGGCGGGGGGGTGTTTCTTGTCCGCGTTAATCGTTCTTGGTTTTTAAATGTACACTCTTCTGTATTACGCTTCTTTTCGGGTGTACAGTTACGTTGTAATGTTAATGGTTCTCTTTCTTTTTTGCGTCGACGGACAATGTTGACGGTACGAAGGGAAGACAGACGTGCACGACAGGCCCGAAGTATTGGAAAATCGTGAAGAAGGTACAGACGAAAAGACCTTCGAGGCTGATTCCGAACTCTCGATCGTTTTTCGAACGACTGAGCCTCTTCATCCTTAGACAGAGCCTTTTATACCTTTTCAAGGTTGACTACGATCCTCGGCGTTCTGTATTACGGAGGATCGATTATTCATTGATCTATCGCGATCTCTAGCTCTCACTGAAACAGACGCGTTATCGGCCAACAAATTATTTCCTAAATGGTGAAATTAATAAATTAAAGTCCGCCAGTACTTGCGACGTTAATTGTTTCTGGCAATTGAAATATTTTTCAACATTTTCGTTCAGACGAAAATTTATTTAGTTCATTGTTCGTTCGGTAAGGTTTATTTTGCATTATTTTCTTCCCTTCTTGATGCACCAACTCTTCGCCGTTGCAACCAGTAATTTGTTTAAACGCAGGCGATGGGTGGCGGATTTTCTTCAGATTACAACAAATTACAACCGGCGACCGTTTATTGATAAGAGGCATATTACAAAACGCTTATGAAATGTAATACATAACGCATCGTGGTCTATTCAAATGTTCAGGAATATTTGTCATCCTTATACCGTATACCTGGCCTTTTCAACGAATGTCGATCGACCGATCACATCGATTACCACATTTTTCCGTTTAGAGTGATGTACAGCCACGACCGATTTCAAAGTCCTTGTTGCATATCTTTTCTCGTATCGCCGATCGTTCTGCTTCTGCTTACCCTCCTTGCCTTTTCTTTTCCAGGCTTTATCGACGTTGTCGATCGGTTTTCGACTGTTTCTATCTTTAGCCCCATTCTTTTCCGTATTTATTTTCCACTTGTCTCCTCTCCTTTTCACGTCGTTTACCTTTTCTTTATTACCCTGCTCCCCTCGAACGTGTATAATGGACCGCCAATTTCGTCACGCATTATATATTACCCTTTTCCTTCTCCTCCTTTTTTTTTCTTCTTTCTTCGGGGCGGTTCGGGCAACTTTTGACAAATTCGAACCGCTTCACCGTTTTCGTATCTTTTAACGCGACGAATATATTTCAAAGGGTTATTTAAATTTCAAAGTCGAACCACGGAACACATATCTGGGTAAGTGCAAAATTTGAAGTCTTAGAGAGTTCAAGGTCGATGGGAATTTATATGCAAGGCAACGATGACGTGTTTTAAACATTCGTTTCAGGCGGAAGGAACAACTATTCGTACGGGGAACACACGATATATTACAAATTCGAAGCAGCAGAGGAATGAAAAGGGGAACGTAGTAAGAGATGGAAGATATTGCAAGTACATACATATATACATACATACATACATACATACATACGTACGTACGTACGTACGTACGATAGAATTAATTAATCGAAATGGTTGAGTAAGATATAATACGTTTTTCTTTATTTGAACTTTTCATTTGACAAAATTGTTCCATTGTGTTTAAACATTGATACACACGTAATACCTAATACTTCTCTCGTTGTTCATTAATGTTCGCAAGAAGTTACATCAAGATCGTTAACGATAATTGTAAAAATTCACACGTACACACGCATTGATTATGAATAGTTTTACATATAATATTGATTAACAACCACACGGTACTATTAATGAATAAGATACTCTATCGAATACACACAAGTTCACATTTCTTTTAAATACAATCGTTCGATGAACCTTACGCATATTCAAACCGGATTATTAATAATCGAACAATTGAATCAGTCAACTTGCATTTGCTCGATGATCGATAGAAGTAGTACAGTTTTTACCAACAAGTAATGGTACAAGAATTCTATTCCTAATATTAATTCAATGAACTTTTAACGGATATATAAACGAAATACACAGATGGCTAATTTATTCTCGTATTGTACCTTATTTTTGTAATTATATTAATCGTATACTAAACATTCGTTCATGAATTTCCAACAATCATGAACGAATAACGAACTTGATCAGTTAAGTAATTAACTGAAGGCACTGCGGTGAAAACCAAACAAAGTGAACAAACTCAACAAGTAAACAATATAACAAAAACATTCATTCGCAGATCTATGAATCGTTGTGATGTTATGAATGAAAAGTCGAAATGATCAATTCAGTGATTAGTTGGGGCCACTGAATTGAAGATAACAATGTATGAACGAAAGAAACAAGTAAACAGTTTTAATATATTTTCTTGATTTTGTTGTTTGTATTTTTTACTTTTTTCTTAAATTGGAACGTTTATTTTTTTATATTTTTTTCGGCTCAACGATTAACTTCCTTTTTAGCAAAATTCAACACGAAAAAATTTGTTTTCTACGGAACGATGAACAATGGAAAACAGATTTTTCTCTCAACAGCAACAAAACAAAACAGGATGTCCGTGTGGAACTGAATTTAGATGCGCATATTTTACGCGAAAAGTATATTTTGATCATTTTTGCGCATAATTTATTGTAAAATATTTTATGCCCAAATATTGGATACTTTCAGCGTAAAATATTTGATCCTCCTTTTTTCATTTATCGAACATAAAACAAAAACACAACTGGGACCAACGTTAACTTTGATTTCTCGGGGTTGAATGATTAACATTAACTTAACAAGTAGCTATGTTAACACTAACGAAAACAAAGAGAGAACGACAAACTTAATAGCCAATAAAAACACGATTAAATCATTAACAAGGAACTGAACATTTTTATAACGTCATATAAAAATCAACAATTGATTAACTAACGGGAAGTAAACTCTAACAAAGTGATTAACAAGCAAATAACGAGAACAATGATTTAAGAACTAATCAATAGTCTTTCAACAATAATGTAACTTTAACAAAAATAATGTTTCATTTTTTATTCTGCCCATCTGGAAAACTGTAACTTCTTATTGTGATCATTTAAATTGTTCTGAGTATAAATTTGAACTGTGTAACGTTCATGCAAATTCAAAATATTTCTCACCATCTGTTTGATATTATTAACGTAAATTCCGAAAAATTAATCGCTGTCATGATTAATTTCAATTTTGATTTCGTCGCACGAAAATAATAATCACGCTTTACATTATAATTGGTTTTTCCCTTCTATCCAAAAAATTTGTAATCGACTGTACAAAATTTAGAACTTTCTATTTTTTGTACAATTCAAGTCGACAGATAATTATATATTTTTTTATTCTTGTATCTTCTATTGTCGAAGTTTCGCTTAATAATTCTAAATTTTTTCTTTAGATATTGTTAATTGAGGTATTTGGATGTATCAATCCAAATCGGATTCATTTTGGTTCGAAATTTGGTGTTACTTTCTTCTGCTGTTTAATTCTCGAAAATGGTAACGATTTTGTTCGAATTCCAACATATGTAATTGAAACGAGAAACGATAAGTACCGTATGGTACTCATGTTTGAAGAATTCCTAGTTTCATTACGAAAATCTTCGTCCAGATTATTCTTGGTCATCGTGGCAGTATCTTCGTCTTCTCAAGATGCAGTCAACCTTGCTTTACTTTTGTAAATCTGAAGTTGTGCTTCAATTGGGAAACCAGCAATTTGATTTTTTTAGTTCGAAAGTCTATTACGTTTAAGTGAATTTCGACTTTGACACGTACTCAGTGGCGAAATAATTTTTGCCCATTTCAAAATTATTGCTTCCTTTGATTTGGTCAAAACGATCTGTTAGTTTCGGTTTGTGACATATCTTTTGTATTCCATAACATTTTAGCTATTCCAGTAATTGGAATAGAGTGCTTCAAATCTTGAGGAATCTTAAACAAAATTTGCTGTTCTGCTTTTTAGCATTGGCGTTCACCAGTTTTCCCATGTCTATTCCAAATTATTCGGTTTCGTTTCTTCTTGAATAATATCTATTCCTTCTGCTTGTCCCTCCTTCCATCTTCTTCTTTTGCGTTAATTTGGTTTGCTCTACTTTCGAACTATTTTTTCATGAACGTCTATGTTTCTTTAAGTCTTGTCCAGCATGAAACATCGTTTCCAATGGCATCTAATGTTTCCACTTCGTGTTGGTCTGCGACCTGGAAGGTTGTGAGTGTTAGTAAAAACGGAAAACCAAAGCGAACGTAAATTAAACGTAATAAAATTTAACAATTTAGAAATTCAGGAGGGATATGCTTAAGTAAATGAAGTTGAAGAAAATAAGAAGAAACAGAAGGATAATAGGGTAGCGGACGAATTGTGTAGAAAATAATTTGAGAATTAGGACAGTGGATTTTTAATGACAACTAAATATAGATTTGTTTTTACGTATATATTTTGTCCAGTTTCGACCTTTTTTTTTCATGTAAATTCCTACTTTTCAATATGCCAGGTTTTTAAGGGACAGGATGAAATTTTATCTAGATCGATTGTGCAGTAAATTGGCCTAAAATTAGAATTTTTATTATTTCATCTTTTATTACGATTGAAAAACAAAGCTTACTTCCTATTATTGCATGAACTTTTCGGCGTAAATTTTTATACGAATTTCATTAAGATTGATCTGTCTGTAAAGGAATCGAAATACATAGTACATATTTCCATTTGCTTTTCTTCGTATTTTTACTTAAAGTACAAAATTGGTTTCATTTCATATTGTTTCTTTTAATTTCATTTATATCGTATAAATTAGTATAAATTTCATTTACACTAATATATTATTATTCCTGTATTCATAGATATCATTCAGCTTATTAATTTTCATTTCTTTCATGAATTACAATTTGTTTACTTATTGGTAGTGTAAGACTTTCAAATTTGATTCAACAATGCCATCAATAGGTATTAAAATTGTTGTAAAGTTTGCAGTCACATAGTTGTACAATTATTCTCTATAGGCATCTTGACAAACTTTTGACGATTCATGATTATTGTGCCTTCAGTAAGTATGTCGAAACAGGGGCATAAAATTAGATCTATTATCTATTCAGAGCCCAGAGTGCTTGCCTTCAACGAAATTAATATTAGATCTCTATTTAATCTTCCGGTATCTTTTTAATTTGCCCGAATATAAGATTGCTGTGATTTAATTAGCTACGATAATATGAAACAATTTTACATCTGCATTACTGATACGAATGAATGGGCTTCCGATTGAATTTGTTTCCTCCTATTCGTTTTAGATATTTTTTGAAGCAATGCTTTGTTGATTATGAATTTGAAACAGATGCAGGTTGCAAATGCGTGTAGTGTTTCTTTCTATCTTTCCAGGAACGGCTACAGCGTGCTGATTATTTTTCTATGTAATGTGTACTCATTTCCAGTAACAAATCGTAATTTTAATTAGTGTTGTCCAAGCATTTGCAGTACTATTTTGCTCTTGTTTAATATATCAAGGTTTTCTTTCGAAAATTTATTCTTTCAATAGAATTTTTTTAGTCCGCTGATATGACGATGCGATCAGTGAAACTTTTGCAGATTATTTCATGAGCGGTATTTTTTTTAGTTCCCAAACAGTTCATAATGTATTTCTGGTAGATTTCTCACTCGTAAATTTATGCGATGCTTCAGAAGGAACATTTTTGTGTTTTGCTTTAATCATTATTTTGCTTTAATCAATAATATATAAAAAGAAATAAATAAATTGCCAGTTTTATTTCAAATTTGTATAACGAAATTTCGATGAGCTCGAACAGAATTGAGAAATGGTGAATTAAATTAGAATATTGACTTGGATCCGAAACAAATTGACAGTTTTATTTAAACTATCTAGGTGAAATAGAGAGAAGATCGTATTCGTAAATTTTGACAGCTTTATAAATTAGAAATAAAGATTCTGCTTTATGTAGACACATATTTGAACAAAACGATATCGAAAAATTGCAGCTATACAATCTATTGCAAAGAATTAGCCAATGCAAATAATTGATCGAAAAATATACTTAATTATTAAGATAATGCGGCATTTTATGCTTGTTGCCTTATCCAGTGAACAAACTATACATATATCTGTAGGGTGTGCACAACTTAAAAATCTTTAGGTACCATCTGCCCAGATTTAATGAAATGTTAGCTGAACGCTGTGCTATTAATTTCCATCTATTGTAAAATATAAAATAATAGCTTCTGAGTTTTGCATTCGACTTTCTTAGAATGGTTCTATTTCAATGTCTATCATCTGTTCAAAATTTATAATAGTGGTAGAATGGTATTTCTAAGCAGTTTCAACTTTTCACTATTTTTTGCATCCCTTTTCACGTGCATCCTTGATATTTTGTTTGTTGATGCTTTATAACCAGTTATTCAGTATTTCGCTACGTATTGTTAGGATATATGTCTCTAACTATTTTTCAATCGGATGGAAAACAATTTAGAACAGTTGATTTATATTATTCTTTGCAATTGTACAAATTGATTTCATGTGTGTAATGTTTAGCAAAATATTACCGCGTGATTATTGTTTAGTGCAATATGGTGCGATTATTTCGTTCTTATATGCGATTCTTTATCTGTTGTTTTCGAGTGAGAACATTGTATTTTGGAAGAACAGAATATACATATGTATGTATCTCGTATGTTATCGCTCGCGTTTTATGCAGTCTCTTTCAGTTCGATGTTATTCCTAACAAAGCTATCGGCTTGATACGAAAACGTAGGAAATGTGTATCTCTATTTATACTGATTCTGGACGAATGCATTAATTTACACACAATCGATACAATACGCGCAATTTATCCAATGCTCAATCTTTCGCTATTTTTCATTGAGTATATCCTTCTTATTTCTATTACTGGCATAAATAATGTTTAGTCACGTAAAATGTTGTGTAAGATTTATCAAGTACCATTGTTCGATGATATATATAAATTTGTAGTCTGCACAATCGACTAAATTGATTTAAAGTTATATCTTCCTTTTCATTAGAATGAAGTTATAATATTTGTCTATTTTTTTTCTTTATTCTGTATAGCATAAAATGTATGACATTAATCCGACATAGCTGCAAGAGGCAGTGACATTTTTCATTCGACTGAATACAGTTAAAGCAAAACAGAATATGTAGACAGAATTATAAAGGAGACGATTGAAGTTGAACTCGAAGTTTGCATATTATGATTAATTCCAAACTTTAGAATTTTAATATTGCCGGTTGATTACAAATTGGAGCGTGGAAAATTTTGAAAAAATATTTTTGACCGGATCTTAGTGCCTAGATAAAGTAGGACCGAGCGAAGTTATTTTTTGACACGAAACCAAATGAAAAAAAAAATCGTCATTGATCGTCAGACATCGTGGAAGTCGATGGTGGATTTATTACGACATAGAAGCTTCTAATTCCTACGAAATGCGTGCATGGGAAAAATTGAAGAATTATTAAAGGGCAGAAAAAATGAATGCGAATGATAAAAAAATAATAAGAAAAATTCTACAAGCCAACATACAGGCAATAGTGCTTACAATACTTTCAAACAACATATATTTGGATAAACAAACGAAAACAACACACTGTTCATTTTATGTTCTTCTAGTAAAGGTTTGCAAAAGGGCAAGAGGTTTTTCATAATATTATACGGAATTTTAAGCGCTGGAAAACTTTGGAAAGAGCTCCCAAACAGATTTATATTGCTATTTCAATTCCAAATTTAACTGCAAGATGTGAATTAGTATTTATTCGAATGTTTTCAAGAATTTTCTTTCTTTTCTTGCTGAAGCTTTTATCCATATCATTTTATTTAATATTGCCAAATAGTTTGCGGGACGTGAAAATACACCTTTCAAGAATACATCAAAGAATTACGAATTTAATGGGATACTTCGTGTGTTCAATTTCATAACGAGTTTAGATTTTTACAGTTTACATGATGAGGTTGCCGAATGCTTGTGAAATTTTTTTAACCAATTTATTGCGACATTGTGTCCCAGTTACAAATATATTTTGAAGGAAACATCGTGCGCGAAAGTTTTAGAGAATATAACAGATATCTAATAGCAACGTAGTTTAATATTCATTCAATCAAAATTTGAGTTGATGTTGTAACAATAGATCTCCAAAATACGAGTTACTCTGTTAAACAAAAATGTTTAGATCCATCCAGAACTGTATCTTTTATATTTATTTATGAGTTACATACAATCAGTTTCAATATTTTCCCTATTTCCATTGAAGTACATTCATGAGCTGCAAATATTATTTCATGTTTTTCGTAAGTGCACCCGTTTCTTTGTTCCGATTTGTGCTATTTATATCTTGGTGTAATAAATGGCCAAGGTAAATTACTTTTCGAATATCGTTTACAGCATTCCAATGCAATTTAGTTGGGAGTAGAAATTGATTGATAGATTTTTACTGCTACTTTGTACTGCAGGACTCGATATAATGAGGTCAGTTAATTGGCAAGTGTTCATCTATTGTTGACTCATGTTGCAGGAAAATAAAAAAATGCGGAACATCTGCTCTGTGATAATACTCTATGAGTATTTTCCGAGAATTTTAAACACGTCTACAGGAATGTGTATCTGTGCCGTGATCATTCCAGGAACTAATGATCCGGCAGTGTTAAAACTAATTAAATATAATGAGATGAACATGACGAAATCAGAAATCCCTATTTTCTTCCGAATGGATTGAACGAATAATTGAAGATATTTTTTCTATGGTGCAAATGGAATAAAAAGAAAAATCAGTGATACAAATTTACTGCTATAAAGCATTTCTTTCCATATTTTTACGATTGTCCCCATTAATAGTTTGCCATATTTAATAATTTCTTTTCGATTTACAGGAAGACGATTTCAATTGCCATATAAATTGAAGTTTGTATGATTTACTATTCACTGTGCTTGTCCAGTTTATTGCAAGGAGGAAGCGATGGAATATAATTCATCTTCAAGTTAAATATATATTGCGTGATAAATTCTGAACGAACGTTAATGAAAAAATAAAATAAACAAATAGTGAAGACAGCCGGTACTATGGTAAGGGTCCACGATACGAATAAGTATAGCCAACGGTACGGATTGCCACTTTTCCATTCGCAACGCTTCTGTTTTATATTGTACAAAGTGTTTCGAGATATTTCGAAAAATTTCTGTCGCAAGAAGAAAGGTGATGAACGAAATATTCCATGAAATGTTTTGTTGCATACTTTTCTTATTCGCATTAGTATTGTTCCCAAGGGACGTGCCATCGAATCGTATATTCTTTTATATTGCTTGACATTTTTTAAATATCTCGAGACTATTGTATTCGAAATAATAGCAATCGATTTCAAATCGTTTGAATGCAGTCACTCTTGTTAGTCATGCGTATCGAACTGGACTTCATCGAATTCATTTATGTTTCAGGTTTTCTGCAGCTACAAAGTACGGTATGGAAACGTTATTGCTCGCAAGATTTTATTACGAATCCGGTAGATCATGCACATCCTTTGGAATTTGTTGAATTGGATCTTAATCAAATGATTTGAGATAAAAGCCAATGGCTGACGGAAATGGTGTCCAGATAAGTCGGAAGTTTTCTATACTTTTAAACGATGATCAGTCAGTTCTTCGAAGAATCGCAATAGACGTATCAAACAGTTCATTTTCATTGAATTCTCTATGTCGGATAACAAATTGCATGCCTTCGTGTGACACAGTGTCCTTTTAAAATAGCCAGAAACAAGAATGAAATTTCGCTTTACGGATTTCAGTAGTCAAAAATTGCACACTCGTGACTGTAGTTGCGTGAATGCAAAATTTTAGAAAATACGAACGAAAACACAAAACGTTAACAATGAATGTAAAATGTTGCAGGCCCTGCCAGTGGTTAAGGTTGCATCTATTTGATTCGAAATTCGTGCCAACTTGTTGCACACTTTCAATTAACAGACAGAATTCTCATCGTTACTTCTAACGCTACATATCTATGGAAAGTACTGTGCCAGGCTTAAACAAACCACGAGGTAAAAGGTTCATCTACAATACTTCTACCAATTCATTTTCTCCGCGAGAAACTTCGATATTATTTTCTACGAATAAAAAAACCATATAAAAAATTATAACTTCCAAACTGCCTACAAAGTGATACTGACGATTCTTCCGATTTCTATCTGTATGCGACAAAACCCAAAGCAATATGTATTTCCACAAACTTTGATGTTACTTGATGTCTACTTGCTTGATCCACGACGAAGACGATCAAACGGCGACAAAAACAAAACGAAAACAGTAACGAAACGAAAATTATAAACGATGTGAAAAGGCGAAAAGAAAATGAATAGAACTAAAATCGTTGAATTTTTGCGTAGTCTATCGAAGCACCAAGATCGTGTAATTGCCAGAAACGGGACTCACCGGTATCAGGGAATGTCCTTGGTATCATCCTTCGGGACTCTCTTCATGACACTCCTCTACGACTTGCGTAACACTTCTGCAAGATCGAACGTGGTGGCCAGCCCTTAAATACTCCAATTGAGGGGTGAACACATTGCGATGGTGCGTGAGAAAATTTCTCGGCACAATGCGACCCTCCTCCTTCGAATCCCACGGGGTCGAAGGTCGTGAACGGAGATTCTTACCTGTTTCCGGGCTGTTAAAGGGGATGCTCGCCGTACGGACACGTTACGACCTGAGGGATGATTGGGAACAGGGGAAAGGTGGTAACGGTCGTTTTCTTTCAAGTTTCACGGAGAAGGGTGCAGGTTTCGATTCGTGAGAATTGGACTGCACGAGGGGGGAAGGTTCAGCATATCTTTGAATAGTAGAAAGACGGTACAAGAACTGGGGTAAGGGAAGATATTTTAACGGTTACGTTCGGATCGTTAAATAATGAAAAATGTCGGCTTTGCACCCCGAGGATCGGTTAATGATTTATGTAGAAAGAATGACTATTCTTGCGTTGCATTTTTATGTTAAGAAACGTAAGTCTTTTATGAACTGTATGAAGATTGTTCTTCTGTCTTTTACTTAGTAAAACAGTTCTTAATTGGACACAATACTTGGAGGCATCATTTCGATTTTATAACTCAGAGATTTGTCTGTATTTTTAAATATACGTAGGTATAGTTGGTTCTAAAAATCGTACTACATACATTGCAAGAAAGAAAGGAAAAGAACTGTGTCACCGATTACATTTACTACATAATAAGATTAACTTTTACCTTTTAACTTTGGACTGATAGTTTGAAGCCTTTATAGTTATTTAACTATTGTTACTAAATAATCTTTCCAATGTAAGGGTTCAGAGTGAGGTATTGGCGAGCTATGCTGCAAATTTCTGTCACAGAATGCATATTGAATATACAGATCGCTTTTAAAGAGTAGGATCTGTTGATTTGACGTTTTGAACTCGCCAAATTTTATTTGAATAATTATTTCAGATTAATATTTATACGAACATAATTCAAGTAATATTCATTTTTTTTATTCCAGCCATTATTCACCCGATATGTATTAATAATTTGTCTCATTCTATTTTCATTACAGGGTAAAGATTAATTCGAAAAGCGAAGGTATATGAAGGTGCACAGAGATGTTGCTGAAATTATTATGTATTTATATTAAACTTATCTTGCAACTCGTAACTTGCTCAAGTTGTACTCGTATTTTCAGACAATTCATAGTACAGGCACACGATCCTGATATCTTGCATTCTTCCCTCTCATCCATTATTCGATTCGCTTACAGTGGTTCAACGGTAAGAAGATCCAGTTTTACTCCTCACGACCGTTGGATTTCGCTTCCCCATACCTGAAACCGTTTCGAACAACCTATAATCTTCCATATGACTCTACACGTTCTCGTGCTTCTCTTTCTTTTTTTAGGTGCCCATCTTTCTCCATATTACACAAGGAGCGAAGCACAATGGTTCTGTAATGGATAATTGATGTTACACGAACATTTTATAAGTGTGAGGGACACGTTCTTAACGAACTGTGCGAGTTTTACTTAAACGAAATAATTATAATCCTCTGTATGTTAATAACTTCGTTCTGGAGTTATTTACTGTGATCAAACTTCACGCAACAAGTTAATAGTGTAATTGGATAAAATGTACAATGTAGTGATAGTAATCTCCAAGCGTTGTAACTCGGACAATCGATGTTGCTTATGACGTGAAATTTATTTAATTAAATTTACTCTTTCCGAAATAGTATTTATTCCTTGTTAAAAACCTTGATATATTTAATCATAATGCAGCATTGCGTTGTATAGTTCCTAGCGAATAACCAATCTTTAATATCGTTTGAAATGTTTCTTTTTATTGTACATTTCGGCCAATAAAGTAGCTCCGAATAAGCCCATGCTCTACATCATATTTGTAAGGAAAGGTATACATATAGTAGCGCTTTATGTCTTAAGTACTTTATGTTTTAAATACTTTACGTTTTAAACACTGAATCAATAACGTCGTACGTAATACGAGATAAACGTGGCAACAGATGTAATAGGTTTAAGCTATATATACTTGTTGTCCTACATATTTTCCTCTGTTCATAAATAGTAGTCATTTGATGAACTCTTATTTACGGATGTATTGCATTGTCGGACAAGAGGGATGATGCGCTTTGCGTGAATGTATGTGAGAACCAATGTAAGATGTATTGTAAATTGGTTTATAAAAATATTGTATAATTGATTGTTATCTTATATTTATTATATATTGCATTTCGTATTCAGTTTATTTTGTAGATCCTATCTAAATATTAATATTAATTTTTTGCAAGTTCTACTAGATGTATTAAACGTAAAATGATATATATAATAAATAATCTACATATGGAAAAGTTACGCAATTGCTGTAATTGAAATTTTATAAGCTTCTACATACATATAATGTACGTAAGTTTTAGTATAAGTTTTATCTGTAAAATATATTGTACATTTACTTTAAAGAATAGCTAATAAGACTTAGATTATTTATCTTTCTAGTATTTTTTATATTATCGAAATATTAGTTTAGAATTAATACCAGATTTAGTTGTACGATGTATTGTAAATAGATATACAAGAATAGCTCATAAGTATCTGCTTGCAAATTTAACGAGAACATTTTTGTAACCTGTATCTTCGTTGATTAGTTTAAATAAATCTTCAATGAAAAGAATTCCACTGCTCTTTTTACTTTCACACCTTACCAATCCTTGAAAGAACCTAATTCCGATTCCTTATACAAAAAGTACCGTGGACGAACTTTAAATGTAAAGTTCTAAAGCGAGAAACTTGTCAAAATAGCCCTGTACGTTATTAAATTTAGCAGCCGAAAATTCCTGGAACGTGAGGTCACTTCCATAATAGTTAATTAGACAATTGGTCTAACTTAATCTTGTTCGCTAATAGTTACAAAATATTTTAATAAGTTAATTTACTATAACTAAAGGACAACTAATATATGTGGTCATACTTCTGCTACCTTCCCTCCTTGCTCTTATGCGCAGTGAGAAGTGCCGGTCAGTGTTCTTCGTCTCGTTGCCTGCGAAACCTGCACAGAAAAAAAATATATTAGTAAGTATGTAACAGAAGAGAGAAAAATTTTTAAGGAATACATTGAGGAAAAAGGAAGAAGGGAAGGCCAAACAAGTAGCATAAGAGATATGGAGGCTTATTTGAGAAGGTGTGGCATGAGGGTTGGATGGTTGTTTTAAAATAGAAACAGGTCGTTCCACGAAACGGGACCTTTAATTTAAGACGCCGTTGATTAACATCGGCTTAGTAGAACGTGAGATAATTGAATTTGTTTAATGAGATTATAAACAAATGCGATTACTTCGACTTGTAGCCGGGCTACGACACCTATCAATGGACAGAAATTACACCTAGGTGAATAAGCTACCATTTACAATAGGTGTGGGCATTATTACATGCGAAGTTCATTTGCAATAAATAATTAAACAATTAAAATTATTATCACGGCCCACTGCATATAGTGACAGCAACGGGATATTTTTCCGCGTGTCGCTCATTCGTTTCCCTTTCATTTGACACCCCATTGATTAAAGAACATCTACCAGGAGTCAGGATAACAATTTTATAAACTTTTATCGTTAACGATGTGTCGATAACGGTACAGGTGGCGGAATAGATAGCTAGGGTCCGCAGCTTTTATTTAAGACGAGTCCGGTTAAGAAATACGTAGTGCAAGCCGAGAAAAACGAAATTATTTAAATTAACGATGTAATCCGGGAATTGGGTTTTGAAGCCACGGCAAATCGCGAAAATAGCCGCAAACGCGAGATGGCGCCACTTGTCGGATTATCGACTGTACTTTCTCTATATCATACGCAACGTTACCGATAAAAATTTTAAAAATTGTTATCATAGCTCCTGGAGGTTATTTTTTAATGTATAAGGTGTCAAATGAAAAGGAAATGAATAAAAAAGAAAACAATTTAAATAATAATTACGGGCAATTGGATAGTGGTGTATAATAGGGCATGCATTGGAGCACGATAGATTGCCATGGTGAAAAAGAGGATGGAGGGGGGCAACTTAATTCCGAAACTGCAGTCTTAGATAATTTATTATAATGAGAAGATTAACAAAAATACAAGCGTTTTTACTCTGATCTGCTAAAACAAAGTATTAAGTAACGTATGCTCTTCTCTAATTTATGAGAAATATAGGTACTTATTCATACAAGTAATTTACAAATTAATAGCGCAAGTAATATTTAATATCGATTTTATTCAGAAATAAGTCGAAAGTTTATCAAAGGCCTTGTTGAGGTACTAATATTTGTAGATATGCGAATAAATTATATTGTATGCTCAACGGAAATTGGTAATGAAGATGTCGATCTTCCGTTCGCGTGGAACTTATTTGCTTCTACTTTTGCTGACACTGGCAGGCATGTACATGTTCCTGTGATACGTGATTCACCGCCATTAAAATTGTGAATGCCGTTATCTACACCGGCAAGAAACAGTTACATAAAAGCAGTTTTTCTTTTTTCTCACAATCAGTTCGATTAGAATTGTGATAAAGGAACGCCAGAGGATCTTCTGTATTGCGCAAAGTTCGTCAGATATATCCCCAAAAAGCAAAGGATATAATTCGAAAATATTAATAGACGATTCTTTAAATATTATGGGGTACTTGAAATCTATCGGTACTGTATTCATATACATTGGTTTCTCCTTAGCTGTCATTACCTTTATACCGGGTTTACCACCAGATGCTGAATACTCCGAATACAGGTATGACATTCATTTATAGTTTATAATAAATTCCAAATCGTATGGAAAACATAATTATAAATTCTTCTTTTCTTTCTACGAATGATTAAGCATAAAACCACCTTCTGATGTGACAATACAATTCGAGTTGAAAAATCGGTTGCAAAATGCAGAGGTATTACTTTCCGGAGAACTTGTTGGTCCCGAAAGCTTTGCGTCTTATAATGGAGAGTTATATACTGGTATACGCGGAGGTTATGTTGTGAAAATTGAAGAAAATCGTATTAAACCAATCGTGAAGTTTGGTAAAAAATGTGGTATGTTTCCCAATTGTTAGTAAATGCTCTGTTCATTTAATAACAAATTTGTCAAACGTTATTGAAAAATAAATTTAAATCGTAACAATGTTATCATCAATATGTTACGCCACATTATGCGTATTTTAAACGGAAAGGTAATATTTCCAGATGGTTTGTGGGAAGAAGAAAAATGTGGAAGGCCGCTGGGTTTAAAGTTCAATGATAAAGGAGAATTATTCGTGGCCGATGCTTACTACGGTATCTTTAAAGTGAACATTAATACAAGACAATACGTGAACATAGTCAACATTTCTGAAGCACTGGATGGAAAAACTCCAAAACTCATTAACTCTTTGGACATTGCAAAGAACGGGGATATTTATTGGACAGATTCCAGTACAGATTTCTTCCTTCACGATGGACTCTATACATTCTTTGCTAATCCATCGGGAAGGTAAGATTTATAGCTTTAATTATTGTTCGAATGTTAATTTTGCATTGACAAAAATTATTTTCTTTGCAGGCTCGTTCGATATAACGCTGCTACAAAACAGAATGAAGTGTTGCTGAAGAATCTAGGATTTCCGAATGGAATTTTATTAAGCGATGATGAAAGTTTTGTGATTGTATTAGAATGTCTTACGTCAAAGATTGTTAAGTACAATTTAAAAGGTCCAAAAGCTGGTCAGAAAGAAATTTTTGCGGAAGCATTACCTGGTTTGCCTGATAATGTGCATAGCGATGGAAATGGAGGATTTATAGTGTGTCTACTTGTATACGTAGATGGAGAGAATCCGCTTTTACCACAGTCCCTCACACGACATCAGTATATTCGAAAAATGATCTCGAGGTTGTTAGTCTTGATTGAAGCACCGTTTAAATTGTTAGAAGACGTTTATCCAAATTATTATTCGAAAAGAGTATTGCATACAGTTGGATCTTTTGAGACATCACAATTTCTTGATGTCAAGAAAACTTCGGTCATACTAAGATTTGATAAAACAGGGAAAGTGTTGGATGCTTTGTATTCAGATGATGAAAAAGTCCATAGTATCTCTTCTGCTTACATACATAACGGTTATTTATGGCTCGGTTCTCCTTGGAATGAGTATGTCAAGCGTGTTTCATTGAAGCAAGCATTCCCGGATTTAGCGATCGAACAAAAGCCATCAATTAAAAAAGTACAGAAAACAGAAGAACCGCTTATAACAGTTTCTGGGACACCAAATATTAAAGTGGAAGCAAAAACTGTAAATGCTAAACCAGTTGCCCAACAGCCGTCTACGAAATCGACTCCAAAGCCTATTGTTAAAGCACAAACAACAACGCAAAAACCACAGTCCGATGCAACAACAGCCAAACCATCAACCACAACAGTAAAACCGACATCGCAACATTCCACTACCACGCCAAAACCAACATCGTCAGCTCCATCGAAAACATCAGGAAACGAAATTAAAAAAGGTGACACAATGGAAGTTAAGGAGGATAATTTAAAGGTGATTAAAAAGGATACTTCGAAGGAAATTAAAAAAGAAAATGTAAAGGAAGTTAAGAAAGATAACGTGAAGCAACTGAAAAAAGATAATTCTAAAGAGATTAAAGACAATAATTCAAAGGAGACCAAGAAAGACACTTCAAAAGAGATTAAGAAGGATAATTCCAATGTGAGTGGTAAACCACAAGTAACCAAGAAAGGTAACAAAGAAACAGTAAAGCCAAAGTCCGAAGAGTCTGTTAAAAAGAGTGCAAGTCAATCTGCCAATACAAAGCCCGTTGAAAAGAAAGATCAGCCCAACAAGAAGTAAAGCAAGTGTGTAGACAAATTCAAATGTCAGTCCAAACTTGAACTAACAATAAGACTTGATTGTATTATTCCATTCCACGTTAAAAGTTTTACATATTCCAAACATATCGAATTAATTGGTTAGATCTTATGAAAGTTATAACGTACATACATTTTGTTCTTTTATTAATATAGAAGTTAGTTTTTATTTATACTTCTCAAAGTCCGTTCCAAATGGTATCTTAATTCTCATACAAGTAAAAGTAATTAGAAAACATGTTAGAGACTGTGATTTAGATTTATACATAAGTTCGAGAGTAATATTGTTTTTGGTAAATTTTTCCATATTATGATATACATACTAGTATAATGTTTAATATATATATGAAAAAAGATATATATATATATATATATATACGTCTAAACAATGTATGATTTATGTATGCATACACATATATCAATATATAAATGTATGTATATAAATTGTTAATTCTAATTTTAGTTAGTTATATAATGAATACGGCATTTAAAGGAGAGTGGAAAATGAACTCATTTTACAATATGTTTGCTGTTTTGATACCAATTAACATTCCAAAACAAAGTTGTATTATAAAATAAAGTTAAGTATAAAAGTAATTGTTCCATTATGAAAATAATTTGCATCGAGTCACGTCTGTCTGTAAAATTTAAGCGACGTCGTTTGATTAAACTTGTTTGATGTAATTATGGTTAAAATATGAATCTTCCGTTGATGTTTTAATTACTATTTTTGTATGTAAACTATTTTTCTACTTACAGCATGTTGTACATAACATGTGCATTTAAAAAACTATAATTCATAGAAAACATATATATAAATATATATATATATAATATATAATTATATATATATATATACATAGATTACAGTTTGCTTTTAGCTATGTACTATACATATATGAAGATTAATTTTGGGCATGGTGATATAGAAGAACACTGTTCTTAATCTTATATAAAGGTTGGAAAAAGGATGTGTAACTGGAATGGAAATAAAATTTTCCTTTTTTAACTATTGTTCTTTACTTCTGAGACTGCAACCTTTCCTTCTTTCGGAACGGCAAAAAGCATTAAACTCTCAACGACCTTAGAAATTAATTAAGTCTATTGCATTTTTCATTTGTTATTAAAAATATTTGTATTATGAAAATGTATCTCCAGCTTTTACCAAAATACTTGAAAGGGCTACACTCAATTATTAAGTCGCTGCACTATGAATTTAGGAAGTATGGATTTCAATTTTTCATTCACATTCTGTTGGATTCTCCACACAAGGGTAGGGTGCCTAGCAAACTGCCAATACCCATTTCTTTTACGCTGTGCCCACGTTTGGGCACTTAATAAGCACTTCGGATAATTTAAAACATCTTTATCTTTTATCATCGTCTTTATGGAATTATCCTTAACAATAGCAAAACCAAGTTTTGTCAATTCTTCACCAATGTCTATACGTTCCTGTATCGTTTAAAGTTGATAAACTTATTGGATCGATAAAAGCATATAAAGTCAATATGTAAATTATCTTTTACCTGATTCTGTTGCATATACACTATGCAACTGACATATTCTTTTTCCTTCGCCAATGGGACAAAAGTTATCTTTTTTCCACTAACAACTACTTGTAACCAGTTAACACCTAAAAATAAAAAAATTAATTAATATATGGTACTTATACACGTTTAATTACCACATACCATTAGCCTCTACATCAAGGCCAGCTATATTAATTGGTAAATAGCTTGAACCATTCAACCGTGGTAATGGTACTAAGGGCTTGTGATTTACCATTAAAAGGGTACCACAACCAGGTTCTATACGCATTACGGTACCCTGTAGCTGAACTTTTTTGCGCAAAAAACGAGAGGGAATACTGGATGGTTTTCTAAATTTAACAAACTGAAGATACGATAATGAAAAAATATAAAATGCTTAGGAACGCGAAACATTATTGGCGTGTACGTGATACATACAGGTTTGATTCGATAGAGCGCAATTGCTAAACTTAAACTAGCAATTCCATAACCAAAAACCTAGAATAAAAAGATAGGAGAACTCAAACTTATGGTACATTTAAAATAAGAAACTTTAGGTTAAAACACACCTTCAACGTCTTCGTATTGTCTTCGCTTAAAATGATATATTTTTCGAAAATATTTAACTTCTTTTCTGGCACCATTGTTTCGACGTCTTACTCTTTTTTTGTTACTTTAAAAAGCGTAGCAGTACCTGGAAACAAGCAACTATGAAAATATCTTACTGAGCACACATTTACCGATGTACATATTTGATCACCGACATTTTTACGTAGATTCACAAAGTTATGGATATATACAATATTAAAATGTATGTACGTGCTTCAAGAAGAAATATCGTAGTATACAAATAAATTAAGTTGCATATTTATTTTTTAAATACGCGCACGTATAGTAATCCTGTATTTACTCGCAGAACTTAGGCGGGGATAACATTATTATTGAACAACAATTTATATTATAATTACACGATATATAGATGTATATGGTGCGGTAAATAATATCTGCGTATCAATAATTGAATTAATATCATGATAAAACAAAAGTCATGAAAATAATGTAATTACGCGACAGGTGAATTTTTTTATTAATTTTTGCTATATAAATATAATTTATATAGTAATATTGAAGTTTCCAAGTTCATCTAATAAAATTGGAACACAAGTATTTTATTCTACTGTCATTGTTCACTTTCGTTTACCCCTATTCACACGTGCTGACATGCGTAAGTCGGTGTACTACGCTGACATCACATCTTATAGCCAAGGTGACAAGAAGTATTAGAAAGATCGTGACTATATAAGTTCTTAAACAAATGTATATAATATACATGCGGGCTACATATTATAATAAGAGGCAATAGTTTTGAATAATTCACGATTTATATTATTATTATTATGAGAATGTTTCGCGACGGACAATATTTGGAAGTGATTAAGGTATCTCAATGAACAGCTGTTAGCAACTGTTAATAGATGAACTTGTATCGGTGTAAATAAAACAGAAGCTGTGTTCGTAGGCTTCAGATAATTGTTTAGCCACGGCCGTTGTGACTGTTCAAGAGAGGACTATAAAAATTAAAGAGAAAAAAGTTTCAACTAATAAGTGGCTTGATCCCGAGGATTGGGCGGCATTATATAAAATTTTGGAGAAGGCAATTTTGCGCAATGTTCCAACGGAAGGACCGCAGCAGGATTTTAAAAACTGGAAATGGAAAAAGACCACCCGACAATTAGATGTCACGTAAGCAGTAGTATTTTGACACTGACACCATTTTCTTATATAAACATTGCCAATGATGTATTAATCGATGACGTTGCTTTTTTCACTAATTTATTCACTAGTGATTCACGCTGATATTTTTTTATAAATCGTAGATATACATTTGAACAATCAGAAAGTGCAGAGGATGTTACATCGTTACCTACAATTCGCGTAAATGTATCGCCCGCGAAAAGAAAATCAGGAAAATCAGAGATACTCAAAAGGTCGTCGGAAAAAGAAGAAATTCGCAATCGGTCGTTACAAAAAGCGAACGAAAAGTCTTCGAATCATACGTACCAAAGGGATAGTGCAAATACTTCGCCAAAAAAAGAAGTAGATAACGATTCAATAATGAAGATGTCGACAGATACAAAAAATGATAGGGCCAAAAGATATTTACCGATTGAATGTTTCGAAAACGATACGTTGGAGGAGTACGTGCCGGATGCACCCTTGACAAAAAAGTTATGCGCGAACTTGGACTATATACCAAGTAGGAAGAGTATGTTGGAACAAATCCAACTATGTTCGAACGAGTATTCCCCCGTTGTATCGGATAGCAAAAGCGCAGCCGAAGTAGTTCGATATGTTCCAAATTCTATAGACTCAACTAAAATGTCTTATGAAACGTACGAACCTAGTACAACGACCGTATTAAATTATCCCGAGGAATACATTCCGAATTCAAAAGGCATCAAAGCTCCTGTCGAGGAATATCATCCAGATTTTAGGAGCAAATCGATGAAATTCGACGACAGTTACGTGCCGTCGAGTGTTCGATTATCTAATAAAAATTCGAAAAAAATATCAGAAAGGCACAAAAAGCTGTAGTACGAGAATGACAATAACAATATAAAAAGATATATCGATTTGTTTTACCTAATGGAATGGAGATACCTATGGAAAAAGTGATGCAAAACTCAGAATACGACATTATTTACGATGTATACAAAATACAAATATCTTTTATGCTTACGATAATATTGTACAATATCATATAAACTATACACAATAAATATAATTTCAATAAAAGGATTGTATTTTGAATAAAAATTTTTTTTTTATTATCAGGTCTTGTGTCCGAATGTACGAACTTACACTTGACCATCATTGTCATCCTTTTCCGAGGCTGGTTCCTCGACTAAATTTTTTATTATTTCAAGTTTTGGTTCTTCAGTTTCTTGTTTAACAGTTTTTTCTTCGTCGTCCATTTGATTAAGTTCCTCGTCGTCTGTGTCATCATCTGCTCCGGGATGAGCAGGAACTTTATGAGATGGACTGTTGGGCGTTTGTGCCATGCCAGGTTTATGCCATACTTTTTGTGATTCCTACAGATTCCACAATAAAATATGTTGTACAACAGTTTAATTATTTATGATTCAAATAAGTGCTATAGAACAAAGTAACTCACCTTCATTCCGCTAACTTTCTCTATATAATAATCGTAAACAAATTTAGCCATATGTGGCATGTCCTCGATTTCCATTGGCGGTGTTGAAGGAACGGCATCATTAAGCCTTTCCGTAGGATAATGTTCTTGAGGAAGTAGCTGCAGCTTTAATGGTCGTTGCATTAACTGTGCAAACGCAGGCGTTAATTCGAAACAATTCTTAAACAGAGATACTCTGGCAAAAACGTAGAGGCCAAGACGCGCTCTTGACATGGCGACCACTAAACGACGTGCATCTCGTAAGTGACCCACTGCACGTGTTTTCACAAGGGACAGTAATATGTAGTCATTTTGTTGGCCCTGATATTTGTCCACAGTTGTTACTTTATTCGGTCGACCTATTAATGGATTGCTCGCGCATCTTATATTTATGACATCCCTTATCAAATGTTTTTGTCCATTGTATGTTGTTAATATACTGATTTTGTCAGCTGGATAGCCCAGCAAGCGCATATACATAAATACAGCCACGCAGTATTCAGCTTCGGCAAGATTTTGATAAAAGTAGGCACTGGGCTCGCTTTCTCCAACTCCGTTGAAGTCTTCCACATTAATGAGTTGAAAGTCGTACAAGAAGCCTGCATTTGCTACCAAGTACTCGGGACTATTTTCCACGTGTACAAGATTACCCAACTTTTTGTATCGCCAATTGTATAGATTGCAGATGCTAGGTCTTGCACGACCTTGGCCATCAAGATCAACCGTGGGTACACCCAGTCGAACAAATCTGGCGAACAAAGATTGTTCCATATTGGAATATTTTTGGAAGGCCATATTTTTAATAACCGGAGGTAATTGATGATGATCTCCTATCATTATCCATCGTTTCAATCGGTTATAACCGTCTTGTGGATTTTGTAGCAGTAACGGTATGAAAGTTTCAATCTCCAAAATTTGTGCGGACTCTTCCATAAGAATGTTATCGTACTTGAATCCCATATCTACGAGTTCGCGTCTTTTTAAAGCGGCATGAGTACAAGTCATAGCAATGACTTTTGCTTCTTTGACTAATAAATATTTAGATCTGTCTAAGCCGGATCGCAGCAACTCGAATGCTCGAAATTCTTCCAACTGTGCGAAAATTCGCTCTATATATCTGCAATGACGATTAATCAATATTCACTAATAATATATAATTTATCATGTACGTCAATATTTATTATAAATATACCTGAAGCAACTACGTGCTATTTCAATATCTTCTTGGAAGGTGTTACGTTTAAATAATGGCTTTGGCGCGTTATCGAAGAATTTGTGAAACGGAAACTCCTCATCAATAATGAAAGCAGGCAGTGAACTATTTCCCGACCCTTGCCTTTGTTTAATTCTAATTTCAAAACGTTCCCACCTTGTTAGTATTTGATACATAAAAAAGTGTCCCGCTGTTTCGCAGGTGTATGCAACGTCACCCTTTACATTCAAGGACTCCTAAGATCATTAATTTTAAATATATTATTCACAGAAACATGTCGAATGTCTAAAAACTTATTACAATGTACAAACCTGTAATCGCTGAACTTCCATCAATAGGTCCAAGCGTTTCGCTAAAACGTAATTTACCCTGCCGTATCTGCTGAAATCTTTTTCAGTTTCTAACGCTTCCTCTCCGTGACCAAGACGCAGCAAATGTCTTTCGTCGATATCGAGCGCCATAATTTTTTCGAACAGCTGATTAAGAGCTTGATTAGAATGCGTAACTATAAGCGTCCTCTGAGTTGGAAAATTATGATAAAGGTTTGATATAATCTGAACTGCAACGTCTGTTTTACCCGTACCAGGTGGACCTACAACAAGAGTCAAACCTGGTTGCATGCCTGCACGTATAGCTTCGACTTGTGTTGGTGTAAAAGGAATCTGATTTCTGTAATAAAGACAAAGTCATATAGAAGATGAATATATAACCATCTTATGAAAAGACGGCAAGGAAAGAATTAGAGCTCTACATACTTTTTTGGTTCGTTAGCTTTATAAGGACCTCTGCTAGGTGGCACATGAGGCTCAACTCTGATAATTTTCTCGATTGGTTCGTTATTATGTTTAGCAAGTACGTCTTCAAATTTTAAACGAAATGGTCGTACCAATTTCGATTCATCGTCGGTAGAAATCTGTATCTCATGCTGAGGGAAGCTAGATTTTAGATGATTTATATCAAGAAATGTATCATTAAAATCCATCGTCGCAATTTCATTCGCCATCCTGAGTACAATTTAAGAACAGATAAATATAAGAACTATACAGTACAGTAATACTATGTTATATTTTAATTGCAATGTGTTTTTTTTACGTACCTAGAATAACGAGCAGCACCAGGATCGCCGTATCCAAGTATTATATCGTGAAGCCAATTGGGAACCACGCATTCTGTATTCATTAGTTCTCTTATCGTCTCCAAAACTGCTTTAAAATTATTCTCTTTGGGCTTACGTCTCATTATTATACTGAAGCTTTCATATACATCCTCGCTACCGTGACTAGCACTGTCCATATCGATTCTGTATTGATTACAGTCGAGCCAAACTCTGTACGTTCGTGTATCGCCAGGTAAAATCGGTCGTGGCTCAGGTCCATCTTCGATTACTCTACCATTTGAATCCAGCATACCTTCAACCTCGCAACCTCGTACCGTTGTTAGACCAACTTGTGGTACGAATGGCAATTTGTGACTATATTTCGTGCCTGCAGATTAAAGTGTTGAATAAATAATTTATATAAATTATGTAAAATTCAATAGGATAGTGAAAGTATGATGAAGTTTTACCAATTGGATTTTGAGGCTTAACAGTAATAAGGAAGCAAACGTCGTGTTTACGAAGATTTTCCCATTCGGATTTAATCTCTTTCCGCACACTCAGATTTATCGTCACATCTGCTCGTACTCTGGATGGCCTCTTTTCGCCAATATTAGGTTTGGCTACTTCGACTACAGCAAATTGTGTAATAGGCTGTGCCATTCTAGCCCAGCCGCCAAAGTATACGCCACCATCTTCCGCGCGCCTCCAAGAAAAAAATGTGTAGAAGAATTAATAGAAAAAAATGCAAACAAATATTCTCACAATTTCTTTGCAGGAACTGTGAAAAGAAAGAAAACACTGATTTACCATGGACTTAATCTGCTTACAGCATCCTCGATATCCTGACGAATCTCATCTGTAAATCATTATTTACATATTGCATGATATTATATGCTGTAATCATTATTGTTCAATTGATTTGATACATATTATACATACAGGTAGACTCAAGCCGGAACAGATTAAAGTTTCTCAACAGATAATCGTGCAGAGTAAGAAATTGCAAGTTTAATTTTGGCAAGGCTAAACAGCCTTCACCGGAAAAATATTCTGTGGGCACTATACTCTCGTTCCAAATAATTTCTTCTGTTGGATAAAGTGGCATTTCGTTAAGTTCTTCCAATTGAGAGGCTCTGCGTTCGTGACGAGAAATCTGAAATTAAATTTCCATTTTTACAATATCTGAAAATTAATTTCGTTCCGGATTAAATCTTCCTTATTTCATTCAACTAACCAAAAGCTCTTGGAGAAAATCTATATCGTATCTATACCAGTTCTCCTCCTTCTCGCGTTCTTCAGATGGTACCAGGCTTAGGTAACTTGCAATTGATCTTAGCATTTCTTGCCTGAAAATTCACGTAAAAAGCCATATGCAAATGATTCACAGATTACCACAAAAAAGCGCGACAAATCATTAATGAAACGTTAACGCTAGAAATATACGCTCGTGCGTAACATTAACGATCATTAAATTCTGACGGAAAAGTTGCCGATCTTTGAACTGCTGTAACTTTGTGGGAAAAAATATCGCCGTTAATTGTGCGAAGAAGTATATCATTCATAATGGTATTGTATATTACTCAAACGAATATCATAGACGATGTATTACCTGAGCAAACCGAAGTGTTTATAAAGAGCTTCCCTCGTATCGACGCTCGCCACATTTGCCAGCGCAAAGCTTCGTAAATCCGGGAACTTCGCAAATACCGCTTTCTGCGCAAAGTTTGAATTTTGCTTGTAGGTTTATGCATTTGTACTCCTTTGGAATTAGAGCGCCTGTTCTAGCGACAACGTGACGACTTGACAAGTGATTTGAATGAATCAGTTGAGTAACGCAAAAAATCTTGACGCATACGCATGCATCGTGATCTTGTTTAATACGTACAAAATAACAAAAAAAATCGTTTAATATAAAAACTGGTGGCATTTTTAATCCCGCATTTATTTCTTTTCAACAAGAGAAAGAGATAGCGAAATTTAACGTCCAATTTTGCAGATATGGAAATACATTGAGGGTGTTAAAATTTGTTAAAATGTATATTGTATTTTATACCTGAAGCGAAGTGATCTTGGTGTAATGTAATTGTGTCATATCATGGTCTGTGAGAGGATCGCCGCTTTCTTCGTTGATTTCGAATCTGGCATAAAATTTCAACATCTCTAATAGCTGCAAGCAAAAACATAAACGGAATCATTAACATTCCTTTAGACATATAGATTGTTGTAAGCTGTAAGTAAGAGATTTATCGCATTACAACAGCTCACTAACATTATTAAACATTTAAAAATGTACCTTTTAAATTGTTTGTTAACATCCTTTACAGAGAACTATTTACTAGATATTAATGAGGCTGACCAAGCAAAACGATAATTAACCATACCCTAAAGCAATAATCCGTACTACGAAAAAAAAACCAAAACGCATAGCCGGGCGCGTTGAATCTCATTAATATTCCAAGTACCCTGTCCCAAAATGGATTAAAAGTACTACTGACCAAGGCTGAACATATATGTCTGACCAAGGCTATATTTTGCGTAAGAAAACGACAGTTAAGAAATACAAAACTATAATCAAATTATCGATGGTACACTGGTGTGATATAATTATAATTATACGAATAAAATGCGAATAAAAACGAGTACGTCATTAGCCGTTGCATAGTTCACTTGTGTTCTCCATTTTATGGTAGCAAAATTTATTCATTCTTTTTCTTTTTTTTTAAGAAAGTAGACGAACATTTTTTCCTTTCGAAATCTATGTCCTACTGAAGAAGGATTGACTGATAGGGATAGGGATAAGCTACAGAAATCGGAAGAAAATACATCAGAATTAAAGAAAAGGGTGATCCAGTTCAACATGGACCTGTTCTTCTCGTGAGGAGACAAAGACACACTGAACATGGCCGTCAAGAACTTCCGAGCCACAAACGCGACACAGTGGGAGAAGAATCGTGCTATCTCCGACCGGGTGGTTCATCGGTGCTTCATCCTCGATTGTTTCAGTTCCACGCGTGGCGCAAATGTGTAAACGTGTCCCTCGCGGTTTAATTCAATTTCATTACCCAGGAATAATTAAGCAAAGTACCTCGAAGTGTGACACCTTCGTATGACGGTGAATGAATAAATTAGCGACCACAATAGAAGCTCGCTACTTTGCAGAAGATTAATTAAGGGCACTTCTGTAACACCTTCATCGGTAGCATTTCTGCAGCTTCGAAATTCAAGTGAGAAAACGGATTACTATACGTCGTGTTAAAATCACACGCTGTAGCATCGCACGTACATCGATGACAGAGAAGAAACGTTTACCAAAGATTTTACGATAGGAGCAATATCTTAATTCGAATATAAACAAGGAAGATTGCTCCTGTTTGATAGACCGAAAGATCAGTCTCGTGATTTCCTTTGGTCTACCATTAGTGGAGTGACAAGTTTTCCACGACTGAGGAACGAAACGCAGATACATTCGATTGACGGGAACGAGTGACTGGTGGACTATTCATTGAATTTTGCAGAGAAGAAACTCGTTTTTCACAGAAAACGAGGAACGAAGAAATGCGGTAACAAGAAACAGGAGATAATGTTGTTGGACGTGAGCTACAACAGACGCTTGGGCACGTTGCCAGCTAAAGGTGCGCAAAACTTTTGCTGCTGTATTTCTTTTTGCTCTTTGTTCATCCTTCTACATGTATATACTCTATCTGGATACATTAAATGAATCTTGATCAACTTGATCATCTAGTTTATCATTCGATGTTTAGTGAAGATTGCCCATTCGTACCTCTGTGATTTATTTAAGATGTCATTTAACGTCATAGAATTTCGTTTCAATAAAAATAAAGGGGATATAAAACGCGTCATAATTATTTTATCGTAGGTATAAAGCATAAATAATTTCAACAAAGGTAAACGATGAAATATATACATTGCATAAACTTTACGATCGGAGTACAGCGATCCATTTAATGTGGATAATTAATGTTATACTCGTCCAGATTTCAGATTAAGGTATAGCCTGACGTAAATACACGCTCATGCTTTCAGAAATTTCCAATTGCTACGATACATCTAGCCATTGGTTGTTGAGGAAATATTTAAGTTTTGAACGTTATAAGGCTGATTGCGCCATACATGAAACCTAAAAGAAAAGATTTACGTGTTTATTTTTGTTATTTTTCGTCGATCGCCGTGGCGCAGTTGATAGATGGAAAGCACCAAAGCAGGGGCAGTAAGAAAAAAAACAGGAATCATAGATAGGCTCTATGTGCGTTTGATATATTACGACGATATAGGAAACAACGTTATCACAAACGATTACGCATTTCGTGTTACAAACTTTCAAGCGTGAACATTATTTTATAAAACTGCCTTTGATAAATAGAAGCTTCTGGAAGTAGAAAATGAATGGCGTCGAATATTCTTAGCTCCATTGAATGAAACTTTCATTCATGTCGCATTTAAGATAAGGATATTAACGATGGCTATTGAACGGTGTGTGCAATTCATAAATCTGCGAGGTTTAATATCGTCAATGGAAATATTCGAATTATTCGCGTGGTATTTCATTCACTATGAGAAATAATATACGTGTACGAAAATGTAAACAGTGCTCCACTACTGTAGAATCGTAATAATAATTGAATGAATTCGATTAGCGAACGTAATATGAAGGTAAACGCGAAAAATACAAGTACATACACGTGGTGCACGTGGCTCAATGAAAAACGTATGACGGTATGTATGCAGGCATTGAATGAGCAAGTAGGAGAGTATAAAGAAACGTCTGACTACAGAAGCGTCCCTTCTTCTTTTCAATGCGTGCGTTTCATACGACACGCTTGCACATTGCCACCATTAAACTGGGTTACGACCACCAAATTGCATTTCATTAAACGTAAATCTGCGTTCACCGATTGAACGTGCTAAATACAGAATTTGTTTCTGCCGATAACGGAAATCGTTTTCTGCAATACACAGTATCTTATCGCGACGGAAATTAATCTTTTTTAGAAATACATTATTTATATCCATTTTTATGTAGTTACGTTTACGTGACGAACAAGAAAAAAGAAGGAAAAAAGTTAAAAATAAAAATAAAATCTTTTCCGCCGTTTATCTACATTCAGGCTCTAGGCTTTGTTAACCGTGTCACCCCTTTATTATTACTCATTTCGCTACCAGATCAATATACACCACTTATGTATATCCCGATATCGAGACGAGATAAAATATTGGAAATCGCTGTGGCAATCGTGCCAATATACACATACCGCTGTACAGGCCTTTGAAACGTCGGATGTTCCTGATACAAACCGTGATGTTGATCACGAGTGCAAGATTTAAGCAAACGAAGCAGACAGAATATCAGATACGAGCATTTCATCTTTATTTAAATGCGTAATGAATCTAGAACAAGGACGACTGACAATCCCGTAGAAGGATATTTAAATATAAGTCCATGTCGATTGGAGTATGCCGTTGATCTAATCTACCATCCGATTTCCATGAATTAAATGATAATCATATTGTCGAGTGTATGTGATTGAGAAAGTATTATCCCTTTATAGGGTTGCTATGGATCTCTCTGCTAACGTGGATCATTTCATCCAGCCATGCAGCCGATGTCAACTGCTGTCCAAATGGATCAATGTGGTTACCTCTGATGAACTGTTCAGATGGTGTAAAGATTCGCCTCGCGTGTGCATCCGGAAGCTACTTGATTGACCCGGATCTAGCAGCAACTGACAATTTTACGATAATTCATGAATACGGCAGGCCGTGGCTGCAATTCACAGAAACAGTCTACGAGAAAATCCCAGCGAACAGGTAAACGAATGCGCTTGGATTCTGGTCAAATTCTATACCTATCGAAACGGCTCGGTTGAGAATTTAGGAATTCAAGGATCGAACGGACCGATCTCTATTTTCACATTGAGAATTCTCTCTTTAGTTCCCCCGACAGAATATTTAGATACCAAATTTACCCTCTACGTTCCACTTTTAAACATCTGGATTTTGTACATTTCTGCGGCTTTATCGCGCCGCCAATAAGGGTATTCTATTTCTGTGGGGAATAATACTTTTTAAATCTTTTGCTCGATTAAATATTCAGGTTCTGCGTGGCAGATCGAGGAAACGGCAGTTCGAGGATCGCTTTAGTTTGCTTCGAGGGTGAATATTACAGCAGTTCGACGATATGGAAGGACACGTTGTTCTGTATCCTTGGTATAATATCGGCTGTATTTTTGATCGCCACCTTGGCCATTTACGTTTTACTACCAGAATTAAGAGAGACTCAAGATAAGGCAATGATGGCTGTGGTCACATCACTCGCGGTTAGTTACATCGTCCTTTCTATACAGAACTTGAGGTCGCAAGGAGAGGGCGATTATACGATATGTATCTCTTTAGGTATGACACAATAATATATTGCTATTTAAATTGTCGTGTAGGTCAATAATCCTCATTGATCTTTGTAGGGTTCATTTTGTATTTCGGATTTATGTCCGTTTTCTTTTGGCTAAATATCGTGTCTTTTAATATATGGAGAACGGTCTGGTGAGTTCGTTAAGAATATATCTTACTGAATAAAAAGGTCTATGGAAACTACGTTTTTCTTGCATACTTAATTCTTCTTGTAGGTTTAGACATTTCGTAATCAAAGATAAAATACTTTTTATCATCTACTGCATGATCGGATGGGGTGGACCAATGTGCTTCTTGATAGTAGCTTTGATTACCCATCACATAGAGGGACACCACTTGAAGCCAGGTTTCGGTGAACAAACCTGTTGGTTCAGTGGTAACATCGATATCTATTTCATTTCAACGGCTCTCAATAATATTAATTAGTGTCGTAAATGATGTAATATCTTTGCGTTACATTTTGCAGGCCCCGGACAAATGTGGGCGTACTTTTATGGACCAATTGCTATTTTATTGACATTGAACATTATCTATCTGGGATTAACCGGCTGGCGATTGTGGCACCAATATCGTGATTATAGCGGGAGCAAACTACGAGCACTTCGTTTTAAATGTCTGCTTTACGTCAAGCTGATATTCGTCATGGGTATCACTTGGATCTTTGAAGTGCTCTCGTATGCTGACCGTTCTGGAAATGACTTCTGGTACGTCCCATGTTTTTTTACACTTTTTCCAGGACAATATAAATGTACGCACGCAGTGGTGAACAAAATTATTTTTCTCAGCTAATCAGAAAGTGATTACATAATTATAACGCTTGATTCCAACTGTTCTTACACGATTCTCGTTTAGGATACCGACGGACATATTAAATGCGCTACAAGGATTCATAATATTCCTTTTATTGGTCGCTACGCGTAAACGCGTGAGAAAATTGTTGGCGAAAAAGAGACCCTGCGGAATCGGATTTCCAAAATCTTGGACAGCTTACGAGGACGAAGAGTGCGAGGAAGTGTTACCTGAAGAAGTCGAGTTATCGCAACATGACTAGCCTTCATAAGAATATCTTTTATAATAGCGTTAAGAATGGAGTGTATGATTTATGTATTTTCATCGATTAGCCGAAGGTAATGATGAGTAACGATAATACAATGAATATTATTCTTATTTAAGTAACCCCAATCGTACAAAATCGTATAGAAGTCAATACTCTACTTTACCGTTCGTCTAGTCGAAAGAATTTTTATGTTGCAAGCACATTGTTCATAATCTCGAACGAAACGTTATTACTGTTAGCGTAATGGTAATTAATTAAGAATCTCTGTAAACGTCGTCTAACACGCCGTGTACAACCAGTATCGTGTCAATTATCGTCGATATGCGGCTGATTGTATTCGATTGTGATTTTTCGATCTGCGAATTATCTAAAGAAAATCGTCGGTGCTTTTGCGTTGGCACACTCGTTAAGATTCTAACGATTCATCGGAGTGATTTCGCATAATCGTTTTATATATACATATACGTACACAGAGTCGTTCATATATCGACTTTCTCATTCTAGTCGACTGACGCGGCACTGCTTCCGAAACGACGATTCAACTTAAATTACACAGACTTCTGACGTCTTTTCGCCATAAAAAAGAAAGGAAGATTATCGGTCGACGCACACAGCGAGTGTTTAAATGTCGTGCTTCGAAGCATACGAAACACTCATTATAGGTACGTCTTCCTTTTTTGAACCCGAACCGTCGAAACTGACGGACTAAAACGAAAGTGGTATCTCTTAAAATACAACTGACCAAAACGACAATTGAAACTGTTAAATTGCTCGAGGATCAACGCCAGGATTCCGATGAATCTATGGCACCTAAAACAGAAATTAACGTGTGAACAATATCGCGTTGGAATCGTCGTTCCTCGTTAAAACTGCTGCAACGATTAAATGAAGCAGTGTACGCGAACAAGCAAGCGGTGTGGTGTTAAACGGAGATGCGATTAATGAGAATGATGCAAAGAAACAACGATGTATTGAGTGGCTACCCACACGATACTATGAGTAATGCTTCTATAGAGCACACAGAGATATAAATTTGCTTTGTCGTGTACGGCATACGCAAGGCTCTGCACGTTGATGGAACAACGTGTTACTGATCAATATTGTAAGAGCGTGAAGGGAGTTGCTGCGAAAAGACGCGAAACTTTTTACTGCGCCTCCAATGCATATACCTCTCTGTAATTTAATTCGAATTAAGAGTGTACAATCATTTTACAACCTTTTTTTTTTAATTCCCGTAGTATTATAACATGCATGCGTTAAATATATTGGAGCATTTTCAAAATGTGTAGAGTCTACACTGTAGACTATATTTTGTAAGCGTATAAGGAGATATTTTTTCATGAAAATATAAATAAATAAATTGTTTGTCCTCCTGCAGCATTTCTAGCGAGACTCTTTAAAATTATCGAAATATCCGCATGTGTACATTGAAGAGGTAGGATAAGTCGCAATGTAAAAATAAATGTGTTAATAATGAAGTTGCCCGTGTGGATGATTTTGTACATAAATTTGAATTCAATCATATTGATTATCGGTTTCTTTTGTGAAACACGATGCATCGTTCCTCTTTTTCAAGTATATAAACTGATTTCGATTGCTGAATAAAAGATACGACTTCGAATTAGTCATTTTTTTGCAATGCAAATTACAACACGTGACAGTGACACGGTGAGATCGTTTTTTTTCAATGCAAATAATCATCCTATAACTTATCACAAGGTTACCACACATCGAGCTACAAACTTTGTAACACAAAAATCAACATTAACAGTGAAACATGAAATAAAACAAAAAAAAAACCGAAAATGTAGAAATGGAAAAAGCGGGATTGTTTCAAGGGCGTCAATGATTGTGCAATACCATTGAGAGTAAAAGAATTCTGACATAAACGTGAGAAAATAGCATATCAAAGTTCATCGCACAAAGCGTCAATAATATTCTAGAAATGTTGATATCATAGGTACATGCACGGTATGCACTGTACGCACGGTAGGAATAACATAGCAATCGTTGAATTTAACTAACATTATTCGAACAGAACGACCAAGGAAGACGTGAACACGAACATGGGTGGAAGACAAAAAGATTCGTGCAGAGCAAACGAGAAAGGTAAGGATGGGTATCGGGGAAGGGGAAGAAAGGAAACGATGATACACTAAGAGGGAAGGGAGGTAGGGAAGAGAGAAAAAGAGAATAAGCGTGCAGGACAAGCGAACTAATGAAAGAGAGGGAGACAGAAAGAGAGGAAGGGGGGGGGGAGAGAGATAGTGCAACAGGGAATGGAATAGGATGCTATGGCGGTAGGTATGGCAGGGGTAGGTCTCGCTAGGCGGGCAACCCGCTGGCGGCATTGGCAGGTAATGGCGATGAACACACGGCAAGTCCATCGTCGCGTTGCGATGAACGAGTGAATAACGCCCAACAAAAAATTTGGTTAACTTAATGCAGAGACCAATGTATAAAGACAGAGATATAAAACGTACAAACGGTGTTGATTCAATGACATGTATCATTTAGTGAGTGTGTTGCTTATCGTTATCGGTACATTAGGGGCGAATCATCCCCGAAACGTATACGGGAGCACCGACGAAAAGATCAATTCGATCAGCGTCGCAAAGTGTTGCGAGCCCGAGGAACTTCTTGTCGACGACACGTGCACGCCATTGACGGAAACGAACGAGACCGAGTGGCGACCGGAATTCGTTGAGGAGAAGGTCAACGGTATATCAAGAAGTAGATTGGCCAAACCTAACTATCAATTAAAAATCGGCCGACCAAAGTGTGAATCTAACGAGCATCAATGGAACGTGTACCATTATCGATCCGGCGAGGATCGACTCGCTATATTGACAAGTGGTGTTCTGCGGCACTACACCGCCGATTTGACAAAACGTGTAAACACGAACGAACAAGGACGCGATGGTGCTTACGGGTACGACACCGTGGATTCAATGGACGAGGATGATCTCGACACTATGTCTATTCATTATGATTATCCATTTGGACATTATTGCGCCGACAAAGCAATTTTGAGCAGAGATCGACTTGTAGCGACGTACGCGATGATTTGCGTGCCCGATGTAGTCGTCCGTTGGACCGATACTAATTATTTGATGAAACATGCGATCGATCCTACTTTTCATGCAATATCGATAGCCAGTTATTTGGTTGTCGCAGTTGTTTATTTCGTCCTACCGCAACTGCGTGATCTTGTGGGAAACATGATAACTAGTATGACTCTGTGCCTTATAGCTGGCCAATGCGCCTCAGCGGTCAGAATCTTCACGGAATTCGGCAATCACGTTAGTTTTATGATTGCCGGTACGTGATACGAAATATATTCTCAAATTCACTTATACTTTCATTATTTACTATTTATGATACTTATGAAAATATGTACCTTTTTCAGATACCGTCATGTACGTCTCCCTACTAGCTGCATTCTTCTGGCTGAACGCCTTGGGTTATTACGTGTGGAGTACTTTCCGCTCGCGAAACGTATTTTTAAGAGTGACTGACGGTAGAAAATACTGTTACTATTCTACATACGTTTGGGGTTCTACTATTTGTATAGCGGGTACTGCGATATTCGCACACTTCGCTTTAGAAACCAATAAACCCGTTGTTGGTGGAACAATGTATGCACCTCAAGAAACAATTGGGTGGCTCGGTATTTCTGTATTATTTACATCGATTGCATTTACGATATTGGTCGACTTATGCTTCGTATTAACAACAGCGAATAGAATAAAACGAATGAGCACGTACGGCAGAATCCATCACAAAATGAAATACAGTTTTCGGATGTTTGTATTTCTGTTTGCGATAATGGGTACCGGCTGGTTGTCACTGATGTTATCTCGGCTGAATTACGGCGCGTTAGAATATTGTCATATCGTTATCAATTTGCTGCAAGCAAATTTAATACTGTACGTTTGCGTGTTTGGGCAGAGAAGGGTAACATTCTTACTTGGCAAAACTTGCAACTGTTGTAATGCAGGACAAAATATCGAGGGTCTTGACTGGGGCGAAGAAATGACTGCTATCAATGCTGGGTATTAAACGAATTTTGCGAAATGTATAGACAGTGGGATTAAAATGCAAATTGATATTGTTATTTTGTAACAGACAGGGGGTACTGCATTTCGCATTTTTCTTTCGCAGTTTTTAAAGAACATATCAAACAGGAGCTGAAAGTTTGGAACAACCGCAGCGCTACTCTATCGAGATACATTTCTAACTTAGGGTATCACTGACAAGTGCACGGCAAAATATCTTTATCAATCACGTAAACAGTATTAAATTATCGCGTGAATTAATATTTACAAAGTGACAAAGAAATATTCCGTTCGTTATAATGCAAACGCTAATAAAACAAAATATTGTATATAAAATTATATTTACTTGGAACAATTGAGAAAAGCATCAAAACTGTAATTCATAATTGTTGATATTTTTGAATTATTCTCAGATATAAAATTTTAATTTATCTGTTTTAAATATCTATTTATCGATTTTCTATATATTAAAAATACGTACGTGCCTTGAAACGAAATTGCTTTCGCCTTTAAAAAAACGTGCATTTAATGGTATAAAATATTCCATTAGACTATTACACATAATATGAATCATGTTTCATAAAAATTGTCATTGCATTGTTTACTTTTAAGATATTTAAGGTATTCATGTAGTATTTATATTTGTATAGACATACGACTTTTGTATAAAAGATGTACCATTTGCATAAAGTCGATAATAATGTACATCTTTGAAATGGACCAACCTGTTCCTTTTATTTTCCTAGTTTCCTATTTCGAAAAAAAGATAAATAATACAACTTACCTGACCAAATAATCCACCTTCCGGACGATGCAACAAATTAGACAGCTGACATCGGACTACCAGGTGACAATCGTCCATAACAGTATTGAAGAACCGTCTTGTAGGTAATAGGGCTTCCAAATCTATTACCAGTTCAAGAAACCTTTCACAATATCTCACTTTATCTGGTAAAAGTGGACCTGAAAAAGAATAAATACCATACTGTAGTATAATGGTACTGGAATATTCTTATAATACAGAGCATTTAAAAGAAGCCCATTTATGTTCCTTACCATCTTCTGGAATTGTTTCCAATATTGTCATGAATTTGATCATAAGCCTATGTAAAAATTTACGCTCCCATTCCAAGTTTTCTTTGCAATCAGGATTGTCTTTCTTCCTTATTACTCTCCAATACTTTTTCCACTTCGGATACTTTCTAAATTCCAATTCTCTACGACCCTGTTGCAGTGAGATCCACATGGGCAGTGAAACCAATCGTTTCACTTCTTCTCTAACTAACAACACCTCCATCGAATTGAAACAATGATTCAAAAAGACTATGAGCGCCGTTTGTTCCTTTAAATCAAAATCCATGATGCTTTTTTCAAGACATGCTTCTAAAACTTTCTGAAAAAACTTTGGAAAATGATCGCAATTCTTCTTTTCAAAAGCTTCCCAAACTTGCACACGTTCTCTAAACTTCTCGTTGACCATGACAACAATAGACATAGTATGGGCACGTGTTGCATTTTCTGCATTGTAATTCGGCCAGAGAAAGTTTTCTAAATACTGGCTGAATTCTAGCATCATGATCCTCCGAATAGAGAACTTGGAGGCGCATATTTCTTCCACGTAAATATCGTCTACTATTTGGGGATTGAATGGAAGATGCGAGTCCATGGTGTGCGGAGCCCAATATTTATTTGCAAGCTATAACAGATTGGCAAATACATTTATACGATTATTCCGGCGTAAAAAAAAATATACGTGTTGTTTGAATCACGAATTCATGTAGTAAAGTAAATTTAATAATAATCAAATACCTGAGTTATACGATCAGCATTAATCTGCTCTACGGTTGGAGCAGGATTATTGCTTTTAACTGCAGTGTCGTTTTGATTTTCCATGTTGATTCTTTATTAATTATTTAATGTTCATAATATAACCTAAACTAACCAATTAATGTTAAGATTAAGGTTATGAATCAGTCAATGCTATACACTATACATACATAATAACGAGCACTGTATACACGGTGCAGAATACCTTTACAAATTATTTTACATCACTCGCATTACTATTCTTCAAGATAAAACTTTATTTAATACAATTATTCGCTTTACTAACAAACATCAACCACATATTACGATACACAAAACTTTCGTATTTTCGTAGATCACAGTTCCGTAGGTGTTCATTGGTCAAACAGAAATTTCTGTCACTGTTATTGGCTAAGAGGAAGCATAATTCATACCACGTGCGTTTGAATCTAACAGTCGAATATAATTGGTACGTTCATAATTAACAACTAATCGATTCGTTTTATGCTAACATATTAATGCAAGAAGGAAAAACGAAAACTGTTCAGTCCTTTCTAAACAGTAAAGTAAGTATTTCCTATATTTCATCATCATGCCTCTTTCGTTTGTTCATTCATTGGAAAAATTAACGGCCATTCCCTTTTGAACTTGTCGATATATGTAACTTTAAATGCAATAACATTTACAGATAAGATTGTGCCAAACTGATTGACTGTTCGCAATATAGAATTTTGCCATAGGTTGATATGGAATTCCAAGTATAAAATTATCTTTGATGTAGAATCTTAATAAGTGATAAATCTTTGAAAACTGTAGATTATATCGTGACAATTATTAGACGTATTGCTACAGAAAACATATCACATAAAAACAAATAATCGCAATGTCAAATCTAAGAAAAACTAGATCGAAACGTGTTAACGATTCAATAGATGTTAAACCTAAAACAATGAAGACTTTGGAAGACAATAAATCAGAGACAGAAAGCCGGAATATAATTATAAGCGATACACCATCTAAAGATGTTTCTGAACAGCTATTATTGGTGGAACATAACTTAGCTGTAGAATTAGGAAAGATAACATTTCGTTTGCCTATAGAATATGTTTATAGCCCTCTCGAATATGCATTTAATATACATACATTGTACGTGGAAAAGTATTGCACCACTGCAAAGAAAATAATGTTTCTTGGAATGAATCCTGGTCCGTGGGGTATGTCTCAAACGGGTGTACCATTTGGAGAAATTTCTATGGTACGCGATTGGTTAAAAATATGTGGACCCGTTGGAAAACCTGCCAAGGAACAGCCCAATAGAAAAGTGATTGGGTTTCAATGTACACGCAGCGAGATTAGTGGAAAAAGATTGTGGAGTCTTTTTCAAGAATTATGTGGAACTCCGGAGAAATTTTTTCAACATGCATACATACATAATTATTGTCCTATCGCGTTAATGGATAAGAATGGCCGTAACATCACTCCAGCAGAATTAAAGGCAATATCTATTTGCTTCTTATATTATCATGCTAGTATGTTCATTGTCACATATTTCTTTTAGGGAACAGAACAACAGGTAGTGCATACTCTATGCGACAAGGCTTTGGCAGATGCTATTAGAATTTTACAATCCGAAATTGTCATTGGCATTGGTACATATGCAGAGAAACGTGCACAACTTGTAGTTCAATCATCCAAACTACCTGTTAAGGTACTCGTATAGCATTGTTTTATTTTCCAATATTATTACTTATGATTAGAGCTATCATTGTTTATTTTAGGTTTTATGTTTACCACATCCTAGTCCGCGGGCAGTGAATAATAAAAATTGGAGTGAAAAAGCAACAAACAAGTTAAGAGAGTTTGGATTGCTCGAGTCGTTCACAATTTAGATTGATCGTTAAAACGGGGGCTCCCTATCAAAGAAAGAAAAAAAATTATTTGGTTTTATCAGTATTTATAATATTTATAATCGTTTTTGTTATTATTTTGTAACAACATTTTTGTAATCTTTATATTAGTAGTACTAATACGAAGATCTTTTAATATTGATAGTACTAGTACTATTATTGCTAATATAAAAGAAACAAAATGGACACTTTTAGTTGGATGGATGTTGCTTTACAAAAAGCTAATGATTCGTTAAAAGCAGGAGAAGTTCCTGTAGGGTGTTTATTTATTTATAATAATGAAATCATTGCTACGGGCAATAATACAGTTAATGAAACACGTAATGCAACTCGACATGCGGAAATAAATTGTATTGATCAAGTATTGGAGTTTAGTAGGAAGAACAGTTTGAACTACAAAGAAGTTTTTGCCAATATTGATGTTGTCGTTACCGTAGAACCATGTATAATGTGCGTATCTGCATTGTATGAACTACAAGTGCACAAAATTATATATGGCTGTGGCAATGATCGTTTCGGTGGTTGCGTTAGTGTTTTGGAAGCACCGAGATTTTACAATTCGAAGACAACAATAATGGGAGGTATTAAAAGCGACAAAGCAATGGCTTTGTTAAAAGAATTTTATAAAGGCACAAATCCCAATGTACCGGAATCGAAGGTGAAGAGAAATCGTAAGAAAAAGGATACGTAAGTGTTCATAGTAGTAAGGTCTAAAAGTTTTGATTTACAATTTGTATTTATTTACACTTCATTGATAAGAAGTTGTATTTGGTTTTATTTTGTTGCAACCTGAGCAACAGATGTACAAGTAACAAACGGTACTTGAAATTATTTTAGATGAAAGTTGATTCATTTTATATTAACACACAATCTACTATTAATTGTGCACTGCCAACCGTGTATGTATAATAGTAAATGTATGATGGTTTATTTTTTGGCTGTTTATCATTTATTTGAAATAAAAAAAAATTCTTAAGAACACCATGTACTATCTAATTCGCATTTACCTTGGTACCACCTCACAAGTAATTGATTCTTTAGTGTATAATCTTTCAACACCATGTCTTTTGCCTGGAAACAATAATTAAAACCCCATGTTTAAAATATAATAAATAAAATTAATAGTTATCAAAAAAGTAACTTACTATAGGTGGTGGAAAAATTCTTTGAAAATCCATTTTATTTTGATGTTCCAGATAGCTTTGGGACAAAATCAATTTAGTTTCAGGTGTAAAACAAGGATTGCATAGTTGACATTCTACACGAAAACAATCAGTACATTCTGCACAGAGTTTTGGTAGAACCATTATATTCTTGTCAGCAACTTCCATTTCTTCCTCCACTCGATTTCTAAAATATAAACACATGTAAGTTCAATTTATTATAAGCTTACTGCAAAATGTTGTAAGTTTATTCATTAATAACATCATATTACTGTGACCTTATTTTTAAAGAATCTTTCCTGACTCTTTTTCCAATGCCGACTAATGAAAATAAATTATATATAATTTGTTCGTATAGTAATTGGTTTGGTGGATAATGTGCAGAAGATAAATTTGGTGACATATTTGCTTCCATGGTATAAACATTTAAATCTTCATCTAGAGCGAAATCAATTCTCAATAATTCAAAAAAATGTCTTCCATCACCAAACCGTTTTGCAGCCTCTTTAATGTAATTCTCTTTTGTTAATGTAATCTCTTTAATCGCTTCGTTTACACTATTCCAGACTTTCTCAGGATCTTTTCCTTGGGAGCGCACGTACATATCAAACGAGTCTTTCATTGAAAATTTTAACTTAGTATAATATGTTTTCAATGATGGGACATTCCAAATTGGCAAGTAATCATCACCAACCACATATTTGTCTAAAATTTGAGGATCAAATGGATAATATTTGATAGGGCAAAATCTGAAAAGTACATCTGCTTTGTATACATATACTCTAAGTGGATCAATGGATGTAATTGCAGTGTAAACGCCAATATCAAATTTGTATCCATCTACGAGGAATGGTTGTTGTATAAATTCTTGTACGAACGAACCAGCCACCGCCAGGTTTATATCGCTGACATTCTTCACGCTAATACCCCGATGATCGTTTGATTTGTGTACAAACATCTTCTCGGGATGTCGACTAACATAATTGAGAAATGCATCTCGTTGTTCTGGTATCTTAAATGCTGGTAAAATATAACGTCCTTCCGTCGTTGATAATTCTACTTTATTAGTAATGTATCCGCAACCAGGGAAATGATTGACACGCTGATGTGGTTTTAATTTACTTAAAATGCTGTGCCATCTTCTGAACGGGTAGTCATGTGCCCATAGTAAATCCCAATTATATGCATTATCAGTTTTTTTAAATCCCAAACGTTCTAATACAATAAAAACATGTTTTAAGTATCCAGTATCGTTGCTTTTTGTATATATCCAATACAATGGATTACTATCTTTGACCTCTGGTACTTTTAATTCTGTCTTCTTAAAGTCTTCTTGATAGCATAAAAATGAGAAAAATAATAAATATAATATTATTGGGCACACTATAGAATACAGGAAAACCCTCAAAAGTGTCTTCATCTTTAAACTCATCATCTGAGTGTACACTGTACCATAATCAACAATCTGTAAAATAAAACATCTTTTCAAGTGCTCAATTCTACATTATTAATTATAGAAATGTTAAATCAAAAATATTCACGAACCTGTGTTTGATCTTCTTTTTCCTGTTTCTTTTTATCCGACATGACTGAATAATTGAATCTAATACCATTTGGTAGCGTAAAACCGTCGAGGAAAACTCTATCTGTATTTAAAACGCTGAATCGTAGACGATGAAAGTACCGTTGCGATTTTACTCGCTACACCGCTCGCCTCACAATGGGAACATACTTTCGAGAACCGGTTTCGATTTATACATCGTACGCTATGTTGTATCTTATTGCAATAGTTTACAAATTCTTTTAAATTATTGACAACAAAACGAGGAAGTAATCATTTTTTAAATAGTTCCATAAAATAGACTTATAACGTAACTAGAACAATTTCTACGTGTAATTATTTTTTACCGGATACGTACGTTTTTATATCTTTTATATCTCAGAATTGAATGCATACATTTTTCATAGATTAAATATGAATGATAAATAGACAATTTAGTTCTATTAAAAAATATACATATTTGAGCACATTTAAAAATTGGCGGAAATCGCTCAGAGTACGCTACTGTATGGAACATTGCGCAGCATACTAATGGCGTTTCCTGTCTTTTTGGTTCTTGAATCGGTGCTGTGAGCATCTTTATAACGAACAAATGGGTTTCCAGAATATTTGGTACTCGCATCCGCGAAAATACGGACAAGGATCTAGATCTTGGTAAATGTTAATGTTATATTTATTTTACTCTGCTCTAAGTAAATAAATTTTAATTATGAAATTTCATTAAATGTAGTTGACCGCGTGTCAACGTTTACATTGTTACAATTAGTGATAGAAAATGTTTCAATTATGTTAACGTAAATTATTTATAACGATTTAAGAATATAAATTGACGCACTACTTTTTAAGAAAAATGAAATTCAAATTAACGTATTTTTTTCGTCGTTATAGTTCCTAAAAATTGTTCAAACCTAACCTTACTCTTAAGTACGATTATGTATGTTATTATACTCACAGTTTTTTAATGGCTACTGTTTAATATTGATATGTAATCGTGTTGTATTATTTTGCAGTCGGGCCTGTGCAAATAGGCATGGTTTGATACGCAAATATGGTTTAAATATTTGCAGACAATGCTTCAGAGAGTACGCTGCAGACATTGGTTTCAAAAAGGTACAGTTTGTTTTAAATGAACATACATAAATATGTTTGCGAATGGCGCTCAAATTAAATACTATTTATAAATCAACTTGTCCTTTATTTGCAGCTGGATTGATGCGAAACCAAAAGAATTGCTATAACTCTTCAAAATACAAGTGCAAACCCTGCGAGAACCATGTGAACAATATAATGAAAACATTCAAAACAGTAAACTACACATCCATTTCAATTGACAATTGGATCCTGCAAATATATTTGAAAAAAATTATGCTACATTGTATTTAATACAATTGAATTGATAAATAAAACTGATTTACACTTAAATGTATATTTATGTAGAATTCATTTGAACAACCTTTAGTTATCAAAGTATTTTCTGGCGGAAAAAAAAACTAACGTAAGGTCATTCTTCTTCATAAAATTATTCTTTACAAGCGAGCGGACATCTCAAACAGGTAACGTATAACATCATTTAACCTTTCAGCTTCCTTGCCATTATACGCGAAACTACGGATCTGATTTATATCGAAGAATTATACAGAGAAAAATACTTAGATACGCCGTTTAATTACTCAAAGTATAATTCATACAAATAATATGGTATTGTAGGGAACGTTTCTAAAAATGCTTAGCTCACGGTGCTCAGTTGAATATCTGAAGACGAATACATTGTAACGAACTGTCGGTAGGTTTTACGCGAGTTCATTTTATTTCATGTTCGACGATTGATCATTTTTATCTCAGTCCCTACTAACCGCAGAATAATTATAACAATTGAATAGTGTACTAGTAGCTGTAAGTACAAATATGTACTTCTTCATTCCTCTAAGTAATGTTTTATATGAGATGCCAAAATCTCTAATTTTAAAGACGTTTACATCGGTAAGTTCCAGACTTTTTACCCTGAAAAAATAATATTACCAATGAAGTGCTTTTTTTTCTTCATTTTTAACATCTTTTCTTACAATTAAAGCATGTGCAAACGATGTTATATCACCGGCGAAGATGAAATATAATTACGGAATTAATATTTGTACCCTTAACCTTACACGAACTGTCACCTTTGATTAGCATAATGTTACACGTATATAAATTTCGATTAAAAGAAAAAACAAACCGACCTTCTCAATGTGTTAAATAAAGTGTACGTTGACATATATACATTAATTCGTATGTAAGAGGAATAATTTGCACATAACTGTTTGTAGGCTCAGAACTATTTGGCCTTGACACCAGCCGAAGTAAAAATGCCACCACAGTTACCCTTGTGGAAATTGGCCACAGCCGCAGGACCGTATGTTAGGCTTGCATCTTTAAATGGTGCAATTGCTGTTATTCTTGGTGCTTATGGGGCTCATAGTACGAACGCTGGAATATCTTTATCTACTTAACATTAAGCGTAACATTCTTTCCAATATTGAAATCATCTTTCAGTTACTTAAAGTAATATTTGTTAACTTTAACTATTTTACTGTAATATTTTATATTTTCTAATTGAGACTGTTTAATTAGGGATTAACTTTTGTACTTTATCTGCAAAGTGTTTGCGCAAAATAATCCTCTATTACTATTACCGCAGGAGAGTATCCAGAGTCCAATAAAACAGACCTAAAACAAGTGTTTGAAACTGCCAGCCGGTATCACTTCATCCACTCGTTAGCCATGTTGGGATTGCCTCTATGTAAAGCACCATTCTTGGTACGTTCATAAGTTTGATTTAGCATTAGTATTAGTAGTTGCAATTATTATTACACTAATTACTATCATGTTATTTAGGCTGCAACGTTCCTAATGTCGGGTGTACTCCTGTTCTGCGGAACTTGCTATTATCAAGCATTTACTGGTGATAAACAATACAACAAACTTACACCTATAGGAGGAGTATGTTTAATAGCAGGATGGTTAAGCATGTGTATATAAAATTTTCTTAAACAAGGGAATAAATAAACGTATGAAATAAAAAAAAATTAATAGTAACTAAGAATGACGTTACTAATTTCTATTGATTGGGGTACAACGTCTTTTTACTCTGAAATAAAATGATCTTCTTGTATTTAAAATTGTTCTTAATATTATATGTGCCACTTAAGAAATATCGTTTATGTACTTTTAAGCACGTTTATGTTCTTATTTATTGAAAACTGCTAAAGAAACAAGTATCTGTTATGCTTTCGCAAAGTATGTACAATCGCGTAATATTATTACATTCGTGGAGCGGCTAAACGAACTTTTCAATGCTGGAAAATATATCGCAGTATTGGAACGGAATTTAAAAGCAATCCTGTTACGGTATAATTTTAGAAAATAGTCGTAGGTGATTATTAATGCCAAGCAACGTAATTACTAGTTCCCCGACTAAGTCCAATGCATATAAAACTAAAAATCAAAAGGTGATGTATATATATATTGATCATTTGAAGCAATGGTACACAATATAAATGTTGTAAAACAAATAGTCGCGTGTCATTTTTAGTTTTTTTCTTCTTTCTACTTTTGATCAATTCATATTTTCACAATTTTTTGTATAGAATCACATTTCTACAGAGATATAAGAAAGTAATGTACCTTGTATAATCCATTTGATACACCAGCTTCGCTGACATTATATCCATTCTATTTCGTATTATACAGTTGTCGTACATTTTTCATAAATAGATACTTTGCCTGTAAATAAGTGGATATAAGAATTTTCTTCGATTCACATTATCATTATGATGACCGGGTCTGGCGATGCTGGCTGCATTCTTTACACAGCTAAACAAAGTATTAATTGGACTATCTTACCTAGAATAAAAATATCAAATAAGTTTAATTGGTGATACATCGAATAAACTTAAATATAGAAGTGTTGCACGCTAATTCGCGCAGTGCTCGCACACTGAAAATTAAGCGGCGAACACAAGAGATCGATTATGAAAATTAAAACGATGTGATCGTAAATACGTAATTCTATTTGGAGTTATTTTTTTTTATATGGTGACGAAACATGAGCTGTTTTCATTAGCGCATATTGTTGTTGTTGGTTTTTGTTACTGTTTTCTTGTGATTTCATTGCAAATTGTGAGGCATGAGATTGGCGATTTATGGTGATGCTAAATGCACCACTGATATAAAATTTACTTACAATCTAATAGACGACGTCTCGTCAGACTAAATTATATTTAATTAGTAGAGTTTCATAGCAATATCATTTTTCTTGTTACTATTATATAAAGTATTTATATAGACTTGCGCATATTAAACTATATTTACAACTTTTATTAATTATTGTAACACATCAAAGATAAGTTTCCTAGAACAAGGCTGCTCCCGCGCTACCTGGTTCATAATACCACAAGAGGAAACTCATCATACAGTAGAGCTAATATCATCTTTGCACTTTTTTTTCTTTTTTTCTTTTTTTTTGATAAAATATATCACAATCCAAATTTATAAATAAAAAGATAAACATCAAATTAGAATTTATTTAAATGAATTGTTACTAAAAAATCAAGAAAGAGGTATCTTCGAAAAAAGCTCGTATAAAGTGCAAATGTACGGTTACTGAGTTTTCCAACCAAACACAGATATCTTTTGTAATATTATTTAAATGGTTTGAATAATTTTTTATCAACCTGGACAATACGATAGCAAAAGAGCAAATGGCGCGCCGGTTTTCCATCCGTTTCTAGGAAAGGTGGAACGAATGTTGCCCTTCTTGTGCAGCTATTCGCAACTTTTCCCGCATTATTTCTAATGTTGTGTAATCAGGCAGTTTTAAGTAATTAACACAAGTCATTACGGATGGTAGGAAATCGTCCGTCTTCATAGACGGGTCGAACGTTTTACGCACTATTGTTAATGGTGGAGTCAAACTCTTGAAACCTGTAAAATTAAATATTGTTGTTTTTCCCATAGATTTTATGAACACGTTTACATACAATAAAAAGTGTATTAATTCTTTAAATTTACCTCCGACTGGTAATCGTGGTGACCCTGTGACGAACTGAACGAACTGCCTTTGCTCTTCACTGTTATATTTTGACATAACTTCGAACAGAAAACGAATAGCACGAGAATCTGGCGTATAACCGTGATCAGTTCTACAGCATTCAGAAAGCGTTTTCATATCCCACTGTCCACCAGTTTGTGCGTGTCCACAGAACACAGCCTCAAGTTCTTCAGGGAAGAATAGTCTCAATTGTGATGGCGGAAATACAGATTCGAAACCTTCTCTAAATGCTTCCATTTGTCTGAAGACACCTTCATGTAAGAACCAATGGACTACCAACTAAAACATTAAATTAAGACGATATGAAATTCTGTCACGCAAAAATGAACTAATAAATATTTAAGCCACAACAGAAATACCTTGATATATTGATCCAGATTATAAATAGTTACAGGTATCTCGCTACCACCTTTCCGTAATTCGATGTTCTCGTAACCTGGTAATTCAAGAACAAGACCAAGATCCGAAATTGGGCAACTGTCTAAATTTAACGAATCTATTAGTTGTGCTTTTTCGTGTGGCCTCAGCGTTTGATCTTTTTCGATTGCCTCCTTCTGTCTAACGATTTCTTGTAGTCTACTAAGAGTTCGATGTACATCGGGACATACGTGAGCTAAATCGGATAATGTTAGCGTATGTTCTTCTCCCAATAACCAACGATAAAATGTTAAACTGAATGGTAGGTCCAGCTGCAGAAGAAAAAACAAAAAATTACCCTTATGAAACTTGCAATTAAAAAAATTTATATCACTTTGTTATTTTATATCAGTTCTATACCATTCTGGAATCGTATATCGCTTTTGCCATAAACTTTCCGAGAAACTTAAACTTTGTTTTAAGTTTCGCAAGATGGGACACTTTAGTGTTCCATGGGATGGGCATTGAAAATAATCCCTGTGGGGCATTAACATATCCGGCAGTGGTAGGATTTGTACTACCAAGCCAAAGATCAAGATCGGAGCGTTGCAATTCCTGAGAGACTAGAGCATAAAATTCCAACGTCGGACCAAGGCCAGTACCAACCTACAAGACGAACCATTGTCAAATATCGTGTAAAGAAATTGCATAGACAGAAAATCAGCTGTAGATAATAATGTATAATCATCAAACCTCATTGACATATTGCACTTCAAGTAAGGCCTTGCTAGACGCTAAGTCTTGTATAACTTGTTCCGCTTGCTTAAGAATATCAGTTCGTGAGATAGTTCGCTTTCTTCGTTCTAAACGCGGGGTAACGCGTTCTTGACTATCCGATCCTGATAATTCTGGAGCGGAATCTAAGAGACGTTGCAAAGCTCTGTCTCGATCAAATGATGTCGCATATAATAACAATTGCCTTGTCTCAAACGGAAACAGGAATGGACTGTAAGTCGATAAAAGCATAGTTGTATAACACAATTCATATTTAGCAAAACTCTTGCAAACTTTTTGATACCTACCAGACTGTAGCAATTTGTTGTAACCAGAGGGGTAGGTTTCCAGTCATAATCACTAAGGGATCTTGTAGCTGCCGACTTGCTTTTGCAGCTATTTTATTATTAATAAAGTCCTGGGGTGAAAGTAAGCTTATACTCTTCAAATGAGGGAATAGAATACCCCAATGACGATTTAGTGCGTGTAAAAGACGCAGTAGGCATAAACCGTCTAATGAAGCATCAGCAATAGTAACTGAAGGCGGCAAGGTGGGCAATAAGTATGGATCAAGTGGACATCGTTGTGGCGGAACTGTTCCTTCCAGCCACAAACTATCTTCTTTCCGTTTTGAACTGATCTTTGTACTTTTCCCTTTGCCTTTGCGACTACTACCCTGCGAACTTGAACCTGGTTTTGGCGACGTTGCAGTTTCTTCTTCCGGCACAGGCCTAAATGTTCAATGAATTTTGTCATTTAAATTATATTATTTAACTGTTTGTATGCGAAAGAAAATAGCGAAGTAAAAATACCTGTAGTAAATTGTGTGAGTTTGTACCCATACGGCATCGTGGCCAAGTGGTGGTTCACCGTCAGCTTCTGCCTCGGAGTGATCCATTCCAGAACAACCGAATTGTCTAACAGCCTGATAAACAGTCATATTAAATGGTAGCACTTCGTCTCCAATTAAAAATTGGAGCTTATGTTTTGCCGAACCCTGACTTATAACTACGGCTGCCTGTAAATATAAATAAACTTAGAACGCTGTAAAATATTAAAGAAAAAAAAAAAAAGATATGTATGTATATTAATATTACCAATGTGTCATCTATATCATCCTCGCTGTTATCATCGTCGCTAACCATAGATTCTGCCTCGCGTATTCTACCGTATCCACGGACCATTAAATAACGTTCAATTGCTTGCACCAATGCAAGAGGATCTATCTTTACAGTGCCACCTTTCCATTGTTTCAGATTGTTACAATCCGGGTGACGTTGGAGATTGCACTATAAAATTATAATACATTAATTTCGAATACTATTTTCATTTATAAATGTAGATCAATGAAATATATACTGTACCTTAAGCTGGTGCGTATTGAAGAACTTAAGAGCACTCGTACCTCCCCGACCAGCACCTGATCCTGCTGGTAAATCGTGTACCTTCACAGGAAATTGCTCCAGCTGTGCGACACAGCTATTCAATTTTGTTACTAGCGCACCAAATGCACCAGGATTAAGATCGGTAACATTGTTACCTTGCTGCATCTAAACGAGCAATACTTATGAAGAGTATTCCATTAGAGAAATATTTACTTATTGCTCCTCAATGATTTATACTTACAGTTGATTCTGCAAACAATTTCCAGAACATACGAAGACGATCGTAACGGTTACCCGGGGCATCTGTAGTTGTGAGGTAGTTGAGCAGAGCTTTGATAAGACCGCTATAATTCATTTCAAACGGAGATATATCACTTTCTAGTACTATATCCCGTAACTCTGTAAGCGCTGACAACATTTCATCCAATTCCTGCCAATACAATTGCGAATATTATTTCAATAAATTACATATAAATTCTAGAGTATTAATTATTGTATAGTCATATCGAGACGCGCTTACGTTCGATTGTAATCGTTGTATGGCTGCGGTAAGTCTCGAAAGGACAGTCATAGCAGGGTGAGTACATGGTGCATCATCCTGATATCGCACCAAGAACTGTGCAGCCTGTTCACGTACCCATGCTTTAGCCTTGTCTCGATTACCTCCTGTTAAACTTGAACTACTCGGTGGTTTCGACAGACTTGTCGAAGAACTTGTATCCCTTTTATCATTTGCAGAATTCGAAGACGATGATTTTCGACCCCATCTAGCAGGATTAAGATTTCCTAAGAAACGATTATTTTTTGGAGCGAAACCAGTGAAAAGTGATTCTGGTTGTTGAGTTTGTTGCGGTGTTGTACCGCCTAGCCTAGAAAATCTGCCCTTCTTATTTTGCCGTTTCCTTTTTAACACATCCCCGATCCTCCTAAGAAAATTTACAAACGTAAATGTTATAGCTTTATATTGCAAGCATACCAGTATATTCTTCCGAAAGTCGTACACTTACAAATGAGCACTTTGTGGTGTAGTTACATCATCTACGGTAGAATTTAATTCATTCCTGGTATGTGTTTCCATTGACGCAGACAAGTTTGGTTTCAACTGACATGTCGCGATTGTGCCGAACAATATATTACCATTTGTTGACGGAGAGGCAATTGGAGATGTGGCATTACTAGAAGAAAACATCGTGGTGGAAGAAAGTGAAGTATTCGACGGTCCTGGCTGTGGGCTGGGTAATGATGTACCTAATAACGAATAAAACAAGAGAAAAAGGCATTAATTTATTGTTTATACTAAAACAAATATAATTTAATCGATATCACGATAAATAAATTACCAGTACCGGAAGGGCACTTGGGTGGCGAAACTCCAAGAGGTACTTCAGGATCAGCTAGCTGACGTATTTGATGCAACACCCCCTCACGATGAAAATGAACTCCAAATACTTGTGGTAGCCTTTTCATTAATATGCTTGCCATCTGCAAAGCTCCAATAACAATTCGCAAATCTTGGGACGCCAGCATACCCGCTATATGTGATGATACTACTTGGTTCTTTAAAACATCCTACATTTAAAAATATTTATATATATATATATATACACATATACATATATATATATATATATATAAATAAAAAAGTGATAAGTAATGCGTAATAGTTTAGAGGATAGACTTTCTAATGTTATTTATAATTACCTTGAGTAAATCGGTTGAGGCATAATACACCATACGTAAAAGAGCTCGAAGACATTTACATTTTACAGCAGGACCCGCAGAACTGCTGTAAACTTCATATAACACAGAGAATAGAGTTCGAATAAACGACACTAACCATTCATTTGTTTCGATTACTGGAGGTACGACATCCATGCTATAAAAAAAATGTCGTGTTATAATATTTACTAGGAATTAAGTGACAATTTATTTCTGAAATTAACTTGGATATTCACCTGGATGAACAAGTTGGACTTTTGCCCTCTGTTGGAGGTGTATTCACTCTGCGGAAAATACTCCTCGCTACGCCAATATCTTCGTTAATTTGTTTCATCACAGTCAAGTCTATAGTATAAGTTCGTCCTAAAGAGGAAAGACATATCTCATCCTCGCCATTCTGAAATGCCATCTGAAAGAAAAATGCAATTATCCATTTTGCCACCGTTAATCAATGTTTGGTGGTACTTGACTGAGCATAATAATTGTAATACCTCGATGATTCTAGAATCAATAGTACTAAATGGATGGCAACAATGTCTTTCATCACGCCATTCCCAATGAACATTTTCTTGCTGATTACTGGTCCTTTCAAGTAGACTATTTACACTAAATATCCCATCTGTTGGCAACGGGGGCATTAGTTCCTCGATCAGACAAGTGATTTCAAACCATTCTTGCGGGGACCGTGGTACTAATTCTACATCTTCGGTTTTCACTTCCAAGGATCCAGTTAAAAGATAACTTAGAGTGAAAGCTATATTTTGTTGCAGTAGCAGCTGTGCCAAGTCGGGACAGCGATTCGATATCACAGAGAGCATTCGCAACACCGTTATGAAATTACCAATGCTGTTAACAGGTGGTGTGATCATAAGCTAAAAAAAATAGAAAAGATATATAAGAAACTGTACACGCCATTAATAATCGCCAGAATAAAATAATATAATACTGTTTTAAAGAAACAAGCAAAAAACGATGTATTTCTCTTACCAATTGTTGCAAATTCTGAAGAAGTTCAGCGTTGATAATTTTGTGTAAAGTTACAGGATCGTGTTGAAAACTATCGACTAAACGACTAAATGCCTGGCAAACACATTCGACGCTCTTTTTATCTTGATTTGTCAGTCTACTTGTCAATAACGGTAAACTATCGGCTACCAAGTGAAAATCATCGGGATGAAGATTTTGACAACAGTTTGCTGTAATTGTTAATGCTGCTCGTTGTGCCGTGATGTTAAAAAAATCAACAAATTTTAAGCAAGCTGATACTCCTCCCTAAAGATTATTAAAAAAAAAAGAAAAAAATTAATGTTCTATAAACCATATATCTGTTTTGTTTTCTTATATGGTTCATATTACGTCACGTGTCAAATGCTGACAATGTCAATCAATAACTCACGTACCGCATGCAAAATAGTTTTACTGTGTCGTCGCGACAGCATGGCCAGTGCAGTTAAACACTGTTCTGCCACATCCATACACTCGATAGACTCAAGTTTCTGTAGGAACACTGGAACAGCGTCAACTACAACTGTTGATGATCGAGGTAAAGCTTCCATCATGTAAGTAAGAGCACGGCACGCGTGTGTCATTATTACAAAATTGTGTTCTATTCCAAGCAAATTAATTAATGCTGCAACTACTTGTTTCACGGGAAAACCAGCCAGAGTGTCTTCGTTTCCCATAACAAGAATTTCACCCATTCCAATAACAGCTTGTAACTGTTCACCTTCGTCGTCAACAGCTTGTAGTCCAGCCAATAACTGCTGCGCTTTGGCAGCTAAAATTACAAGATCATTTCATAAATACAATATGCTTTCTAACAGATAAGCTTTTCAAAGGAGACTCTATAGGAAATGAAAGTAATACCAGAACTCGCGCCCATGCTTCTGTTTAACAAATGCTGCATTCTTGGTCCTAACGCACCAAAAACATGAGGTGGTAAGCCCCTAGCTTCAAGTAATGCTTGCAGCTTTCCAACTTCGCCATCATCGCTTTCACTATCTCCAGTAGTGCCCGACATACCTGACGGACCTCCACTTGCTTAATAAACCAGAGAAATGTAGAAGTTAATGAAATGCGAACTTTTCACCAGTAAATTAGAAAAATAATAACGTTATGTTGCTACTGTATTAAAAACAGTTTTCACATTGAACTCACCAGTGGCAGATGTAGCTGTAGAGGCTGATTCTTCTTCACCTGTCGTAGATACTAATTGATTGTCAGGAACTGTAGATGACACTGTTGTCGGAGTGGCACTATTTGTTACAGACTCAGTGCCTGACATTACACTTCCTCCAGAGCCTCCTTCTATCACTACTTTTCTTGCACGTGACGAGGAGTGGTGTCTGTATCCATTGGAAAAGTTATATCACAGTCATAAGAAAGATATATCAAAAATGTCATTAATTATTTTCTTTAGAATAAATCAGTCACCTGGAGCTTGAGCAAGTACTCGCTGTTTTGTCTTTCTTATGATGCTTTCCTGACGTTTTATTATTACTCGACAATTGTTCACTGGAGAGTTTTGCACGGGAGCGTAATATATGCTTGTGCGTTGGATGAGGGTGTGCAGGGTTGGCAGTGGCGGTTGCAGACACAGGTGGATTCGCAGTGGCAGTTGTCGTGCCACTAGTGCCTGCCCCGTCATGTGCCAACACCCCCCCACCACTCTCCACAGAATTACTGGCTGCGTTACCCACTCTGATGCTGGACTTTACACTCAAAACTTGACTACTCGCGCAGGTTGCACCACCGTGAGATTTTGACCCTAAAATAGCGAAATATTCTATTATTATTATTATTATTATTATTATTATTATTATTATTATTATTAGGGACGAATATACCAAGACTAGCATTGGTTTCTTTGGCTTTTTTTTAGGTATCCTAAAACTTCATTATTATCGTAAGCCTGCTTTAAAGAACAAAGGAGAGATAGAGAGACGTTAGCATACACATATTATGCTGTATGTGTGACAACATTTTTTTTATAGATACTATTGTTTTCTGTGCATAATTATAAGTATCAAGCGTTTTCGTTATAGTTAAAAGTCTATAATAAATATGTTGCAATTTATAATACAGTATGTACATTGTCTTTAGTGCAATCTATAACCTATTCGACCATTTATTCCTTTTTACAGATACACATGTTAATTGCACAACTATTTATAGCATTATGATTATTTCATCAGGAACATAAATAGATATACAACACATGCTTTTGTCCATTTTGAAATTTTCACAAATTTTGATTCATTAAAATTATGTAGTAAGATAAACGAGATATGAAAAAATATGTGTAACACTGCAAACAGATAATAATTTTACATTTATAAATGTAACACTGAAGACAAAAGTTAATTTCTTGTTTTCTTAATAAATTGATTTAAAAAGTATTGTAAAATTTGTTCTTGCATGTACCATGTATAAAAATATGAAACTGGTTGTTTTATATAACATTTAATAACCATAAATCTTTTTCACTTGAAATAGATTATGTAATGATATATAAATAAATATGTGCACAGCGTAATTGTCAAATTATATCCTAACTATATAAAATATGAAATCACATGTGTAATTATAATATTAAATAGTATTCATACAAAGTTTTATATCATTTTAGAGGAATATTGGAGATAACAATTATTTCATATATTTTGTCATACTTGTATGTAAAATTTTGTGTACCTTTTTCTAGAGTACATTAAAGTTCGTACATGTATGCATATATATATATAAATATATCTGCTTCGTTATAATGTGCTTGTTCAAAATATACATTTTTGCTCAACATTACTAGAAATTAACTATATTTACCTTAATTAAATCGACACTATCCATCCCAATAAATTAAATGAAAATATTTCATACCATTACCAATTTGGAGACATAAATTTAATTTAGTGAGAAATTTCAAAACTGAAAATCATAATTACTGTTGCAAGAATTTAGACAATTAAGATAAAGATCATAAAACTACAGAAAGTAATATACTGTTGTGCTGATATTCAATTTGTCAACTCTATATAACAAATAATACAAAGTTACAAAATAATAAGTCTCATATTACTGTCATTGCGTTGGCAAATAACATTCAATGTAAAAGAAAAGGTGGAGACAATTAAAAAATTTTTTTTTGAAAAATAAACAAAATGAGTGTATAACAAAAATTTCTAAATTCCACACTGTAATCGTAATAAATATCATGTAAACGTTGGACTCATTTGCCATACCTGTAAATAACTTAATTGCTTGTTACTTTTATTATATACTACTTGTATTAAGACATTCCATACATCTTCATACCTCATGAAGAATTTTCAAATGAAATTATAATCTCAGAGTAATAAAGTAAAGATGAGTGAGTGTATGAAATATATATATATGTACATATATGTGTAGAATTTCATCATTAAATTTTGAAGAGCATAAACATGTTGTGTAAGTTACATTGTATACCATTATTTACTATATAATATGTCTGGAGAAATAATGCCATGCATAAATCAAATTTGACATAAACAATTTATCCTGACATTAAGTATGATATTACTTGCATATGGATAGTATTGGGGAACCAATTTAGAGAGTAGATTTATAGTGATTTGTATTTATTTAAAGACATCTACTCATGATTTTGCGAGAGAAAATAAGGGTAAGAAAATGTAGTACGAAGTGGTGTACTCCTTAGGCTTACCTTCTTGATGATACGTTTGTGTTGATATTGGAAAAAGTGCTTTGACAGCAGACACAAATCCTTCCAGACATTCGCCCATCCTCAGGCCTAATGATACAGTCTGATCTATGACTCTTATTTTGGTAATATACTTTCCTTCTTTAATTTTAAGATACTCGTGAATCAGATCCTAATTTTACTACCCTATACTTTAGCCTACTACCTCATTAAATGAAGGTTGCAAAACACTGTTACAATATATAAATAAGGAGTTTTTTCTTTTTTTTTAATCAACCATGTTACTAAATTATGCATAGCACTAATATTGCCATATTAATGTACTAAGTATCTGCCTAATATTTGATTAGTTTATACGAAATTTTATTTATTTTGTCTATAACCAGGGTATTTATTCATTTAATTTTAACGTCTTTAAAAATTTTAGCTAGGAATTATAGCTTTACATTTTATCTCATTTTAATAGCATCGTGTTAATCATTATTGACCTTTTTAAAATAATTTAGCTGTGACCGTTTAGAAAATGCAGATGTTACTAGTACTAAAGCAACAAAAATATTACGAATTTAACGAAAAATAATGTTAAAAAGATATAGCTAACAATTGTGCTATTATGAAATGGATGATTATTATGTTCATTATTGATCATCACAAATTATAACGCATTCTAAATAATGGAGTTTCATAAATTAATATACTGATAATATATAAGTGCATTGAAAAGCAATATTAATTGTATGTATTATACGAAATCATAAGTTTTGTAAAACAACAAATCATCTTTAGATCCAAAGTCATTAATTTTTTTAAAATATAAATGCTAATTCGAGTTTTACATAAAAACAAGCGCACATGAATTAATCATTATAACTGGTACGAACTGTATTATTGTAATATTGCTTATAAATTGGTGTTATGATTTATGCATTTTGTAGGTTTTTAAACGAATATATTTATATATATTTAAAGATTGTTTCGATTGATTTAACTTGTATTATGTGTTCACTCAAATCACGCATCGCAATCTCATTGCAACCAACACTTTTCAAAGAATATAACAATAAATACACAAACCTCTTCCTTTCGATGTGGATGGATGACTAGTAACTGGCGTGGCACTTGATGTCGGTACCAAATCGTTATACGGCAAGTCTTCTCGTATACCACTAGATAGCGATAAATCGAAACTATTATGTCCTTGTGGTATGGATTGCGGATTTTGCGGCGTACGAGAACGAGTCCGCGAAGCGACACAGTCAATAGCTGTTAAATTCAACTCTGGCAAACTTGTTCTTGCAGAACTACGGGCTCTTGTACTGTTCCCACTAATATTATAATTTGATTGCTGAACTTTGTGTTGAGGCCTCCAATCAGTATCTATAGATGAATCGTAATCTTACAAAGAGATCTCAAATACCATTGATACGTATTCTTAATTAATGATGTTAGTTATTGTATATTAAATATTATATCATATTCTTCTTCTTAGTTTAATAAATATAATTACCCAGATATGATTCTAAGCCACTGCCATGACTTTTACGTTCACCTCTGGCTCTACTTTCTTGTTTGAAGGAATCCGTTGAGTGTTTACAAGACGTATTATTAAAAAGTTCAGAAGACTGAGGGTCACCAATGGTTTGTCTGCGTCTCTTTTCATCCACAGTGACCGGAATAGAACCAGTGCTCTGTCGTTTTCTATAACCACTGCTACCACTGCTAGAGCTCTTCCCCCTAACCTTAGAGGTATCTGCTGAAGCATTGGCCGTCTCTACAGACCCCCCTGATGACAATTGATCTTGTTGATCTGCCATAGATTAATCGACTCATGCCACTATACTGTCTGCGAAAACAAAAGATAAATGTGCTAAATAATTGCAAGAATGGAAAAGGTAATTTTATAAAATATCCCATATTGCATTCAATAAATATAAAAGTAGTCGTAAAATGGTAAAGATCCTTGGCACAATGTACATTATATAATGATAAGGCTGTAATCTATAAATGGAAGTTAAAACTTGAAAAAAATATGGTCGGAAGCAAATAAATTAAAGTTTTAAATAATGTTTTTCCATTTAATATTTCATAATACTACACTATGGAATACATTAGAAATAAATAAAATGTAGAATAGTAGCATGGCTATTAGATAGTATAGTATTAACAGATATCGGGCATTTCCATTTAAATCCCAGTGTTTTTAAATTCCTTCCTTTTAAATCCCTACCAACATTGTTTCGTCTATGCTTAGCTAATACAATAGCGAGCAGTTCAAATAAAAAATAAATAGATATTTCGACAAATAATGTATGTTATATAAAAGCATGTACATAAAAAAAATGTGAACGCCCGTTTAAAACTGTAACAAAGAAATGCGTATACCCACATTCGAATAATGCATGAAAAATAAAAAAAATATCTATACATATATAACTCTTAATAAAGTAAATTAAACAGAAATCACTTATTACGGTAAATCGGTGCACACTCGGACAAGAGGAGCGCAACTAAATAATACAGCAGAAGCGATGCGCAATTAATGTTTTCCTCCACGGTGAAAGAGATAGTAACAAACCCAAGAATCATAACACAAACACTACACAACTGGTGCCCGTTTATAATATATCACGGGGCGATGCAAAATTATTCCGTTGACATTACGGTACTTCTTCTAAGAATACTGAGATTGCACGATCGTCAACGAAGTCACGCATAAGCCCCGATACATCGTAGGAATAGAACACGAAAGACGTAAATAATTATAACAAAGACTCGTAAGCGAGCAAGCCACCATTTGCTTGCGAACAAGTAATGGAGGACGAGTTCTTTCTTCGTCTCTTTCTCTCTTTCGTTTCTCCGCTCTCATCACCGTGTGACCTCAGGTTCAGGTCCTCGAAAACGAGAACCCTAACTTGGATAACTATATAGTTCCTCGACGAAAACGAAAAGAAAGAAACGACAATAAAAAAAAAGGAAAAATGTAACTCATACAAAATACCCTAGTTACAGATAAGATTACCTGAATGTCGGAAAAACATGCCCAAGGCATCGCGAGGAAAATGTCTTCCCGTTGATGATTTTGACGAGCACAACGTTCCTCGTTACAAACGCGCGACAGAGAAATGGATTCTCGTGCTCGCACGTACGTTGGTGACTGGCTATGTGCACAAGCACACACCAAAAAACGCACCGAACGCACTGCCGAGGCACACTGAAGCAAGTCAGCGGAATGCAACGGCTATCGGGATCGGGTTGGTTAGAATTGGGAAGCTGGAGTACGCTCCGCCCACATCAGTGAAACGTCACACACGAAGTTAACGTAAGGTGCGTTCGAAAATTCGTTGCCCGCGTGGAGTTCAATCGCGAATTCACAACATAATTGCAGACACAAGACCGGCGCGAATAGCCATCTTGCTTTCAGCTTTTTTCAAACACCAACTTTTACTTTGTTCCTTATCTATAGTGTAAAATTAGCCGCAAACAGTTGATTGAATGTCAATGATGAATATTTTGAAAACGAGTATTTAATTATTCTATGATTAATACGCTTACGTAGGTACAAATAGGTATACTGCGTACGAAGTAACTGAAATATATCGTATGCAAGGTTGTACACTGTTGCGACATACTATTCCCTTCATATTATTTCCCATATATATCCACGATGAGGAAAAAATTGTATTTTCAAACGAAACGAAAAATAAAGTTTCTATGAATACATGATACGCGATACATAAAATGTTATATTACCGTTCGTCTTTCAAACATGATAAGGTTACCAAATAAAAAAATCGTATATTGAACATTGAAGAAAATACGTTATATCTCGAACAAAATAACCTTATATGTTGCAGTATGCGATAATTGATACACGTCACACCATTTAAATGTTAGCCACTGTTAAATATTCGACGATACACTATCAAAATTCTTTATTGCCTTCTTAACCAATCTTTTAACAACTTTAGAACGTATACAACAACATGCTACTGTGGCAATGCAAGATGGAACAGTTAACTTATGTTTCTCCTTTTTTCCTTTTAACCGAGTATAAAGTCTGAATGATTATAGAGCGATAACTTATTATTTTTATACTTTGTATAAAAACACAAACCTTTAGAATTACGATGACATAAGGAATGATGGGTCCTAGTTTTCATTGTTTGATCACGACATGTATGTACACATCAACCCACGATTGGTTGAAAATCTCGTTCAGCAGTGCCTAATTGGCCGATAAACTAAAATATTTCTCGAATTATGTTAAAACAGGTTGCGATAAATGAAGCCTGTTGGCGAATATATTGAACAATTTTTTTTTTTACAGACAGTATGCATATCATACATTGCTCTGTTTTTCTTGATATTCTTTAGTTTCATATTAATATCGTTACTTACCGAAATGGGGAGCTCCTCCCTGGAAGTACGAACTCCAGTTACGCAATGCGATGTACGAAAGGACACGTGAAAATACGGACTGTGCTGTCAAGTCGATCAGAGCGTCGTCTGCTACGATATCTCGACCGTGGATTATATAGGATACAGGTTGTTTCAGGCGATTCAACTAAAGCACGTGCATTCCTTCATGTTTAGCCATAACGTAGCATTTCTCAAATTGTAATTGGACGATCTGTACTATTGGTTTTATCAACCAATCACGTGTGGGACAAAATTATGGCTTCGTTTCATAAAAATGGTGCTACATACATAACAAATAGAGTATTCCTTTATAAATATTAACAAAGGCAACAAACGTGATTTGAAAGATTGCTTGAAATATTTCTTGGAAAGTTTAGTGAAAAATTACAGGTGACATATTTTTGGAAATATTTTAACTATTAATTCACCGAGTTAAATATTGCATTGAACTTTGGAAAAAAGATGTGAACAATTTTTGTTCGTCGTGGGAAGTCTTAAAGAAATACTTTCGAAAAAGTGATCCATTGTATTAGTATACTGAAAACATTTATTAAATTTCGCTATATTTTTAGTTTCAAACAATTCCTTTTTAATTTATTATTAATTATTCTTGATAGCCGTGATAGTAACTGAACTATTTTTCGTTAATACTATATAACAGTTGTTTAAAAGATTCTTCATTTATAGTTTGTAAATTGTTTGCATTATTTTCTGAGTTAGTAAAGCTTTGACCTATATTTGTATTAATGATGTTCATTTCTAGACCAGATGTTGCATTATTAAAGGCACTGTAAGGTTTTAATATATTTTCTTCTTCTGTAGGTGAGGATACTCGTAAGTGTTCCATTTCACTTGTCGGCGAAGATAATCCATTTTCAAGAGGAGATATTACCATAGAGAAGAAATCATTTGTATTTTCTACAAGCAGCTTCTCATTTTTTGAGTTTGCTATTTTGGAAGATTCATGGGACTTTTTAAATATAATATCATTAGGAATGTCGGTCTTCCATGTAGTCCTCATTTGTTCGTCTTTATTATTTAGTCCTATGTGCTCTTCTAATTTTTGTTCTTTGCTCAAAACAGTTGGCAATTTTTCAACGTTTGATTCTTTAGTTAAGAGATGTTGACCCTGAGTATTTATTATTAATACATATTTGTTTTCATCATTATTTATAATATTTAGCATTGGTTGATCTTCTCTTGAAAATTCTTTTTGGTTTTTACATAAGTCATTACTTACACCTTGTACATTAGATAAATGTATAGACTGATCAATTGTATTTGTTTGTTGTACATTTCCTATTTGCTGTGTTGGACACTTATGAGTTCTTTGGCTTACCTAAAACAATAAACAGTTAGCAAAGTTATATAATTCCTTTTGTAGTTGTAACTTACCTTATATCTGAAACTCTTTCCGCATGTTGTACATTTATAAGGCATTACACCTGTGTGAATTCTACGATGAACTAAATATGAAACTCGTTGCCGGAAACATTTTCCTAAGAAAATAATAGAATTTATTAAGAAAAATTTGATCCACGTGGCATTATTTCATTAATATGTTATCGTAAAATGTAATTATAGTTTTTAGTTGCAGAATAATTCAAGTATATGCTATATAAATATACAGTTGCTGTTGATATTTAGTGGTTGCTTACAAATATAAGCTATATTTGTTCAAAAATATAACAATAATCACAAAACATTGTTATACATACGTTGCAGAAATAGAACAATCCATGTTAAATTGTTAGTTATAACTGAAATCAAAACGTGCATTATTCTAAATTTCTCACAACATTTTTTGCTTAGTATCTATTCTTCAGATAACGTACCACAAGTTTCACACGCAAACGGTTTTTCACCTGTGTGAATTCGTTCATGATTGTGCAAAGTAGATAATTCTTTGAATGATCTGCCACATGTTGCACATGTATGTGGTTTATCATCTTTATGATACAATCTATGCTTGTGATACGATTGCTGAAAGGTAAACGTTTTGTTGCATATATTGCATTTATAAGGCATCTCTCCTGAATGTAATCTCTTATGTTTCTTAAGAAAATACTTCGTTGTGAACATTTTACTGCATACATCACATTCCCACTGCTTAGCTTCGTGTGTTTTTAAATGCTGTATTACATGTTGCTCCTAAAAAAAAGTAGTCAATTTATATCATTTTTCTACAAATTGTTTACATGTAGATTTCATTTAGAATCAACTGATATTTAATTACCTTCTTAAATTTTTTTCCACAAGTAGGGCAACTGTATTTGTTTTCATTAAGTACAAGTTCTATCTGTCCACCTTTAGCCAAAGATCCTGAAAATATTTCTTTGTTGACCATCTATATCTATATCTATTGATATTCTTTTAAATATAGCACTAGTAAATTACCTAAATTATATCCCATGTGTGCTACTCTCATATGCACCATTAGGCTTCCTCTCATTTTAAATACTTTGGAACACAAATGGCATGAATAATTCTTCAGAAAAGCTTCAGCAGCGACGTTCAGATCTTTTTCATTGATTGTGTGAACCAATTGCTTATGTAAAAGTAAAATATCATGATCAAGAAAATGAAAGCCGCATATATTACAACGTTCAGTCTTTTCTTTTGTTGTCAAACTTTTTATAAACTTTAATTGTGGCAGAATTTCTTCGAGTTTAAAACTTTCATTATGACCTTCGCTATGCATCCTAGATGAATTTTCGTGTATGTTTTGTTCATTAGCCCTTTCTAATAACATATTATTATATGCAGTAGCAATGTTTGAAAATTTATTCATCGTTACTACTTGCTGTTCATTATAATTTTGTTCGTCATTGAAACATTTTTTATTCTCTTCTGATCCTTCTATTTTATTTGTAAAATCATTGTTTTGTTGCTCACAGTGTTGATGACTTTGTAACCAATTTTTAAAGGTTTCAATATTTTCATGCTCCGTTTCAGAATAATTTTGTGCACAATTTGTATGCTTAACGTTTTCAGCCGTGTAATACTGTGTAGAATAATTTAATTTTATTGTTTCGTGTAGCATGCGCGGAGAACATTTCTCTGCCTCTGTTTCTTCAGTTGTATGAATTGTATCTATCATTTTATTACCGGAAACTGATTCTTGGTTCAATGTAGCTAGATTGGAGGTACAATTTTGATCTTGAATAGAATTCTGCGACTTTGAACTGGCAGTTTCACTTTTTGCATTCCGCAAGCCTTGGGAAGATATTAGACTGTTCTGAATATTTATGTCATTTTGTAAAATTCGGTTGGAATCTATAATTTGTACTTTAGATGCATCCCAATCTTGGAGCACAGTATTCTGTACATTATGTATTACTCCTGAATTATTATTGCTAATGACATTTGTATACTTTGATGGCTCAGTTGCGTTATTATTGTTCAAGTTAATAGTATGACTGAATAAATGTATGGTAAGTTTATCAATTCCAAGCAATACTTCATTGCACACAGGGCATGTAAGGGGTCGTGTCGCCACACTAATTAATCCTGTTCGCAATGCATCCAATGTTAAAAAACCTGGTTGCGAGCACAAAGGGCATGCCAAAAGTCGTGCACACATATTTCTTACCGATCTTTATTTAAAATCTATTATAATCTCAGATATCAATTCTGAATTATATTAGAGCTCGCTCGCAATGCAGCTTTGCATTATTTTTTTTTTATTTTTCATGAGATACCACAATCTCATCAGTAATTAGATAGTACCCTCAAAGAAATAACAACGTATGATTTTTCAATCGTTTTCATTTTTATTAGCAAAAATATCGAATGCTGCAGAAAGTTGACGTCGAGCGTCGAAATATAGAGAGTAGAAGACCCCAAGTTTCAAATGACTGATCAATTTAAATTTAACATTGTCATCTATAATGTTATCGGGGTTATGCCTGAACTTGACCCAATAGCACAAATTAAAGACCAAAATCATACCTCACATATCAATAATGATTAAAAAGAAAAGCTTAAATGAAACAAAAGTTTTTCTTTTTTTCGAATGCACGAAATAGAACAGTGCTTCACATCTGAATATCTAATTATAGATTGAGGATTTCAGATATTTGTCTGGGATTCCTTTGATTCTTTCCGCAGTGTGTATGACGATCTTGAAGCTATATTTAGAGGATTAGGAGCGGGATATTTAAGACAAGAGAACATGGTAGAACTAAGGATACTTTTATTAAACTAAAAAAATATAAAATTTGTAATGTATAAAAGCATTAGAAATAATCACACGTGTTTGTTTTAATCCATCTGTAACGGTACGAATCGTACATAAATAATTGGGCCCAAACGCTACTTTGTTTTGTTTTGTCTGTTAATTTTTCGCGATCCTTCACTTATTAAAAATATTATGCCTTTATTAAATTATTATTTATATTGGAACAGTAGCAGTATATCAGACATAATAGTGACTAGCAAAACTTTGATTATACTGTACTTGTACATATCGTTTGTTACAAATGTATTAATCAATTAATTAAATTGGGCATTTGTATGGAGCTCCATCCTTGCAACAATATTCTCTCCCAGTCGAAAGATTTGTGTTAATCCATTCATTTTTGCAGTTCTTAATAAATAAGTAAGCCTACTTAAAAAATATGTCAATTATAATAATGCATAAATAGGAAGTCACTTAATTTTTGTAGGACCGTGTAATTAAACTCACCCTTTCCTTGTAACAGTCGTGTTCTATTGAACTGCATAAGATTTTCGAGCTATTTGGTAGATACTTAATGATCTGTAATAAAAATACCATATTTTTGTTACTTTCGAATTTGAAGTTACTAATTACTAATTACCAATGACTTTCATAAAGAAACTAACAGTGTCCAAACATTTATTTGTGCAAAGTCTATTTCCAGCTGATGTACAGTGAAATTTTCCAGGCTGTTCATGAAGAATAGCAGGAGTTCCTGTTGGGGCCTGTTTACTACCCTTTTTAAATTGTCCACTTAAAAATATCCCACAAACGCAACCAATCGGAGATTCAGTAGTAGAAGTTTTGACCATATTATTTAAACCTTTTTGTTTAGTCTTATTGTCTGCATTTGCAGACAAAAAACAAAGAAGTAATAGTAGATATGCTGGGTACATTTTTCTGTGTAAAAAAAATTCTTGTAATTATATGGGATTGTATATAAAAATATTTCATTCCAGCAAAATTATATTAATTAATAACGATGTGTAACAGAAAAATAATTGTGAATATGTACAAGTGTGTTATTCAATTGAATAATACTTACATTAATTGAATTCTATGCACCACTTGCATCAAGTAAGAAATGTCACCAATTCGATGCTGGTTTTGTTAAAGGTGCTTTGTTATGTCAGCAATTAAAATAGGTCGCATAATATGCAATCTTTCATAACAGTGCAGCTTTTGCAATCATACAGTGCCCGGTATAATTCACTGTGTCCTTTATTTATATGATATAATTACAATTTCAAAATGCAAATACATATATACAACAGCAACTATTTACATTATGTACAGTGATGCTTCACAACCTTTTTTATAAGCTTCGCATTGCCTTGTAAAACAACTTTTTCGCCATTTGCAACACAAGTGTATTCACATTTCATAATTTTTCTTACGGAAATAATTTGCACCCTGATTTCTATCGTATCACCAGCATAACATGGCGCTGGAAATGTAAGGTTTTGTTCGACTACTATGGTTCCTGGACCCGGTACTTTTGTACCAAGCACACCCGATACTAAACCATTAAGAAGAGCACCATGAACAATATTGCTTGTCGATTTAACATGTATCGTGTTATAGTCTCCAGTTAGTTTGGCAAAATTCAATATATCATCTCTTGTGATTGTTCTGAAAATTGATATCTCCTTTCCAATATTTACATTTCTCACAACACTCGATGGTCCTGTGCAGTACCTTTTTAATAATTCCAAAAATGTCTTTGACTTTAACATTTTAACATCGACTAAATATATTCATTCAAATATCTTCTGTGCTTTTCGAATTTTCAGGTCTGCCTTTCATTGCAGTATAGTCTTCCAAAAATATTGTTGCCAAATTTTTAATACGATTGTTTTCGTGATTTGATAAACTCTGTACCTTTTCAATGATATTGCTCTTTATTTCATTCTTGGATTCAGGTGTAATTAAAAATATTAAACTTGTGATTACAGAAAGAACGATATCTTCATCTTGCGAAGAAAGTAATGAAGTTAATAGCTGGATGCCTTGATTACGCAGAATGTATAATTTATTTATGGGATCTGAAATACCAATTGTTAACTTCATGTCTAACAAATTGTTAAACTTATTTTTCATTGTATGATAAATATGTCAGTACTTACCAGTGCATACATTACAGATACCGCCAACTGCAAAACATACTAGTTTCTTATTATCTTCCGACAGAGCATGAAGGAATAAATCAATTATTTGAAGCTGTCTTATGTACCCATAATTAATAGGATCATAAGCAAAATTAGCAAGGTTTGCTAATACCTGTTCCTTTGCCGCTGTGAATGTAATTGATGACTGTATTCAATTTTTACCTTAAGCAATTATATTATATTATTCTCTATTCGTTACCTCTAGATTTGCTGGTTTTAAATTCTGTAGCTAAAAGCTTCAAGAAATTATAACGATCGATAGGATTTTTTCCCGTTCGTTTTATTAATTGTTTCTTGGTAGTAAACATTGGAGAAGCTATTATATAGAAAAAACACTTGAATCATTTTAATCGATACTTTCGAATAATTCAGATCATACCTAAGTGAAATTTGTCTTATTACGTTCAATATAAAAAGGACTTTATCAGTTTCTTTTATATATCGATTTTGTTTTTGTAGGTTTCTACATGTAAATCATTATATGCGATTGAAATATGTACTTTGGTTAATATTGTTTCCTTGACCTATTTTGAAAGTAAAACATTTTCAATGTTTCTGATATATTTATAATAGTAGATACAAATATTAATTTCCCTGCGTACTATAAGGGTCAGTTGTTAACTAATAGAATTATCCGGATATGACGTTTCAAGATAACTATCCCTGTATTATATTCATGTTATATCTGCATTTAGTTACAATTGAAGTTGTTACATCGCAAGAAAATTAATCTGATTGGTACACAAACTATTTACGATTGTACAGCTCGCTAATAAAACCAATCAGCAGCTTGATATTCGCATCGAACGTGAAGTGAATCTAAGCGCATATTCGAACATACCACGTATCAACCATATTTGTATCAAAAGCACGGGAACGTCGTTGTGAAGTCATGGTTAACACGTAGCCGGTGTTCAACGTGTCTTCGTAGACTCTAGCCTAGAGATTAGTGGTTTGGTAATTTCTTGCGGGCCGCTTGATTTGCAAAACGTATTGAATTGGAAAGAAATGTTAATATGTTGAAGGGTAATGTTTGTTGAAACATAAGGAAAGTATTTTCCATTACACCTTAACAATTTCAAGGAAATATGTTGCCAAATAAATCATCCACGTCGAATACCAGAAAAGATATGTTCCCCGATAAGAAATCAACGTCCAAGCAAATGAAAACCTCAACGTTAACGAATGCCGTTGGGCTTAGTTCTCTCATTACTTTTACTGTTTTGCTACTCGCTTGGATCTCTGGATTTGCCTCACGATTGTTTGCGGTAATTCGTTTTGAAAGTATCATACACGAATTCGATCCTTGGTACGTATACTTTCATTTTATATGGGTATTTGCTGATAATTTAATTTACCGCTATATTTCGTATCGTACTTAATAATGATAATTCATTTACTTAAAAGCAGAATCCGGTTAATAAAATAATTCCATTAAATATGTGCACGCGTACTTTGTATCCGCTTATTATCTTAAAGCCATGGGATTGTAAAGTAGAATATTCATTATTTTATTTTATTTAGGTTTAACTACAGAGCAACAGCGTATATGGTACAACATGGATTTTATAATTTTTTGAATTGGTTCGATGAAAGAGCCTGGTATCCATTGGGTCGTATTGTCGGTGGAACTGTTTATCCTGGATTAATGATAACATCGGGTTCCATACATTATATATTGCATTCTTTAAATATCCCAGTGCATATACGGGACATTTGCGTGTTTCTAGCTCCAGTATTTAGTGGCCTTACTGCCATTTCCACGTACTTATTAACAAAAGAAATATGGAGTGCCGGAGCTGGTTTATTTGCCGCATGTTTTATTGCAATTGTACCTGGTTACATTTCAAGATCTGTAGCAGGCAGTTATGATAATGAGGGTATTGCTATTTTTGCCCTGCAAATTACATATTATCTTTGGGTTAAATCAGTTAAAACCGGCTCAATTTTTTGGGCATGTATGACTGCTTTGTCATACTTTTATATGGTATCTGCATGGGGTGGTTATGTTTTCATTATTAACTTAATCCCACTCCATGTGTTCGCATTATTGGTGATGAACCGATTTAGTAATCGCCTTTTTACAAGTTACACCACGTTCTATATTTTGGGACTCTTGTTAAGCATGCAAATACCATTCGTTGGTTTTCAACCGATCAGAACATCAGAACATATGGCGGCTGGAGGTGTCTTTGGCCTACTAATTTTTGTGGCAACTCTTAGGTAGATCGATTTAATGTAATGTTTAATATTAATTTAACGAGTACTTTAATGTAAGATACACCCTTTTGTTTTTATTATAGATATTTAAGGACTGTACTTACAAAGTCCGAAATGAAGTATTTCGGGGGAGTGGTCGCAGTTACAGCTGGTATTCTCCTGCTTGTTTTAATATTTTTGACCTATGCAGGCATCGTTGCACCATGGAGCGGACGATTTTATTCATTATGGGATACTGGTTACGCAAAAATACACATTCCAATAATAGCTTCTGTATCCGAACATCAACCAACAACATGGTTCAGCTTTTTCTTTGATTTACATATTCTTATTACAACCTTTCCGGTTGGCCTTTGGTATTGCATTAAACATATTAATGATGAACGTGTGTTCGGTAAGATTCGATTTATGAAATTAGTTGTTTGTTAAAGTTACGTGTATATACTGTTAATAATAATTGTTATTTACAGTTATATTGTACGCTATAAGTGCAGTTTATTTCGCTGGTGTAATGGTGAGGCTTATGCTCACTCTAACACCAGTAGTTTGCATGCTTGCTGGTGTAGCATTCAGTGATCTACTCGAATTGTTCTTTAAAGAAGAAGACAATGAGAGAAATGATCAAAGTAGTAATGGCAGCGAAGAGGAAAGTGAAGAGGAAAGGGAAAGAAGCCCGGGTAGAGCATTGTACGATAAAGCCGGCAAACTACGTAGAATGAAACATGAAAGACCTAGGGGCAATGGTGATGGATTAGGCATTAATCTTCGAAATGGTGTTGTCATTGGAGCATTTATGCTAATGATGATGTTCACGTTACATTGTACTTGGATTACAAGTAACGCATATTCTAGCCCTTCGATTGTTTTGGCATCATATAGTAACGATGGCGGCAGGGCTATACTCGACGATTTTAGAGAAGCATACTATTGGTTAGCACAAAATACACCCATCGATGCTAGAATTATGAGCTGGTGGGATTATGGTTATCAAATTGCTGGAATGGCTAATAGGTATATGTTGTTTAAAAATAATACCTATAAATTCACATTCTCATATATCTTTGTAAAGCGCTATAAACTTATCTTTTTTTTAATATAGGACGACACTAGTCGACAATAATACGTGGAATAATTCACATATAGCACTGGTTGGAAAAGCAATGAGTTCAAATGAAAGTGCTGCTTATGATATCATGACATCATTAGATGTAGATTATGTATTAGTTATTTTTGGAGGAATGATTGGATATTCTGGAGATGATGTTAATAAGTTCCTTTGGATGGTGCGAATTGCAGAAGGTGAACATCCACAAGACATTCGGGAAAGTGACTATTTTACCGAAAAGGGAGAATTCCGCGTTGACTCTGAAGGTTCACCTACCCTTTTGAATTCACTGATGTATAAATTAAGTTACTATCGATTTGGGGAAGTAAAGATTGATTATCGATCGCCACCTGGTTACGATCGTACACGTAATGCCGAGATAGGAAATAAAAATTTCCAATTAACATATTTGGAAGAAGCTTATACAACAGAGCATTGGCTTGTTAGAATTTACAGGTAATTTTATAAATTTTTTTCATCATGGTACAGTAATTCAAATATCGATCATTTTTATACCTATCTATAAACGCTATAATTTTAATTTTAGGGTGAAAAAACCAAATGAGTTTAATAGACCCAGCATTCCACTATCCAAACGAGTTGTTGCACGTAATGCCAATTCATATATCAGCAAAAAGGTGAGAATATTGTATTTCATATAATGAAAAAATCTTTCTTTTATTTATCGAAGTGTAAGTCGTATCGTTTCTTGTTTCCTGAACTATCGCATTGTGTAATTTTGAAATGTAGTTGAAGTTGTGGGGGGTTGGACATTAATGTTTCAGACAACACGTCGCAAGAAAGGTTACATAAAAGGCCGGCCAACTGTTATTAAAGGACAAAAACCTCAAAGAAGAACTACGTAACATACATTTATTATCTAATTCATAATAATTTTCAAATACAACTTTTATAATAAAAAAATTACCGTCCCTTGGATCTACCACAAATTATACCTCAAACTAAGAATTTAATATCATTAGAAGTTGAATCGGTTGAAATACAGAATAAAAGAAATTTCCTACATTTCAAATAATTGGGACAATTTTTTAATAAGAATAATCTGAGGAGGTGAATTCTTGAAATTCCTGTTCATTACAACGCTGCATTGACTTCTTGTTGATTTTTTGTAAGATTATTAAACAATTATCTATGTATAACACATATCGCTTGGATGAATTATATAATTTCTACATTATTCAATTTATGTGACACATTTTTCAATTTACGTTTTTTATCAAGTTTAAAGAACAATATCTTGATGTATTAGAAGCTTTTCTGTACTTAACTAGTTGTAATTTTTTTACATAATTCGTTTTTCAGTTTACGTATGTTCGTAAATGCGAAATCACAGTAAGGATGCAAATGATTACACTTTCAATTATCGATCAAAGAATATGATGAAAAATTTAGCACGCTTTTGTAATATCTGTGTAATGCACACTAAACTTCAATAAGTAAACACACTAGCAAAAGTGAATTAAAAAAATGTTTATTGGATATCAGACAGGTGAGATCAGAGGGATTAAACACATGTTATGCATACACAGTTTATTGTATACTATCTTGTTGAACATTTGTAAGGACAAACTTGTCACAGAAGAAGTATTGTACTAATTTAATACTTGAGTTCCATTTTTTTTTTGTTTTAAATACGATATAAAAGTTCCGACTCAATCATACTATTTAATTTCGTAATTTTTCTTTTTGCTTACTGATCTTATAAAATGTGATCTTACTGATCTTACTGATCTTTAATGTCATATTTCACATTCAATACTAATGTCTAAACGTTTGGAGGTCTATGTTATAGCTATTTTCTAACTAACAAGTATATTATTCGTTTATGACGAATATAAATCTCAATCTGGTTGCTATCTTTGGTAGAAGTATTTGTTCGAAACGTCGAGGAATTATAGTTAAAGCAATGTTAACTACACAATATACTTGTGTCTATGATCATTGTGTATACTTAATTATAAAAAGACTAAGGGGGAAAATATAAAATAAAACAAGGTTGTAATACATACAATTGAAAATATTATTTTTCCTCATAGATACAAATTTAACAAAGTAATATGGTAATACTAAAAATAATGAATTATAAGTAATCGTTACAATTGTAACGATGGAGATCAATTAATAAGAAGTATAAAATATTGCTGATAAATTATATATTGATTTAGTATATATATGCGGGGAAACGATAAAATATTATTTATGCAATTTGCAGATGAAATGAAACAAATTAAACATTTTTTCCTCGGGAAAAGGAATTTTTTATCGAATGCGAACGTTCAGGATATAAAAAGTCAAGTAAATATTTGTTCAAAAAGGCCTAGACAAATCAACAGGTGGTCTTAAGCAATATATTTTATAAATAGGTTATAGTGAACGCAAATGTCAAAATCAGCTGATCGGTGGTAACAATTTTGTCAAGGTTACTAGATTTTTAATTGTTGCGTATTCATTCATTAGTCAAATATGATATGTACGACAATGTGTTAGAGTAACAATTACATATTATTCAGTTCAGAATTCTGAATATAATAAGACCGATTAGAAGACTATGATTTGGTTAGAATGTAATATTAGTTATTTTATAAATATAACTTTATATCATTATTATGCTTGTGATACGATAACTATGTGTATGTTTTATATTTATGTTTTATATTTACTCAGTTTCTCCCACTACCGTAACATTTTTTTTGCTACTAAACTTGAAAAAAAAGGTATTGTTTCTCACATTCAAACTATATAATTATACTACAAAATTTTGTATAGTATGTTAGCTATATTGTACACCGCTTTTTAGTTTATCAATCGATACAAATATAATAGTGTTTTATGCACTTAGGACTTCTCGAAAGACGAATCTTTAATTTCGTGAAATGGTTTTCCCCATTTTATAAAAAAAAAAAAAAAAAAAAAAAAAAAACATTGGATGTAGTATGAGAAAGTAAAAAAATTTCTTTTTATAATATTTAATTTATCGTAACGATTATAATCTAAGCAGTCTGGACATTCACCGTCGGATAACATTATGGTCTAAAAAATAATTGAGTTCACCATAAAAAGCTAAGTACAATTTTGTTCACATTGAACAATATATATTTCAAAATATTAATAAATTCTGCAATTAATAACAAATCAAACGTAATTGCTCTAAATACAACATAACATTAAGATATTGAACGAGAAGAAAAGTTGTGCAAATTGAAGGAACAATATATTGTCACACGTGCTTTTTCACTTATTCTGTTCCGCTAGGAAGCGGAGAAAACAAAGGGAAAATAACGATCTAACGAACTAAGAGACCTGCAAGGCAATTAAAAGGTTATGTTAAAGTGAATAATGAAGAATAATCTAATGATTTGTAACAGAAGTTATCTGCAATCATGTAAAAGTATGTTTTTCTAAATTATCATATAAAATTAGTTAACACTTAAAATGAACGTAAAATGTTTCTATACCAAATTCATAATGATTATACAATGAATTCAAAGATTTTTCGCATCAGAAACTGTTCGTGTGTGCTGTGTCCGCCATTTTGCTTCCCTTACATCTGACATGTCTTTCTAATGTTATTATCGATGAATGCTGGAATTTGTGCGTGAATCTTCAATCTCGTTAGAGTGTATTTTGCACGAAAAAGGTCGGATTGCTTCTGATTGGGCAACAACCTCCATTACTGTTGGGTGTAATTTCCATTGTCCCAACCTCGGTTAAACTAAACGAAAACGAGTCCGTAAAGGGTACTTCGTGAGACTAATTGTGAATAGTTTACCCTCGTTATTGGGATATAAATATGCGACAAGACTCATATCGAGAGTCATTCTGACTGTATTATCGAAACTTGATTATAGTATTTTGCACAGTGTCTTATTGGCCATATAAGGAGTGAACATAACCAAACAGTGTTGATGTCCAACATTCTGTACTGTTGTCAACATCCGAGATAATACGCTTATTATTAATATGGCTTTGACTTGTCAAAGATTATCAGAACACTTAGAATCAACGTTCGATGATTTGATGTTCGATATAGCGATGTTATTGGAAAATGTGTAGAATATATGTAGCAGTGAATTGCTATGCGAGGAAAGGACTGTTTTTATCCTGATCTAGCCATGGACTAAGTTCACGCTTACCTGCTTGAACCAGGGGACATTAGTAATCATTTGATATCCATTATGTACAGAAGTATGGGAATTAAAATTTAAAAGTAATACATAGCTTTAATTAATTCTAGGTATCATTGACTGCTAAAGTATTATTTGCGCATAGGTGTAACGACTCGATTTTTATTGTCATTTGAATATACACAAAAGTTTTGTAACATTTCGCCTGAAAAATTTGATATTGAATAATAGAATAATCGATTTTAATCTTTCTACTGAAGCACGTTCCATGACAAAATTAAGTTTTTTTTTTGTACATATACAGATACATGTAAATAAGATAGCTGAGTGCACACTGTATTAATATTATTATTATAAGTAGTGCACATAGACTATTTTATAATTTATTATTATACTTTGTACAAAAAAGGAAACAAGAAAATATCATTTTATTAGTCGTATTAACTCTACACGTATGTAAACATTCGGTGCACGAGTAAAGCAAATACAAAGAAAAAAGGAAAACAAACCAAGCTGTGATACAATACAATAAAAGTAATTTTTTATTTTTTTATTCTCAGTATTATGGATACAAAAATATTTATATACGGACTTGGATCTAGGCACATGGCGTGAACTAAGTTTTATCTAGAATAGGAAGAAGATTGATTTTGGAGGGTTTGAGAATGCAGGTAGAACACGAGACAAGGAAAGCGGTAATCAATGAAGGTCCCTATATCCGAAAACTCAAACATGGACAATAAATTGAAGTTTTCGGATCGCTTGAAGGTTTTGCTGAAATCTGAGGCTCGTCAAGATGTCGACCCGTACATTTTCAGTGAACCAGAGCCATTCGCTACATCAGCTGGAAGGAATGTTACAATAGTGTCACCTAAGAATCCTAAAGTAATGCAAAATTGTAAAACTATTAAGACTAAAGGAAAATGTATGAAACAAAGAATAAGGATAACGTCCATACCAGATGCAGTTTTCAAGCCTGTACAAGATCGTGTTGTAGAATTAGACGTTGACAATAGTGTCGGTGGTGGTGGTGGCAGTGGTAGTGGTGATGGTGAACATATAAATTATAAATTTGCAAAAGTAGTCCAACAGAAACAACATCGTATCGAAAATTTACAAAGACTAAGATGTAGAAGGCAAACCCGAGACCATACATTATTGTATTATCCTAGAGCCGGAGATGAAATATCAGACAGTGATTCTAGCGGAGATGAAATGACAGTTTATCAACATTATTGGTTTTCTGGAGAAAGTAGTTCAACGTTAAATCGTTCTGCACGCCTTTCTCAATTACGCTCCCAATTAAGACGAAGATTACTTCAGTTGCATAAAGGTGGGACAGACTCTGAAATTTTGTTACGCGACAGAGCTAGGTGTTTATTGGAAGCTGCTTATAAGGATCCTGCGTCTACTGCACGAGCTTTAAATGATTCTCCGGGTACAAGCAAAGTGGTAGATGGACCGCTTTTGGTCGGCGGAGTTTGCGGAGCCGATGGATGTCAACAGATATCTTTACCCTGCACTCGTCATTGTTCTCGTCACATTATGTTGAACGGAGATCAACTTTTATTTGAACATTGCACTGCCAAATTTAGTGATAATACACAGTGTTGTATTCCTGTGTTTGATGTTGCGCACGAATTACCTCTTTGCCCGGAACATGCAAGGAAAAGGGATAATTATCATCGTAAAGCCCAAGAGTCTAAACCAAAGAAAGCTCGTAAAAAGCCGGCATCTCCGACGATTCCCAGGCCTAAGCCAAAATCTAGGCCAAAGAAAAGAAAGCGGCCACCAACGAATAAACTTGAACCTAAAGGTCCTACCTTGGTACACGAAGAGAGTCAATATCTGAATCAAATAAACTCTAGTGAAAGTCAGACAAAAACTTTGAATAATTTAAATACTGTAACACAGGGAAGTTCGAATACTTCTAACTTGAATCTAGGACTAGGCCTTAGTCTTGGAGGTGGACTTAAAGTAGATCTGGGTGATCATGAAGTGTTTCCATCTTTGGATCCTGCAGAGCATGATTTTGGCAATGTGCTCAACAATTTGCCTGCCGATGCTTTTAATGACTTATTCATTGGTAACTATAACATTATTTTTTCTACTGTAAACTAACATTTTACAAGATATTGTTCAGTTTAATTCATAAGATAACATATTGCAACGGATGCATTTATTCTTACGATCGAATCATGATTATGATGATAAAGAGAAACTTCTTATCTTACTTTTAGAAGGTAGAAATGGCGAGTATGAGCCATCGAGAGAAGAGGAGGAAGAGTTAGAACGAGCATTGGAGGCAGTAGATAAGGATGTTCGGAATTTAGAAAGGATGGGGCAAACACATGGACTTTTAGAGCCGGCCTTACTGGCTCAACTAATGTCAGATATCGCTTCGTAGCCCCATCCATTTTAATAATATAACAATTTGAATACGAGTTCGCGTGTGTTCCTTACAATATAGAAAGAAATACTGTTTGTGTCTGTGCTGCTAAATGTAAGATTATGTTTCTGACTTTCATTATGTAATTATAAACATCCAAGATAATGGCAGGGATTGACATATAAAAAGTAAAAGGAAACAGTAATTAGTGCTAATTAAATATAAATTTCATTGGGTACAACATCCTGTGGCTAGATTGTTATGAAAAGGATTATACTTTTTGTAAACGTACAAAAATACCTTCCTTTTTGGAAAGCATAAAAAGGACCATAATCTCTCATCTTCTTCTTTATACTATATTTGGAATTTCTTTGTAAACTATTTGGAGTATATTGCAAAAGTTCAACTAAATTGTTGTAGTTATCACAACATGGCAATAATTGGCTTTTCAAGTAAAATAGGATATAGAAGTTTAACAAAAAAAGAAAAACTCATACAATGTTATTGTCATATATTTGAGTTTCTCAGAATATATAAATTCTTTTTTTTTCTTGTAAATCAATTCAGTTATGGTAGGAATTAAAAACACGATTTATTTAAAGAAACAGATCGATGTATTATTTTCACTTCTAATGATTTTTATTATATTTCTAAGTACCCTGATGTATATTTGCAAGAAATATTCGTAAATAGTTTCTCAGATATATAGTGAAAGAATTTTATATAACTTCTCCAAGTTATGTAAAATTAGCAATACATTTTACCCCAAATTGAAATTTTTCATTCATTTGGCTAAGTCAAGGATTATGTACACTTATTATCTTCATTTGCATATTTTCACAAGAACATAACTTAGTTTTTGTTCAAGCAGAAGTTGAAAGTTTTTTAACAAATTGTTTTCTACTCATCAATTTTCTTTATAGATTCAATTGCATGAACACATGACTGAACTTTAAGAAAAAAAAAACATATACACATAAATAGTCATATTCATTTTTATCAACTATCTGCTGTAATAATATATGCAAATAATCGCATAAAATAATCTTGCTGATATATGCATAATCATCATCATCATTTCCTTCATTTTGTATTATAATCATGTAGACGAATGTTCAGTAGTAGATAGCTGTAACATACAATTAAAGATTCAATTTAATAAGAAGTGCCGAAATAGTTTCATTTTTGATATTTTTAGCAATTGTAATATGTTTAAATTTCTATTGCAGCCTACAAGAAAAGATGACACGCTGTGCATTATTTTATTACCAAGAAATGTCGATGTTTAAAGTAGAAGATTTCATGAATTTTAACGAGGCACAGATTCTGAAGAGTAAAACTAGATTGCTCCATTTAATTATAAGAATAACTAACTCGGTTACTGCCATTTAACATTTAAATGATTACATCGGAGGCACCGATACTAGGATTATTCATGTGCGTGTAATATGTTCAAACTATCATTTTAATACATATCGTAATTTAAATGAAATGAGATGTTATATTGAAATCAGTTTATAGATTACAAAAAAATAAAAATCGTTAGAGTAAATCAGCAGAAAGAGTTCACGTTTTACTCGGAAATTCTACACTTTTTTGTGGGATCTAGCTTTTATTATCAAAGTCTCTGTGCCAAAAGTAATTGTGAGGTAATAATTTTTGTAATGTGCACATGCGTGTCTCTATTCGTGGACAATAGGTCGCAATGAAGTATATCTTGAATAATAAATGTTTTAGCTAAATGTAAACCATCGCCAATGGACGGTAAATTTGCCACTTGTAAATGGAAAGAAAAACAATATAATTTACAATTTAACCCATATTGGGATTAAATTAATGTCGTATATATATACATATACATATATGTATATATATTGTTATTATATATAATAGTAGTAAGTAGGTACAGTAATTATTTATATAAGAACAATGCAAAATATAATCATAAAACTGCATTGCTTGAAATGTACCTATATGTGTATCTCCTTGTAAAATATCAGCATTAGTGCGCATTATTAGGCATTATCAATTATAATAAGCATATTTTTTACATTGTCTTATTGTACTCAGTTTATCCATCCTGATCACATGTCCTTAAACAGTTCTTCTTGAACATATGTGTCTGTGTTTATTCGTTTCCTATGTGATAAAGAAAATTATCAGTATTCTTGTCCTGTGGGTTTATTTTTCAAAGTATGTTGTGTATACTTTTGCTGTAATTTCTCCTATACTGTAATAATTGCGAACAACTTCTTATTTTTTTAAGTAAGTGAATGATATTAATTATTTGTAATACTACTTACTTCAATACTATTTACAGTATAGTAAAAAAAGAAACAATAATTATAATATTATTTGGTGGAAGACTTTCAGGAAATTAAACATAGACACATTAACTCAATTATTTACTTGTTATTAATTCATATTATCATTACGTAATTACACGAAAAATAAAACGGTCATGAAAGAGCAATCAACGATTGGTTCGTGTTCTGTTTATTTTACTTTTCTTAGATTTTAATAACATTACTTTAATGATGCATTTGATCGCATTCAAACAAAATTTTGCGCTATTTTGAATTGTACTCCGCATATACGTATGTATGTTATCTTTTTGTGCTACTTTGAAATTGTGTAAATTGTTATATATCCACACAGTATTAGCTTATGCAATAATAGAATTATGCAGAGTATCAGTGATTTAAATTAACACATACAAATATACATATATTATTGTGATACAACTGGAAAAAGATAATGAAATAGAATACATAATTTTTTCTGTATCTTGTATAGATTCTTCTAAATGATATAGTTTAGTATCAAAAATATTTGTAACATAAGTTCTTCTCAAATTAATTTAACGTAAAAAAGGAGCTGTAATACTCACAAAAACTATAATAATATAAAAACAATTTTTAAAATATGTTTTTCAAAATGTGATAAAAATGTTCTTAGCTAAGCATCCTAATAGTTTGTAAAGTATTTTTCGGGAAATAGTTAATCTAGTAGTGTGCCTACTGAATATGTATCTGTTTCTTTATGTTGTTGACGTTTAATTTCTCTAATTAACCACTTCTTTCTTCCCTGTTCTCGTGCAGCTTTGTAGCCCCTTGGTGAAATAGTAATCGGTCTCATATAAAAATCTTGATTCAAATTAAGCTCCGTTGGGAACATCGATAGTCTCTGAATCTTTACTGAAGTTTTCTGTAACATTAAACAGGAAAAGCTAACACTGATGTTTAATAATAAGTATATATGTACAGTCAGAAAAGATTGGGAAAGACCTACCACATCTTCCGTTATGCCTTTAGTACTTTTTCTTTCATACTTCTTACTTTCCGATAATTGTATTTTATCGGGTTCTTTTTCTTCTTCTATTGGTGCTAACATTATATCATAATTGGAACGAGTTTCACCCAAAATTCCGATTTTGATTCCAAATTCGTGTAATTTATGTTCTTCAGCAATAAGAGCATTTTGTAAATAACAAATGCGCTGATCGCTTGGATTTTTTTCTAATCCTGTAGACAATCATGTTTTATTAATTTCTCTCAGAAAAGGGCTACAACATAAATAGCATACCTAAAGATAAAAGACGATAGTCGCAATTGGAGTATATCAATTCTTGAATTAATGGAGAATTTCTCAATAATTTCCTTTTCTCCTGAAGTTCTCGACCCTGCAATATTCGGATGTCATCAGCTAACATATCTTGGACTATTTGGCTACTATGAAGTCTTTCTGCCATGTTATATGCTTCACTCCTAAACAATCTATGCAGCTCTACTTCTATAATAAAGGAACCACATTTTATTATAACATAATATTTTACTTATTGCCCAATACATATTATATATATATAATTATTTGTGTCTTAAAGCTACATACCTATCAAATTAAAATAGTTGCGTTCTAAAGCTACCCAAACAATACGATGCGTTATACCAATTAACACTTCAATAATTCTTAAATCTTTCTCTCCTTGTGACTGCGTTAATGAATCACCTTTGTTTCCACCCATCATATGATGATACTGTATAGTATCTTGGCAGCCTATTATTAAATCAGCATATTCTCTGCCTAGGATACATCGAAGATTTTGCATTTCTTCTGCGTATCTAAACCTATAGCCTTGAGCTAAAGGGTTTGGCGCCTTTTTCATAGTAGCCTCGCATTCTTTCATTAATTCCTCCCATGTCAGCACATAGTATTGAAAATAAATTATTACAGCTCTTAAGAAGCGATCAACAATGGGTAAATGGAAGAAATTTACAAACTGAGGAGTTATTGGACTGGCCAATAGAAACATGACAAGATCCTTTATGTCTTGTAAAATAACAACATCCGGCTCATTTGGAGATACTTTCCGTAAATAATATTTCCTAAATTGTAACTAAAATTACAAGGGTTTCAGTATGAAAGACATTTGCAAATACTTGCATAATTAATGTCTCAATTTTACCCTGCTTACCTTTTCACGTTGGCTTAAGGTTTCGTAAAAGTTTAAAATTAAATAAGCATGCGGACTATATACCTGTGACTGTTGTATAGGATCTGATTGTTGCTTAGCTTTTTTTACATGTTCATCCTCAATTTTTTGCGTACTTTAAAATACAGAAATAAATAAGAGTAGTCTAAGTCTATATCCAATTGTGGGAATATATGAAATAGTTTTTTATTCATTACGAAAAGTTCATTACCTTACTAAGATTAGTCCATCAGAAATTTCGTCCCATGCAAAATGTTTGTCTTCCATTTTTAAATATCAGAATAACAAACCATTATACTCTATCTCTAGAATCGCCGAATTAGCAAAACCTCAGGTTAAGTAATTGAAATCTGAGAAACAATCACTTAATGGTATATAATTCTAGTATTGCTTATATACACGTGAATATTTCGTAAATATGACAAGTTAACAAAAAAACTATATTCATAATGAATGAATAACGTTTCAACGGAATTAAAGAAAAAACATAAAGAACTGTTTTGACTTCTACAATAACAATATTTATTGTTAATTCTTATTCCATTTTATATCATTTCGTTAAATACAAGGGCTCCATATCAAGCAAATGGAAATAAATGCAATAAATTTCTTTTATTTATTTTAGTTAGCATTTTATTTATAACAATACACTTATTTATTATATTAATATTTGTATGTTACTCAGTTGCATTCTCACTTTGCGCAAGTAAACGATGTTTTGGAAGAATATTCAAAATTGGTTGATCTTCTGGGAATATTGCTTTGCTTGGTAACATATAAAATGGTACTTCATATTTTATTTCTTCATCTGGATTAGAGGTGTAATGCATTAGTCTACATCTTACTTTAACTTCTTCACGGTTATTAATTCTCACGGTCACATAAAATTCTTTATTCTCGATGGATAGATCAGGGCCAGATATATTTTTGTTTGGAAGAGTTATCGCATCATCAGGTACAATAATTCCAGCGTCGCGGAAAGATACTCTTAAATGCCATTTTTCTATAGTCCATGGTACATGCATGGACATTGATATCTTTAAATAAGTCTGAGACAATAAACTTATTGTTCTTTCTACAAATTGTGAACTAAATAAAGATGATTTCCTCTTCTCAGTTTCATCCTCAATTATATATTTCTTCAGATTTTCCGGAGTAGCATACACAGCTAACTTTGGCAATATTAAAGCTTCATAAGCTTTCACATAAGAAACTGAAACTCGTTCACCCTTTTCACCTATATTTTTTACAGTTTCTAACAGAACCAAATCAACCGTTTTCTGCTTTTGAACATTCGTATCTACTACGAGATCGTAAATAAAATGTTTGTGCGTCAGCTTTGCTCTATGTTCATATTTTTTATGAAGAGGTGCTGGAAATCTTCTTTTCAAAATGAATGTGTTCTAAAGTGACGAATAATAAATGTTTATTTGTTTATCAACTAACGCATTAGTTTCTATCGGACTGAATAATAAAATATTACCCGGCTTTGCTGTTTCAAGACATTAATTTCATTCGACAAAAGCGTCGATTGCGTCTTTAAATAATTAGTACAAAACTGCGTACACTTTAACATATTTATTTGTTTCTGTTATACATATAATTACGAAACAAACATGCTAAACAAACATGGAACAATGTAGTCGAACGGTGAAGTAGTTTCAGGTAATAATATGTCCCATAAACGAGCTATTAGATAGAGTTTACATCTTATGAATTTTCGTGGCTCAACGCGACTGTCATACTGACTCAGAAATCCGACACTGATTTGAGCGTCCTCTGCTCACGAACAGTGAACAGTTGAAGCCCCTGGTTTCATGTGCGAATTATTAAATAGAACAGATGCAGTTCTACTTAATTTTGTCCCAATGGCGTTGACAATAACATGTCAACTATTTGATGGTGTACAGTTTTAATGAGGAAGATTTTTGTTTTGAGTTAGCATAAACAAGGTTAGAAAAGCTTAAATCGTATTAAGAATGGGTAACTAAAGATTTGTTTTTGCAGAGTGGAAAAAGTTAAGGGGTATAAATTTTGTAATTTTTGAAATATCATTTTTTTTAGATGATTTAGAACAGCAATGCGAGGACGCGCTCTTTGAATTATGCGATGCTCGAGAACGATATCCATTACGATGCTCCGATGAACTAAAAAAATCGATTAAACTTAGAAACAACGTAAATGTAGTATCTTAATGTGCAATTGCCTCCTCACTTTTATATCAATATTTTAAGCAAAATATATATATTTAAAAAAAAATTTCTTTACCGAATGTATTCTGTGTTTTAGATGCTGGAAGTATTTAAAAACTCAACTGTGATAAATAAGTCAGTTATTTGTGAGAAAAATGAGAATTTCAATATTATGTTTAATCAGGATAAAGTGTCCTTTGACCATTTGGATGATAAATTGCAGAATATTATAAACAAATTAGATAATTTAAAAGCTGTGATGGATCAAATAGAACGAGAAAAGACATGTTTGACCAACAAACTATTGAATGCTTAAATTGATATTATTTGAACAATAAGCTGCCTTAAATAACATTATGCATGTATTTATTATTCACATTCATCGAAGTACATATTAATAAAAAGAAAGCTGCAAATGTATTACTTATGAATTAAAAAATCGAACTGAAGATAAATAATGTGAAAGAATTAATTTTGTGTACATCTACATATATAAATCTATATTCATACATAGCTACAGAGGAACTTTTTCATTCTAACTATGAATACTTATTTGATATGTATACGCCTTACGACAACCTTGGCACCTCTTGTCATATCGTGAAAAAATTTCACCATTTGTACGTGCATTTCGTCATCGTTGTCATCGTTAGGTAGGTCTGATCGCTTTTCTCTGGATCTAAGATACTTTTGATTCAATGAATTCCTTTTTGTTTGTAAATATGAAAGATCTTGATAAAATTCTTCTGTGATGTCTTTTATCTCACCCATTGGACTTTTCTCTACTTTCTCAGTGCAATTATTTTGTTCCTGCGATTTTTCGTTTTTTAGTTCTATGGCATTCTCCAAAACATTGGCATCATTCAAACTCTCTTTTGGCTCTTGGAATGACGTAATTTCACGATGTATTTCTTTTTTATCGTCTATGGATTCCTGATAATGGTTTAAGCATTGAGCATTCATTAATACATTATTATCTGTTTGACCTTTTAGTTGCCCGTTAATATTTTTGTTTTTTTCTTCAAATGCCTCATCAGCTAGTTGACCTTTTAATTGCCCGTTAATACTATTGCCTTCTGCTTTAAATGAAACTTTATAAATCTCAGCATTGATTTCACTCTTTTCATCTTTATTATGTGAAAGAGTGTGTTTAACTGATAATTTATTCTGGAGTATTTTTTGCAATGGCAATGGTATCTGGTTCAGGGCAATAGCTTGGTTTGAAATAACTACTGGGACATTTGATTTATTCTTTTTTGTGTCATTAAAATTAGATTGATACACCTTATGATTATGTGTTTCATTCGGGGCAGAATTTGAAAACGTTTCGCCTGATTTCGTATCTAGATTATTATTTGAGCAATCATACTTTGTATAGAATCTTGGCTGTAATGTTTCATTAATAGAAGGATTCAATGGATTCTTTGCTATTTTGCTTTCCCTAAACTCTTCATATTCTATACCATCCATTAGCAAATCCTTATTTAGCATGTCTTTTAAACTTTTTTTGTAATTATCTACTTTAAGAGAGGATGGAGAAGGTTGACAAATTTTATTCTGCAATACTTCCGGTATTATATCTTCGTCTACGACGTCCTCCTCTTCTTCTTCCTCTTCATCATGCTCAAAATCTTTAATTTCTGAATAGTTAACATTATTTGCAACACTTGTGTTACGATCAATATTTGAAAAGCTTGTACCAGCAATTATACGTTCTCCAATCTCGTTGTTCAATAGCGAGTGTTTTGTATCATTTAACAAGGGTTTACAGTCTTTAACCATTTCATTTCGGCATTTGTTATCATGTTCGTTTTGTTTTGGCACTTCTATCATTGTTATCAAGTTTTCTAAGCCAAGCAGACTAGAATTCCGTAAACGTCTTTCACCTTGTTCTGTTTCAATTTCTTCTGAATTTTCCAATACTTCATCTATTTCCAGTTTAGTTTTTTGTTCTATGACAGTCACAGCATCTTGCCCCTGACGAATCGTGAACATCAGTCCTTCCATGACCAAATCTGTAATATCGGACGATCGTGCTACGTTATCTAGCGAATATTTCTTTTTCTTAGGGCTAGGTGAGTCTTCTGTTTTTATAGAATCTAAATTGGTTTCCGTATGTTTTGTATAATTGCTTCCACTTATTTCTTTGAAACCGTAGTTTTCACTATTCTGTTTTGCATTCTCTATTTCTTTTTCTATCAAGTATTGATATGGCAAATTAACAGAATCTACATTTGTATCGCCAAAGGTCCTGCAATCATTTAATATTGTACTGTTACTAGACAGACAAGTGTCTTTATATTGAATAGAATTCTTTTCTATAATATGTTCGTCCGATTTGTCAGAATCTACATCGTTACGAATAACGCCCCCCGCTTTTAAACAATCATCATTACTTTCTGTGTATTCATTATGCAGTTTTATATGTCCAGACACTATGGGCAACTCAAATGATGTATCCGTATTTTTACTAAATTCATTTCTACCTTCATTACTATTTAATTGTTCTACTGATTCTTGATTTACGGACTTTTCTAAACTATTATCAACTATATTGTTATCTAGTTCGATACTTATATTCTTGGATTCTAAAGTCTGCCCTCGAATGTTATCACACTGATTACTTTTCTCAGAAAAATCGTCCTTGGTGGAACGTATTAAACATGTTTTACTTCTTTTGTCATTTATATTGCCATTATCATGCCCAGCATGTAAATTTCCATCCTGTTGAAAAGGTTGGGCCATTTTTATGGTCAATACAAATGCATGAGAGCATGCCGTAACAGATCGTTCTTTAAATTGCATTATAGCAAACATTTTATCTGGCCTAGTCCATGGCGTGCGACCTGTTTTAAATATTTATTGAACATTAAGAAAAAAATGTTTTATCAAGACTTTTTCAACTGATTCAGGATTGTATTTATCGAAAAAAAGGATACCAAATGTAACTAAGAGATGGCTAGTGCCGAATTGTTGTCCCGGTGATGGTTGACTTTTTATAATTCTTCTAATTACCTTCATTAACTCTTTTGCATAATTAAATTTCTTTACGTTCCTACAAATACATGTGTCAAAAGTCTATTCTATTGTTTCCTATTATTTATCCAGTATATTTACCTAGTAATACGATGATATCTAAAAATAAATTTATACATATTGTTTTTATGACATAACCAGTATGAACCAGGCACTGTTAAAACAGGATTTTCCTCTTTTTCGGTCCAATCAATACTGCTAGTCTTTCGTACATATATTCCAGGCATTTTCTCTCCGGTATTAAGTCTTGAAATAAGGGAACTAGCTTTATTGAATCTTTTCGTCCAAGCGACTGCTTCACTATGATAGTAAGATAATATAATACCCTTTGCTGAAAATGTACACATATTATTTTTATGCAAATATTGAATATTTAAAGGAAAACCACATATTTATCAATATCTACCCCTTTGATAACTTCATTAATAAATATATCTACCACTGTATCCCAAGGAATAAATTCACTGCAACACGAACCATAAATTATTCTTCTTCCTTCTGTGTATATACCAACAGATTCTACCACTGTTAACGTATCTACAAATAATAAAATACAATTATGTCTATATTCATTATGTACAAGCATGTGCTGTTTAATTACGTTAACAATCATTTCACAAACCTTTATTTACGGCAGTAATAATAGAAATAAGCTTTAGTATCAATATTAATATAGACACAACAAACGGTATTAAGATATTAAACGATTTCCACAAAAACAAGGTCGCAATGGTAAGAAGAAGTGTTGCATTGACATTCACACGAATATCCTTGTATAATACAAACTTTGTAACATTTTTAGCTTTTGCACTTTTATCTAGGAGTTTTAATTTATTTCCGTCAACGTTTCGAAAAAACAATTCACGCAAAGATTCATCTTTGACAAATGTCGACGACATTAATAAAAAATTTTCTGTTTGTTATCTGCCCTGAAATTTTAAAATGTCGTATTTTATACGAAAGTTATTGCTTGTATATACATCATATATACAATTATATATCTAGCAGCAAAATATAGTTTGTTAATAACGATAATTTTATAATAGATACTTTACCATAAAAAATATGTACCTATGATGAATGAAGTTCTTACGTGTATTGAAAAAGTCATCTAACGCCGAATAGCAAACAATAAAGAAACAAAAAGAAATGTAGGTTCGGATACACAATCTATGTGAACAATTCAACTGTGTCCATTCATTTGTATTTAAGGCACATAACCAAATTTCATTCCCATAGATGTAATAACATACAGTACATTTCACATTTGACTGTACTGTCAATTTTGACAGTCAGTCATGTGAAATATTAAGAATGCGACCGTAACATAAAATGCAGTAAACTTCGTTGTCATAAAAATATTCACACACATAAAAGTGATCTTACATTTCTATTGCAAAATGAAAATAGTAAAAATAGAATTAGTTACAAATTTCTTCTTTTAATTAAATATGCAAATACAGTTAAACTGTGTAAATAATATACAGATAAATTTAATTGGAAAATTTGTATCTAGTTCGAATCTGGGTGAGTTTACTAATACGTGTGAAAAATTATTATTTAAATGTTGATAAATTTGTCCAATTAACATTTATTTTATGTAATGAATAAAGAAAATCATTTCACTTATATATATATATATATATATGAATATCTAGTATGAATAACTATTTTTTTTGACAGTCATTTCAAAAAGGGAAATCTTGAAAATTCGCCTTTAGGACGTGAGTTTAGACATATACGTGAATTTTAATATACGATTGCGATACAGATATTCAATGAATAAAATTGATGCGTCATATGTTTTCAACAGTTTCTTAATATCAATACTTAGTACGCAATAGGATAATTACTTCAATATCACATGTATTGAAGCAAAGCAAAAGAACAAAGGGGAAAATATAAAAAGGCAGGTTTAAAAAGATAAGAACTGCGCAGACGTGGTATTCTCTGCTGTGAATCGTTCGTGGCCCGTCGAGTAGAGGGAGTGAAACAGCACCTGCTGCCATTCTGGCATTACGTCAATGGTGGACATCTCATTCGCTGGTTTGGGAGGAGTAACTGTGACCGCCATTGTTACAGCTCTTCTTATTGAAGAACGTGAACTGTGAATTCGTACGTTCGCAAATACTGAACCCGACAAATCGTGTTTATCGCTTAGATTTACGCGACAACGGTATACGATATTAGGGAGCGTGTTCTGAACGTAGCATGTCCACAATGAATCCCGAATAGTGAGTACATTTATTTTTGCGCAAGACACAAGTATATCTAGGATTGTGAAATATATATAATCAATCGGTTGTAACCTTAACAACGAACCTAACATCGAAAAGATCAGTCTTATTTTAATTTACGTATGTTACAGCCAGGTTAATAGGAAAATGTTCTGTTTAATGTGTACTATCTGACAGATTCACTCCACCCCCTCTTCGCCCCACCTGTCTCTTGCTTCTATATCCTATATTCACAAGCCATATTTCAGAAATTCATTGTGTTATGCTTTCCAGCTTCTGGATAAATGTCGATATTTCTGCGATTTATTTAATCAGCTTCTGATTGTTAAAGGTTTGAACGTTCGTTTGGTTCGGTAACTTTGGAAAAGAATTTTTTTTAACGGTTTATCTCGGGATGTTAGAAAATGTAGGAAGCAAAGTTCACTTGTTTGTGCTATATTACACTATTTAAAAATTTTGTTGCAATCAAATTTAACTGACACAAGTGATATTTGACTCCTTAGAAAATGAAAAAAACAAAAAAAATAGAAGAGAAAAATAATAAGGCGCGGAATATATATATATTTATATATATATATATATATATATATATATATATATATATATATATATATATATATATATGTTCCCCAAGTAGCATTTTTTCCGAATATTTTATTTTAACGGTATAATAGTCTTTGTTTAAAAATAACGATTCTAAAACTTATATAAAGACATATCCTCCAATGCGCACTCGTTAATTGTATTTTTTTTACACTTTTACAATGTTCTTGTCAATATTTTGTGGTTACGTTTTTAAGCGTTCAACAATCATTGTGCAACACAAAGCAATTTCAATTTGCAATTGTAATAATTTAATACACGAGATGTCTTTATTACTATCATATTATCATTTGAATATTATTAAATCTTGTTTTATATACTTTGCAGATGGTTGTACTAATAGTATTAGAAATTTTACTCATTGAACGATACAACATATATGTCTATAAAAGGAAAAAGAAATGATTTATTTGCTTATTTTTATGAAAATTTTTATTGATTGCTTTCGTCATTTTACAATTGATGTATACAGATATATATACATATTATAGTAATTAAAATACAAATACATTTATATTATTTTAAATGTAATCAAAAAAGTAACAATATAATGTTTGTAATAGTACGATGGTTTAAATGTCTATAGTAATAAATTATAATTCAGTGTTATTCATTATGAACAATTATTTTGCAGTGATTACTTGTTTAAGTTACTTTTAATTGGAGATTCCGGAGTTGGAAAATCCTGTCTTCTACTCCGTTTTGCCGACGATACATACACTGAGAGTTATATCAGTACTATCGGTGTAGATTTCAAGATACGAACAATTGATCTCGATGGAAAAACGATAAAATTACAAATCTGGGACACAGCAGGGCAAGAACGATTTAGAACAATTACCAGCTCTTATTACAGAGGCGCGCACGGCATTATTGTTGTTTATGATTGTACAGATCAGGAAACATTCAATAATGTTAAACAGTGGCTAGAAGAAATCGATCGTTACGCCTGTGACAATGTGAATAAGCTGCTGGTTGGCAATAAATGTGATCTTCACACTAAAAAGGTTGTAGATTACACAACAGCCAAAGTAAGAAAGTTATTAAAACAGAAAGGAAATGAAACAATGTTTTCATGGCATGTCGATACACATCTCTAAATTTTTGTTAATAGGAATATGCGGATCAACTTGGAATACCCTTTTTGGAAACGTCGGCGAAGAATGCAATGAATGTAGAACAGGCTTTTATGACAATGGCTGCAGAAATTAAACTTCGAGTGGGTCCACCGTCAAGTGGCAACAGTGATCCAGCAAATAAGGTGAAAATAGAACATGGACGTCCGATTGAAGCCTCTAAATCTGGGTGCTGCTGAGAAATGTAATTTTACATCTCTGTAACCAAAGTGAGTTATTTTCGTAATAAATTATAATTATATTTAATTTTATAGTTACAATTGATCATTTCAATATAGAAAAAAAAGATATTCGTTTGTATAGTCATGATAAATTTGTTTTAATTACAGAAGGACATCTTATGGTAGCAGTGTTACACTGCTTTTAAAAAAACATTACCAGGAGAAACAAGAGAGGTCGTGGAAGCTTCAGTTTATATAAATAAGAATGAGGTGTGAGACATTATCAATTATGGACCACCAACTCTGTTACAGAGTTGAATAAAACAACTTTCGTTCTATTGTTTTTTTTTCCAAGAAAGGAGAACATAGTTATTCACATGATAATACCTAGTGCAAAAATTTACTATAGAAAAAATTTGTCGAATTAGCATCGTCGATCATTGATTGTACGCAGTGATGCGTTTAACGACAATTCGAGTTCATAAAGTAAATTAAATAATATTATGTATCGTGGTTATAAAAATACGCAACCTTATTTTTTTAGCGTAATTGTAACATGTATAATTGAATGGTTTTTTTTGTCTTGGAAGGGAGTCATTCTTATCCTTTGTATTACCTAAACATTATTCCGTATTTTATTCCAATCTCTATCTTGAGATAAGTATGAATTAGATAAATAACGTATTGATGAAACGTGCCGTCATCGCTGCCTCCCTTTCTTTTTCAGTGGTCATTAGTGTAATTTAATAACAACATATTAATAAATATTTCAACACTAATGCAGAGAATGAAAAATAGTGTACTGGTGTGTATAACAATAATTAAATACGTTACACATGCTCCAGTGGGTGACTTCTATTAAAGTCACATAAGTTTTTTTTTAAACTTGTGCTACATGCGAAATTCGTAAAATTGTTCGCCTATTACAAATATATTGCATCGTTTGTAACATGTTCTAGCGCTTGACAAATTCAATGCTTTGTCCTCTGTCTTTAAAACATAAATTTCGTACAGATATTTCTTTCGTACGAATTTGCAAGATGTACATTTTTTAGACGAAATATTTACTTCATTTTTATATTGGTTGCATACTGTTCAAAATATCTTGTTCATATTGTTATTTTGTATTGCATACTTCTTATTTCACGTGTTTTTTTTCACTTTACTTTTCTGTGATGGAGACACATGAAAGAAAAAGATAAATATTTAATAAATCAGGATATTCTAGTAAAACTTTGTACTACGCAATAATAATACCAAAAAGACTTTGTATACCATATATTATTCTAATTTGTATTTAAATGAAGAAAAACAAAGAAAAGACATATTTTGTACAAAACACTCGTATTACAATTGCAATTAATCTCGCTTTTGTATTGTTGCTGAAAAAAAATGAAATTATGAAGAAGAAATAAGAATATCTCGAAACTAATGCGGGGTTTCACTTTCATTGTAATAATATTAGTTTATTACTCGGTTTACTTAAGTAAGAATGTAAGGAATAATGAGAACGTATGTAACAAATAAACGTATGATTACTGAAAGTAAAGATCATGTGTTTGTTTATAGAATTATTTAGCTAATTCTTAATTAAAGTAACATTGTCATTATCTTTGTGATACGAAATCACAGGAATTAGTACTTAAAAAAAGTATTCAATTTGATACAGGTACGTTCTCATATGCATATAGTATGAGGTAGAAAGTAAGGGAGAATGTAAGAGCTGTCAAATGATCGAGAATGAAATATTTTTTGCTATCCCCGTACAGTTTTTAAATAACTAATCGGTGTACAATCTCCCGGTTAAAGTATATTTTATTCGTTGTAATTTATCCACGAAGATAATCAATATCTGTTTATTTTTCTTTTACTGTAAAGTTTTAACCTTACCTTCACAGAACTGTCATTCGAACATCGTCAAAATGATGCAACAATATATGAAAGAATTAGAACAGGTAAATTATGCATTAAATATATAATAATTTCTTTCTTGCTATATTTGGCTGGGAAGCATTACTAATAATATTGTTTTCATAACCAATATTCAATAGGACCCATTTGATCCTGAAGAATTTGTTGAAAGGCTTGCTTGGAGAACGGTTAATGATACAACAAAAGACGATGGAAAAACATTCTTCAATCCGACAATAGTGCACGAAACGTTTCTTCAAGCAATCAAAGATTTACAAATTCTGCAGGAACGTCAGCAGAAGAAATGTGATAAACTTGATGCAGCATTGAAGGATGAAGAAGCGAGACACATGCTTGAGATACTTGAACTGCAAGAGAGAAACAAACATTCGATTGATCTATTTCATCAGTTGGACGAAAGAATAAATCTCGTGGCTACCAAGGTTTTACATTTAGGCGACCAGTTGGAAAGTGTCAATACGCCTAGGGCTAGAGCCGTTGAAGCACAGAAATTAATGAGACATTTCTCTGACTTTTTGAGCCCTGGACCTCTGACGGATCCTATATTTACAGATAAATACTCGGTACAAACACGCTTGCCTGATCCATTTCTTAATCAGAATAGATATTAATTAAGATTTCTTTATTTTATAATAGCTAGACGAAGCAGCCGATGTAATACAAAAGCTTCACCTCATTTCCCAAGAACTACCATCTGAAAATTTTGAGCACGCCAAAAAGAAGATTGCTGTTAAGTACGATGAGATTGAAAGAAATCTTATAGAAGAATTTGTTCGAGCCCACAATAGAGAAGATGCTAATCGTATGAGAGTATTAGCATCGGTTCTAGCACACTTTAAAGGATACTCTCAATGCATAGATGCATTTATAGAACAAAGCCAAATGGGTTCGTTCGGAGGAAAAGATGTTTTCCAAGATGTAATACCTATGTGCAGAAAGTACCATAAGTTGATGCAACAAGTATTTACAAATCCAGAGCAAGTGATGGCAAAATTTGTTTTGAATATCTACCATTTAAGGCTACAAAAATATGCTGTTGCAAAATTGGCAGATAAAACGGATCCTGATAAATATCTTAGAAATTTATTCGACTTATATACAAGGACTGTAAAACTCTCTACAGAATTAAAAATGTTCAATATGGGCACAGATGATACTTACCTTGCCAAACTTACTAGAAATATATTTCAAAAATACTTGGATACTTATATTACGTAAGTTCTTATAGTAATCAATATACACGTAATAATTGAATAATAATTAATAAAATATTATAGAACTGAAACAAAAGCATTAAGGGAAAAATCAGCCGCGCTTCTTATTGAATATTATGAATCAAAAAATCACCAGAAGAAACAGTTACAATCTGGAGGTTTTCACGACTTAAGAAGAGATCTTCAAGCAGTGTTAGGCGCAAGAACTAATATAAATATTGCTCAAATAGAAAACTACGGCGGAGAAACATTTTTATCGGAAGAACTTGCAATTGCTCTGTTACAAAGGAGTAAACTGGCTTTTCAAAGGTGTCAGTTATTATCGAAACCTGACGAAATACCGATAAATGTACTTCAAATTTTAGAAATACTATTGCAGTATCTGATAAGCGAACACGTTGATTATGCATTGGAATTGGGTTTACAAAGCGTACCAATTCCAGAAAGTAGAACACAGCCCGAAATACATTTTTTCAATGTTGTACGCCAATGTAATGCAATTGTACGTTTATTAGACGAACAGTTCAATGACAGCGTTATACCTCTTGTTGTGTAAGATTTATTTTATTTACTCTTTTGCGGTGACAATTTTTTCATATGACTACATATCTAAAATACAATTTCTTTGTAGATCAACAGCAAAGCACGGGGATTGTATGCTAAAGAAAAAGGTTGTCCTAGATCAAATTGATATGAAGCTTGAGACAGGATTAGACAGAAGCATGAATGCCATTATTGGTTGGGTAAAAGTGTACTTACAAAATGAACAACGAAAGACTGATTTTAAACCTGAAACTGACGTGGACACTTTAAATACACCAGCTTGTTTGACAGTCGTTCAATATGTTACCGGAATGATTCGACATATTCGAAACACTTTGGATGGAAAGAATTTAAATAATGTTCTGACCGAACTTGGTGTACGATTTCATAAAGTTATTTATGATCACCTACAACAATTTCAATTTAATTCTGCTGGCGCAATGTGTGCAATATGCGACATGAACGAATATCGTAAATGTGTCAAGGAACTTGAGGTCGATCTTGTCACTTCGTTGTTTGATACCTTACATGCTTTATGCAATTTACTGTTAGTTAAACCAGAAAACTTGAAACAAGTTTGTACAGGTGATCAATTGGTAGGTATTAGGTATTATATTATTCTAACAGCTTAGTACAATTAAAATGAGAATAATTTGTTTATTGTTACAGGCAACATTGGATCGCAATGTCTTAGTCAATTTTATACAGTTAAGAACTGATTATAAAACACAAAAATTAGCAAATTGTTTGAAAGGTTTAGCTACATGATAAATTTATTTCTTTTGTGTAAATAACCACTACACATTTGGAATAAGTTATATTCAATATTGGAAAATGATATTATTGTATAAAGTGTGAGCTTTAATAAGAAAAGGTATTAGTTTTATCGGCATGGTAATAATAATAACAGTGCTCTACTATATCTGCTCTATTGTATAAAACATTGTTATAAAATATTATGTAGTTAAAATATTCAACAAGCATAATGACTTCCCTATTTTTTTAAGCTTTAGTTATATACGAAAAAAAGATAGCTAGATTTTCTTCCTTGTCCTACTTTTACAGTAAATGTTCCGTATGTATATATTCGTAGCAAATTCATTCATTCACAGGTAGGTACGTTTGCTGTAAACAATTGTAGTATTTGTTATAAACAGTTTCTTATATTAGAAGAAATTTGTATACATAGGCAGTACGTATAGAGTTTGTTGTACCAAATCCTTTTTTTGGTTTATACGTCGATTAGGTCTTATTCTTCGTATTATATATAATGATTGATGGCAAACAATTATTCGCTGACAATGTAGCAATATATTGAAACATACGGCATACGACTTTAATTAAAGCAGATTTTCCGGTTATACTTATTCAATTTCGTAGTTGATTTCTACAATATTATAACAAAGTAATTTGTTCTCAAATGTGCGTATGTCTAAACAATGTTACATTTCTGAACGTAATATTTCCCATTATATAGGTATTCGAATGAAGAAAAGTGAGGAACCATTTTAGGAAAATTTTAATCAATGAGTTCTGTAAAGAAAATAAACTTCTAAAGGGCAGAACATAATTCATTGAAAAATTAGCATTAAACTAAATGAAAAAAAATTGTTATTCATATGTTGTGTTTATTTACATGTGTTCTTTGAATATGTTCCGTAAAAAAAGAAGGAAAAAGAAAACAAAAAGGAGAAATGGGTCATTAGGATTGCAAGTACATATAATACATGTTTACTCACAAAATTTGTTAGCAACTTGATCAATAAATGTTCAACATTTTGACAATTGTTAATTGGAAAAAGCCCAAGGCAATATGAATATTATAAAACTTCTATGTATTTTATGTTCAATTAGCAATCTATTATAACTCCAAATAATTTTCAGACTTCATGTTTCTATGAATAATTTTACTGAGTATTAAAGTAATTAATAAAATTGGGTTCGTTATTCACTTTTTGTTACATTAAAAAACATTTAAAAACATTAATAACTTAAATCTTACATACAAAAATTAAGTTAATATTAGTGTTTTTTCAATGAGATTTGTATACAGCAAATATTATTGATATCGTGAAATTTGTAGAAAGGTGCTGATAAAATGAATAGTACTAACAATAGGTCTCCATTTACTATCAAATTAACAAAATATAATATTGTAAGTTCTCCACTTGTCGTACATAATATAAGTGAGCGGTTTCAAATTAATATTAAGAATATAGTAGTATCATAGTTTACAGGCCATGAATTTGAAAAAACTTATTTTTTAAGAATACGGTACAAAAATGTAGTAAATGTAAAGGTATTTTTTTTTTTAAACGAATCGATGAGTTTATATAAGATTAAACCAATACTGATTTAATACGTGAAAATTATAATTTACACACACATGGGAAAGACAAAAAATTTACAATATAAGATACCAAAATGGTCAAAGAAAGAAATAAAAATGTGGAATTAACATAGCGCTTGTATTTCTATCATGCTCTTAAAGAAAATAATACTTCGCAAATATACACTATTTGTAATTAAATTACATATCAATTCTACTTTTCTGAAAAAAGATCTTGCAAATGCTAACTAGATTAATTTAACGAAGATTCGGATACGCTCTATAATTTATATGCAGGAAGCCATCAACTTTCTTAGAATTAAAAGTTAAAAAACATTTAAACAGTTCACACCATTCATTGTACCGTACTATTAAACTTCATTAAATCATCTATTATAATTCAATGATAATCGAAGTCCTGATTTCTATTTTATTACAATGTTATGATTCGTGAAAATAAACGGAAGATGAATAGTCAGATAGGTATCAGCGCATACGATAAGTATTAGTTTCATGTACTTGGCACAATTCCCCTTTAAAGTCCAATTCAATGCTGAAATCCAGATCTCTGTAGTTCCTTGCATTGGGCTTCATTGAAAATACACCATATATTTCTTCCCCTTTCTTTACCGTCATATATTCATCAAAGTAGAATACAGTTTGTTTCCAATGTGTATACTGCACTTCTGGTGCTGTGCTGAAGCCGATACGTTTGTGGCACTTGGTGAATTCGATGTTAAAGAATGTAACTAGTGCTTGGACATAGTCGTTTCTACGAACTTGCAGGGTGAATGGCGATGAAAATTCCAGATCGGCTTTAGTTACCGTGTATAAATCAACTTCCTTGATGAGGCATGCATTTGTAACAACTTGTTTCGGGTCCACCACATCCACTAACGGTTCGCTAATTGCTACTTTTCTTATACTACTCATATCAAATCCATATACATCATCCCACCAATTTATTTTCTCATCCTTATATTGTCTGTCCTCGATGCCGCAAATAAATAACGTTGCTTTGTCAGGAAATAACATGCCATCTTCGCGAAGCCATTTATCTCTGGCAAAAAGCACTGTATCTAACATTGATTCATAGAATAAACAATAACCCATCCATTCGGAAATAATTATATCAACTTTCTCTATGCCATTTGGTAGCGAGACTTCTTCAACTTTTCCTTTAAGTATTGTTATGATATTCGACAATTGATTCGCTTCCACAATTTTTTCAGCGTATTCAACGATATTGGAACACTCGATACCAATAACCCTGGTTGCCCCAGCTTTAGCAGCAAACATTGAAAGTATACCAGTTCCGCATCCGATATCGAGAACTACTTTTCCTTTAAAAAGATGTTTGTTATGATACATAGAATTACGGTAAGTAACTGTACGCACTTCATCCTTTAACATTTCTTCGTGAATTCCATAATGTGCATACGAATCAAAATAATAATCACGGGATGTCATATCATCTACGGAAATAGATTCCCTACAAGATGTTGGGGTTGTATCTTTGTTTGCTGCAGGAGTATTTTCTGTAACTTCCATGGTTTCCATTTTTGATACCTGCAAGAATGCAAGTGATAAATATTATCGATAATAAAATATATTTGTACTGACAAATCTAATGGTACACAGATTTTCCTAATTGTTAGAATGTATTGAGTTCATCTGATAAATATATATTGTTAGTTACTAAAATTTCGGTTTTGTTCAAACGTGGTGTTTAGAAACAAAGATTGTTATAATTCATTGATAGAATAAATTGACAAAAGATAATGATTAAATATTATTGTTTTACGTAAGTGAAAAAAAAAGAGCCCGCAATTATCTACGAACACGTGATATGACCTCATTATTTCAAAAATTAATGTATATAAATTGTTTTGTAATGAAATTTAATATGTAATAATTAGTAAACATTATTTACAATGTTGTTCATCAATAACGGCAACTTTTAGACTTTAAAACGCCGAACTTCCTTGAATATACTTAATTTCCTAGTCGTCACCGCAGAAACATACACGTGCCCGCCAAAACGAATGGCGTCTGTTTAAGATCGAATGATCATGCGAGTTTCTTTACACTCACACATATTTCTATACAATCGTACGAGAAAGTAGCATGTATGCCGGAATAGATATATAGTTAAATTTTGCACGTAATAACGTTCATGTATAACGTACAGCATTTATAAATTATTTAAGAGGAATATATTTGGAAAACCTGAAGAAGAAAGGCTGACTTAATCAATTTGTCGTTAAGATAACTTAACAGTAGCCGAAAACTATTATGACAAACGACATTCTAACATTTTTCTCTGCAAAGCTTATCACGCAACATACGTTGCCCAGAATAATATTAATAATCGAGCAGCATATTCGAGACGTTCTCCCTGTACTTGCATAAAAATATTCAATTAAAACTTACCGAATTTTCTGCTGTGCACATGCCACTCTGGTTGATTTCTACCGGCACTTCATTACTCGTCGCCATTTTGTTCCGCGTCACAGCAGACGACCACAGGCAGGATCGTACAAAAGCACATGGCAAATTCTAAATACGGTTCTGTCAACAGATATTTAAATAATGATGAGTGAATCTAATTCAATTTTTTTGGTAATTCACTTCAATTATATTTTTCGATGATACTTAATTCATTCATTCGTGTATCAACTGAATTCATTTAATGATCAGGTTTCGTTGTTATTATCCAAACGTACAGTTATAATTGTAACGAGCAATTTTCAATTATTGAAATCAAATATATTTTCATGAATAGTTAATTTACTTTCCCTTGGTTTGCTTAAGTTTGTAAAATAGGTCTCCCAACATATTATTGTATATTAACATATCCATACATGACGTTATTTCCATTAAATGAATTCTAGTTTCACGTACATAAAGATGTATTTGCGTTAAAAGTTAAAGTTATAGTCTATTAGAATGTGAAGTTATACAATATTCAGTACTACTAGCTAACTTGCGTTGAAAGTAAAGTTTCACAAGCGTTTCTGCAATTAGAATTTGAACTATGAAATGTTAATAATTATTTCGTGCATGATTACGTGGACTATATAAATTATTTGTTTCATTGTTTTTATTCATTTCTCCTATACTAAAGTTTTATCGGTATTCTTCAACGATATTAGAAATTATATAACGTTGCACAAAATGCGTCGCATAATTATTTCGACCGATGTCAATTTTTAAACAATGCTTTCTTTTAAAGACAAACATTCATGCTTTTTGAGAAACCACGTGATACGCACATATTTTATTTAACAACAATATTACACAAATGTTTGTTGTTTGCGTGGAAACCAACATAAGGTGTTCACTTCTTTTAGAATATCGTAAACGACAGTCCCACCGGAGATGCTGTTAAAAACCATTGATACGTCCCTGTAGTATGCGCAGTGCGGTTTTTTACTACCATTATTTTCACATGAATTAGATATTCATTTATTTTTAGACCACATTGAAAAATCGTATCGTATTTATTTAATCGTGTAGGTATCAGTATGTATAACAATATAATAGCAGAACGATATCTTTAATTTCGTATCTTTGCTCGGTTGTTTTCAGAGAGTGCAAAGACATCGTCCAATAGGAGTCCAGTGGCTAGCTGACAAGTTGCGTTGGGGTGGAAATGGGCAGGGAACAGGAGCTTGTACGCATTCGGGCCGTGAAGTGTTGGTTTCGTGAAGGGGGTCAACTTCTCTGTCTACTACGTGATTTTTCTTGTGTTATTGCTTTCGACGATAATACAATATAAATACGTTTTTAATGTCACTAATGTGTCAGTGTATTAAGATCATTTATATGGAGATCGTGGAGCGCTAGAAGATGCTGGTAAGGAAACAGGCGGGAGCAAAGTTGACGTAGAAACAAGTGCGCAAAGATTGTAGTATAGTTGAGTTCTTTTTTTCTGCCGTGTGCATTGAGAAAGTAAAATCCGTGCTTTTGTTATGTAGTTACCAATGCTTTCGCAGGTCATTTACTTCGGACGAATGTATCACCTAAAAGTACCTTCGAGGTTACAACTATTACCTGATGTCTTGAGAAATCGACAGGCTGTCACGAACGTATTGGACTCCGTTTTGAAAACGTGGTTAAGATGTCAAAGTATGAGTTTTATATCAACGAAATATCTTCGTGCGAAAGTTCTTTTGTTTATCGTAGGGCACTTCGTAAATTAAAAATAATTTTTCTGTACCTGCGAGGCATGACCGCCTACATAAACAATAGCTCATCATACGAGGCAGCTGGCGTTTTTTATACAAGTTTTCATACATTGCTGTTTATTTTCTCTCGCCATAATAACAACTGGAATGGTTGTTCGTCGAAAATGGTATATATTCAATGGGTGACCTACCTTAACAAGAACAAATAGATGAAATAAGGAATAATGATGTTTGATAATTATCACAGTATTATATTGTTATTCGAATTATGTATCTGTTTTCTTTTTTCTTCCTGCTTATTAGGGCATTTCATAGAACATGAGAAATTGCAAATATTCTTTTGATTTCTGATTTTTTTTTCTTTTGACAAAGAGCACGTGTACAACTTGTATGGAAGTATGTTGTGAAAGAAGCTAATGCGTAAAACAATCATATCCATTAAGTATATATATTTTTTTGTTGCAGGGAGACGATCCGCCGTACCTATCAGTGGGTACCGAGGTCAGTGCTAAATACAAGGGTGCCTTTTGTGAAGCAAAAATTCGTAAAGTTGTACGATCAGTGAAATGCAGAGTGACTTATAAGCAAGGCTTGGGCACTGCAACTGTAGCCGACGATCAGATAAAAGGAACATTAAGAGTAGGTGCATCTGTTGAAGCTAGACACAGCGACAGAAAAGAATTTGTGGAAGCTACTATCACAAAAATTCAAGACTGCAGTCAGTATACTGTAGTTTTTGATGATGGCGATATTACAACATTAAGAAGGACAGCGCTTTGTCTGAAGAGTGGACGGCATTTTGCAGAGAGTGAAACATTGGATCAACTACCTTTGACGCATCCAGAACATTTTGGAAATCCTGTAATTGGTGGTAGAAGAGGACGTCGGTCTAGACAGGCACAGTGAGTGCAGTGAAATTATAACTATTGCACGTTAATTTCAAATAGTTTCAGTTGATGATTGTGATAATAATTCTCATTGCAGAGATGAAAGTAGCGATGATGAAGATAGTCCTCCACGAGGAACTCGTGACTCAGGTTCCAGTGGGACAGGGAAAGAAGGAATGGAAACCGAACCTGAAATTGGACGAGTTGTATGCGTGGAACTTGGAGATAAAAAGAAAAAAGATAATTGGTTCCCCGGGTTAGTAGTTGCTCCAACTGCTCAAGACACTGTGAGAATTCGAGTGAGAGATGACTATCTTGTACGGTCATTTAAGGATGCACGATAGTAAGTTCAAATTCTATTTATATTAAGACAAATTATTTGAGACAAAAATATGTGAACTTCTTCTTTAGATCTCTAATCTATTTATTAATAATACAGTACTTAAAACTTTGCAGCTTCAAATAATTGTCAATAAAATATGCTTTGTTCATTATATTCTTGCAATTTTTGTGGATATTTTTTTCACGTTATTGTAGTTTCAATCGAAATAATTGTAGTAGCTGTAATATGCCCATTAATGGGTCATTGCATGTTAACATTTATTTTATTATTTTCTATTATATGACCAGTGTTTTTTGCATATTCAGTTATACAGTTCCAAAGAAAGAGGCCACTGAATTTACAAAAGAACTTGTCAACAAAGTTGAGAATAGTACGTTGAAAGTTGCAGTAGAAAAGGCATTGCTATTTTTAGAAAAGAATGAGTTACCTCCTCATTGGGACAGAGATTCTCTTTTTGGAAATTCTGTATCAAGTGGAAATAGCGACACCGATGGCGAACTTGATTCTGATGTAAGATTAATTATTTATTTTCTTTCATTTTATTATTTTCATATAAAACGTAATTTATTTTATTCCCTAGAGTTCCGACGACGAACCGCGCGAGGAAAAAGATCATTTCGTTGCACAATTGTATAAATTTATGGACGACCGTGGCACACCCATTAACAATTGTCCGATGATCGGCTCTGAGGACATAGATTTGTACAGACTTTTCCGCGCCGTTTATAAATTAGGTGGTTATAATCGTGTAACAAATCAAAATCAATGGAAATTGATAACACGCCGGCTGAGCTTTACAATGCAAAATTCACCGTCTACGCACAATTTGGTTAAACAGGCCTATAAAAAGTTCTTACACTCCTTTGAAGACTTTTATAGGAAATTAGGTTGTACTATGGTAAATCATCCACGAGGTACCATACGTAAGCAACGTCCAGGCAGAAGTCTGATTAGGGACAAGGACAGAAATACTCCGGTACCACCGCAGGTATCGGTTGCTAAAACTGAAAAGGAAGAAGAAGATAAAAAAGTCATGGAGGACGACAAGAAGGAAAAGAAGGAGACTAAAAAGGAACAAGTAAAGGAAGAAGAAATTATAAAGATAAAGAAAAAGGATGAATGCGAGGAAAGCGGTAGCGGGCAGGAAAGTGATGTAAATGTTGAAGGGGAAGCTGAATCGTCATCGAGCAGCGAAAAGTCACAGAAAATTTCAACCTCGTTATCGTTACCAAACAGGGGAAAATCTAAAAGTAAAGAGGATCCCAAGAAGAAAGTGATAGAAAAAAAGAAAATTGAGCCCAAAAAGCCGGAGAAGAAAGACGATAAAGCGAAGGAAGACGAGGCTGCTAAAACAAGATCTAAATCGAAAGATGACACTGTAAAAACAAAAGTGTCTTCCGAAAACAGGGAAACGCGAACACCATCGAGAGAGTCGGAAAGGAAAACTTTGTCGAAGCAAAGACGCTTATTGGACGAAGAATTAAAAAAGAGGGGGAGAAAACGGAAAGATTATGAGACAGAAAAATCGCGTTCAGAGGAACAGTTAGCAGAGTCAGCCCCGTGTTATAAGGGGCCCGTAGAATTAGGTGATAGACTGAAAGTGTATTATGGACCTACTCATGAGTCCAAAGTCACTTACGAAGCAAAGGTTATTGATATGGAGAAAGATGGTTCGGAACCGATGTATTTGGTACATTATACTGGGTGGAACACGAGATACGATGAATGGATTAAAGCAACTAGAATCGCTCAGAACTTTACACAAGCTCAAGGTAGGGTAAAACGCATTAAAGCATCATCGCGACCCCAAACTCCTAGTACGAATTTATCAGGTAGCATAAATAAGTCATCAAAAATTGTTTCCAACGCAACTTCAAGCACATCTCAAAGCCGACGACGAGCGCAAAGCGTGGCACCTACGACATCAGTTGTTTCATCAACATCGGCAAAGGACGTGAAAAAAGAGGAGAAGGAAAAGGATAAAGAAGTATCATCCCAACCAGCCAGATCTACGACTCCATTATCCGTTACGAGTTCCAGTTCTAGGACTAAAAGCCCAGCGACTCCCGCAAATAATCGGCAAACGCGAACAAGAAATAATGATGCATCCAGTATAGAACATCGAAGACGTACCAGAAGAACTTCTGGGCATGCAGATATAGTTCCATCAGAAACTGAAGAAAGCGAGGCGTATGATTCTGACATCACGGAATCTGAACCAACGAGAACCAAATCTAAGAATACGGAGGAGAGGAAACGAAGGGAAGCCAGATACAGAACAGAAGATAGAATGAAAACTGATGAAACTAGCGATGGCGAAGAGGACAAAGATAACTTGGAGGAACCACGCAGAGGTAGACGACTGAGGAGGACAATTAGTAAATCTCAGGGTATAAAATCTGAACCAGATAGTGACGAGGAGCAACCCAAGGGTCGTGATTTTGATTTAAACCAAATACGATCTGAGTTAAAAGGTTTTGACAAGGCGGTGAAATTAGAACTTGTCAGGGTTGAGCCAGACCCAGAAGATGAAATAAAGATCGAAGAAAAAGAAGATGTTGCTTTAGCCTCGCCAAAATCAGAGAAAAATTTGGAGCCATCGAAATTAGAAACAACGCCTGAAACGAAAATAATAGACAATACAGAAGATATATATGAATTTAAAGAACCTGAACCATTTGAATTTGAAGTACGAAACAAACGAGATACAAGCGGAGAAAAAGACAAAGTGAAGAAGAGAGTGTTTGAGGACGAACCGAAAAGTCCGAAGAAGAAACAAAAAGTTGTCACATCGCCAGTTATAAAAGAAGTTAAAGTAGAATCAGATAATGATTCGCGAAAGAAGGCAAAGAAAATATTTAGCAAAAGGGTTGATGATATTACAGAAAGTATACCCTCTCCCAAGCCACTGCAATCTACATCGTTAGTAACATGTGAAGAAGCATTTGATAAACTATGTGAGTCACCACCGTTTAATCAGGGGAAACCAGCTACTATTGTTGAAGAAACAGGTAAGATAAGTAATGGAATAGATCTTCTGTTTAGTGATTTACCCGGAGATGACGATGGTACACGTGATGATTCAGAAGATCGTTTGATAATATCTGAAGCAGAAGTTTCAGAGGCAGATCAGGAAAACTTATTTACATATCAGCAAGAAATGTTTCCCTCTAATGATACAGCCGAGACAGTGGAGTCGCCTAAAGAGGACACTAGTTCACAAAATGAATCAGCAAAAGAAGATTTAACACTAGCAACCTCAAACAAGCCTGACCTATCTGCTGAAAAAAAGCAACCAGTTAAATCTCCGTTACATAGGCAATCGCCAGAATTAAAACCATTAGATTCAAAATTAATGGATGTAACACCAGTTTTATCTCCGATTGTGAGTACCCCAGCACCAATTAGTGCCAGATTACCAGCCACATCCACTATAGAGGAAAAGCTTTCGGCAGTAATGGCTTTCCGTAATAAATGCAAAGATGTGAAAAAAGATGAAGAAATTCCGGAGGTTGTGTGGAAACCTGGAAAAGAAATTCCTAAGAAGGCAGATCCAATAGTAGCATCAAAAACTAAGGAAGGGCAGCCAGCGCCTAAGGTGGAAATTGAAAGCAAAAAGCGTGAAGAAAATGTTGTGATAAGTAACGAGAATCAATGTCCTGAAATAATGCGCGTGGTAATCAAACAGAAGGACGAAGAACTTCAACTAAAACTAAAGAAAGATGTCGAGGTAAAGAAATTTGTCGAAACAAAAATCGAACATAAAAAAGTATCGGAAAGCGAGGAAGAAGAATGGAAACAAGTCGAAGGTGAGAGTTCTAAAAAGGACGACGCAGAATTCACGGAGAATGACCACAAAGAAAAAGACAAAGAAAAGCATAAGAAAGTGATCAATCAAGATATAGTAGACTCTGCAGATAGTAGTGATTCTGAACAGAGATTAGTAATTGACAATGAAGAATCACAGGATGTAAAAACTCCATCAAACTTCGATATAAAATTAAGGGCCGAGTTAGACAGGCTTCAAGATACGCAAGAAAGGTATTCAAAGTTACAAACACAAAAGCTTGTACAGCCATTGAAGCATCAACCGCAAGAATGCATTGCAGAATTTAAAATTGAGAGTACACCGGTGATCAAAACAGATGAAGAAGGGGAGGCAATCAATTCTTTGCTGTGTGAAGAAGAAATACCTGGTTCACCAGCGCCTATTAGCGAAGGCATAGAACAGATAAACGCCGGTCCATCATGTTCACCTCCAAAAGCTGAAACTACAGAGACTAGTATAGTACTAATGGAAATGCCTTTTGCAAGTGCACCCACTTCTGGTCAAAGTACAACTAGCAGTACTGTTGCTACACTTAGCATGGCACTGCCAAAAACTGTAGAACCATCTGTTCCAGTTTCTTTACCTGTGCAACAAAATCCTAGCCTAGGTGTTAGACAACAATCTCATCATCAACATCTGCCTGCACTAATGCCTGCGCAGAGAAGAGAGAGTAACGAAGCTGCGCCTGTAATGGATAACACACCACCGACGACACCCGACTCCAGTATCTCCAATATTTCTGGATCTCCAAGGGAAGAAAGAACGGGTGGTTCATCGCCAACTTCAGAGGATAATATGAAACTTAATCGTGATAGTTCTGAAGCGGACAATGATAGCGGTGGTAAAGGTCCAGGATTCAGCGAAGATGATACATTACCAAATGCCGAAGGCAACTCTGCAGACAGGATCCTAAAGCCACCGGCGAAACGATCTGTAGAAGAATCCCAATCACCGAAGAAACGTAAGAGAAGTAGAAAGCATTCGGAATGTGATAAGAGCAGTACTAAAAAATCTGTAAGGCACAGTAGCAGGCATGGTGGTAGACATGGTGCTGGAAGCGACAGCGACGATACAAGTGAAGGTTCGAATTTATGTGGAGCCAATTTAATTCCAGCAAATCACACGAATATCACTAGCGTTCCAGATCTTAGTAATTACTCATCAAGATCTCCTCGACCTACAAAATATAATTTCTATGTGGAATTAGGTAAAATGTTTATATACTTCCCTATTCTTCAGTACTTTTGGGGCATCATTTGCACAAGGAATATTAATCACCTGGTTTCGTTACAGATCCTGAATTGGATGGAAGTCAAAGGATAGCTGTGTTGCAGCAAAAACTAGCTGAGCTACGTAAAACGTACAATGCTGTGAAAGTTGAACTCGCCGCTATTGAAAGACGCAGAAAAAAGTTACGAAGAAGAGAGCGGGAAGGTGATTGATTTATTCTTTAATTGTTGACATTGTTATTATTTTATGATCGAAGTATCAACTACAGGTTTATAAATATAAAACTATTCCATATGTTATAAGTGAATTCAATTTAATTCCAGCTATAAAGGCAGCTAAAGCAGAAATGCAACAGGCTTGTTCGTGATGAGCTGTCTTCAGACGTCCTAATTCATTTAATCTGCGCTAAAGAAACTTTTTATACAAACAACAGTGGGAGATAAATAGAATAATATCACGATATGGACATCCTGCAATCAAAGCAGATTTCATGACAATTTTTATCTACCTAACATCGCTTAGGTAATTTTTCCCCCCCACTAATATAAATTGTAGATATAGTAATAAGATTTAGTATAAAGGAGGGACACTTACCAGAATGAAAATATATATTCATATATGCTTTGTGTTGTACATTGTTTTGTCAAGAACGTAATGGGACAGTTAAAAAACTTTTATCTTCAATTCGTCATTTCACCTGCTCAGATGCAAAGTACAAATTATCGAACTTGATGATCATTTCATCGTTCATTCTTCTTTTTTAAGAAAAGGCTGAGAAAAATGTTACCGATAGTGTGTTATTGTAAAGACATCTTGGGAACAAATAATTGTCTAAGCCGTCTGTCATTTCGTTTCGAGTATAGCTTATAGCACCGTTGGCGGTTGAGCTGTTTTCAAGACGATACAAATAAAGATGTCAAAGTGCAACAACCATCACATATTTCTTAGGTATAGAAAATTTTGTATATATTAAGAGTAGTAACAATATAGTAGTTTGCAATATACGTATGTACGTAAATAGAATCTTAGGGCGTTCTTGCGATCGTAACTTTTTATTTAAGGAAGAACGGAAATGTTGCAATTTAATGTGGGTTTTAAAGTAGTAAGAAAATGATCATATTGAAAGCAATGTTCGTTTATACGTAAACAATTTGCGAAATTAACGGATGATTGTACATTGATATGTATGTGAGGTATAGCACAATTTTTAACTTCTAAAAAGAAGAAGTACTTTAATTTATGTACATAATTAATATGAATAAAATATTGTATTGTAGCTGTTCTAAAATACGAAACATTAAAGTTTATTGTAATTAACAGTCATATATGCGTACTACAAAATCAATTTCTTGACAAAATGCATAGAATTGGTTTTTCAGCTATGCAATTGTCATGAATGCAGCTCAACAAGATTCATCCATTTACAGCCTTTTGCATTATATCTGAAAAGTTGCTGCCATTGTGCTTTAATCATCAGATAGGTATTAGACGTTCATCGTCGTCTATCGTAATTGGTCAAAGATGCATTTATATTTCTATTTGAATGTCGAAGTACCACCAGGTACTGACTATTATGAAAATAAAAAAAAATTAAATTTAAGTAAGAAATTGCAAAACGCAAAATCAAATACCCCTGAATGGAATTAAATTTGTACGAAGAACATGTTGGCTGAGAAGAGAATGAAATTTTATATATATATATATAGATATATATATTATATATTTTTTATAATGAGAATCAGTCGTAGGCGTCGCGCTTTCTGATATCAGGCGACAACATGATCATTATACTGATTGGAGGAAAGGTGACAGAATAGTGGGAGTTGGGCTCCATAAGTCTTTGTACATATTTTGCATTGCGTGCAAGTTGAGGACACTCATAAGTCAGGTTTTAGTAGTTGTTTATCGCACACAGATATAGCTGCGCATATTATTGTATAATGGTTTCAGAAATCTTACAGTAGCACATGCTATGTATTTCTATTAAGAAGTCAAGAGGATGTGTATCGACACTAGATCATAGAATTTGATCAAATGATAGTAAAGGAGGAAACTAGATAATTAACTTTGCGTTTACATTTCACAATCTAATATATAATATGTCAGTGCAACAGAAGTACATAAATATTTAATTTTTGAAAAATTTTCATCATTAATATTATAATTAAAGGCTCTTAAGTTTTAAAGTATTATGGAAGAGATATATATTGTATAATCCAATACTATAGTCTGGAAGATAAGTGATAACAATGTTGTAGACCCTAATACTAAAATGTGAATATTAATAATATTGCATTTTCTTTTGTTACATTATAAATAAGTTTGTTATACAAAGCTTTGCTTAAGCATTATATATATTTTGAAATATACTAGTTGCACTCTTTAAAGTGCAGCTTACATTGAATACAACAAAATTATACTTTATTTTCAACAGAGTATTATATTTATATACAAAATCTAGCATACAACAGTAGATAAATGGACTCCTATTAATTTGCATGGTAACCAACATGACGAGTAATTTTAAATATCATTTGGGCCAAATTCAAGACGCATATTGAACATATTTTTATAATTTTTTATTATATCTTCTGCATTTTGCATTGGGGCAGTGATGTTTAAATGGGAAATGTTGCTAAACAAGTGTTAATCATTGATTTCAAGTATTGGGTAAATGTGTAGACAAATTTATCACAGATATAACAAGTTTATATTGTCTCTTATGTGATTGGCACCTTAAAAAAAAAATTGAAAGAGAAAAGTAGTGTTGTTTAAATGAAAAAAGTTTTTAAACATGTACAATCTTAATCTTTGAGTGACGAACACATCCTTGCCTTCTGAAAACAAATTTTTCTCTGTGTAAATCATGAATTACACATGAGATAATACATATAATAAGCACAATGTGGATTGTGTGTTGCCAACCAGTAATATTGTTCCACATAACGTTTAATTGTGTTAGCGAATATTGTTAAGAAATAAATCTTGTCTTAACAAATCATAGGAGCTTCATTTACCCTCATGTCATTCTTTGTAATAATTGTTCGTATATTAAAATATAATACACTGTAATTAATATTAATTAAAGTTATATGTTTAAAAATTTTGTATAAATTATTTATTATATTGCAACTTAAAAGTGAACATTCAAACTTTGTTAAATCTGCACGATAATGTACGTTAATACAATACAATTATGCAAATAATCTTGTTATTATACTTTGTACCATATACATATAGAAGTTGTGACATTTTAACTATTCATTATTTGATAACATAGATAAACATGATCGGTGTAATGTACAGTAGTATGGACAATCTTGTGTACCTAATAATACATAGTGCTAGTAAAAACTTTGATAAGTAAAATCTTTGTTATCTTATTTCTACATTTAATTATTTCATATAATATTGTTTAATGTTCTAAGAAATCACTTTGACAACCTATCTATTTATCTTTGTACACCAGTAGTATAAATCTATTAAAGGAACGATATCATTTAAAATTGTTAAAAAAATATTTAAAAAATATTTCCTAATGAAAACAGTATAGAATACATAAAATAAAATATAAATTGAATAATTTTTATCTGAAATGTATCGTATAAATATAAATACATCTAATTTTATTATTGCTTGTTATCAGTCAAAAATACGAAATAATTGTTTTAATTATTGAAAATGTGGAGAGTAAACATAAAATTATAATCGTTAATATAGTTTATAATGTTTTGTGTATCAATAAAAAAAAAATTACTGTGATAACAAACTGGCATAAAAAATTAATAAGCTTACGCAGTAAATCATATCTGTACATTAAAATTATATATTACGAGTCTTCATGCAGAAAATTTACTATAAAATTTTCAAATATAAGTAAGCTAATTTAATTATAGATTGCCAAATCAATTGATCGAGTATATCCGTATATATTCTACATACACATATACATATACACGTGCATAATATACACATGTGTATACATACATATGTTTGTATGTCCTTTTGTTTAACAGTTTTATGTTCTCCTAGTAATAAATTACTAAAGTAACAATACAAATAACATACAGAAAATGTTTAATAATATTGAGCGAAAAGATCTTCTATTTCTATATGTCAACATGGAGGTGGGCTAGATGTTGGTGCAGTATCAACTGTTTGTGTAGAGGTTGATGCAACTGTCGACGACTTATTTTGTGTAGTTAACCTTCGTTTAGCTAACAAAAATTGTCCCATTAATTCATGGTGCGCTTCTAGCCGCTCAATACAATGTAGACATGCCGTTTTAGGTAATGGGTCATTCATGTTTACCTGTGTGACAAAGGGATACAATTTTATGTTTCTAAATAGAAATTGTTGGCGACATTATTACTACAATGTAATGTAATAAATATACGTCCAGTACAACATGTTACAAATATTAATAAATTTCGGATTATGCTCTTTGACTAAATCAGATATTTTCACAGTTTTCAAGAAAAATGAATCATTATCTATCGTCGTATTGTCTTGCAATTTACGAATTTCGATTATATTTAAATGTAATATCGTCAATGTATACTTAAAAAAAAGTAGACATATCCGAATTAACTGAAGTAAGATATTAACCAGGGGACATGTAAAATGTATCGTGAGATATGTAAATTTTATAAAGGACAATATTGAACAGGAAAAGAAATATAATAAAAATAGTAATTACCGTGATCGGGAGATAAGCATTTATTTTTTCAGCGAGCTTCATTCTCTCACCCTCTTCGCCGTATATGTGGATCACAAAACGGTTCATCTTACTGCAAAGTCTGCATATAAATCCCGTGATCACAGCTTTATCCGTGCTACCCATTTCAACGGTTTATTGATATTTCTATCGTTTTTTATATGACACTTATCGATACCCTATGATTCGAGCCAGCACGTTAATAATTTCATATGAAAATTACAATTCTATAAAATCTCACAAGATGTTGTGCTTCCTTCAACATTAAGTTTGTTTATCATAGTTCTGAACACTGGCGCTACAAGCACTGTACTTCACTGTCCACTGTCCGCTTCTTGCCACAGGACTGTATACATATGTACAGAATTTAATATGGATATGTACATATATATATATATATATACTTCATGGTGCCATAAATATATAGTACGAAGTATTAATATTTTTATTTAAAGAGAATAGCCAATTATATGCAACTTGTGTAATTGTATAATAAATAATTAGGGATCTTCATTTTTATAATAAATAACTGAATATTTTTGCAATTACGGAATTATGGAAAAAGCTGCAAAGGTTATAAATAATTTTGAAAAAATTAATCGACTCAACTTTCCTAAATACGTTTCCTCATTTTCGCTCATTTCATATAGACAAAGTAAAAGAATATCATTCAATTTATTGTTGGTCACCTATTTCGAACATTCTACATTATTTGATCAATCTTTTACTAATCGATATGTTTGTCACTAAACCTGTATTTTGTAAATCATATATGCTATATGTATGCATCGATAACAACGAATAAAAACGTCATATTATATGAAAATGTATATAAAGTTGTCAATCAAAACTTTTAATGCAGGGGATGTATTTCAATTTTGCAATTTCTTACTATCGTGGTTGAAGACTTTTAAGTAAATTGTGTATTTTAAAATATTAATATATTATCATTAAAATCGGTTAAATCGCGCAAAACAACATTTGAATGGCAAAGTGTGAAATTTAATATATAATACCATGTATATACTAAACTTTCACATACATTGAAAACAATTTTTATGGTTTATATGCCACAGTGCGATTTAAAAAACTTACACGACCATTTTAAATATCACATTGTTTCAATAAAATATGGCGGCGATCAGCTGTCTTCTGTCATAATGACATTCATATTGACAAGCAGACAATTAAATATTATCTGAGAATCCCTTGGATAAAAAGTGTTTACGTGATACGATAATAATGTGAAATTGTTTTTCATTGCCATATGATATTGTTCAAATGCGGAAGAATTTAGAGAAATGTTGAGAGATATTTTCTGTTGCTCATCTGAAGTAAGCAGCAAGTGAACGCAGCTGCGTAAAAAAGCAATATGGTGACTAACGAATTAATCAAGTGTTGAGGATAATCACAGAATACAAATGTTTAATAATATTACAAATATTTGGAATGGATGGTGGTGAAGTTAAGTGATGAACTTGACGTGATTAAAAGCCTTTCAGAGGCTAAAGGAAGGAAACCATGTGCGATCTATGTGTTGACTTTCACGACCTTCTGCTCTCCTGTAAGCAAAATGTGTACAATACTTTTCATGTTAACCTATTGTACTATGTTGCATGTTATATGCTTTCATTTTCCTATGATCAACGAATGATTTAGTGTAAGCGATTTATGAATAATATTTTGTTGAAAATAATGTAAGTACATATAATATTTTGCCGTAATACCGCACACGAGGGATGTACGTTTATATCATAACGTATAACCTTATCGCTTGCGTATAATTTAAACTGATGCACGAACACTTTCTTACGTTCAACGTTTGAAATAATATCCAAATATTTGAGTACATTGTGCTCTCTAAAGTCGTAATTAATGGTAAAATTGTACGACATATTTAAATAGATGAAGCGTTGGATATCAAAACAGAATGTGTAGTAGCATAATTTTTTTTCCAACATTGTATGTGTGTAAGATTTTATATAATATTTTCGTTTGATTTCAAATTTATATATTGTTTATTGTTTCTATCTTAAATTCAGATGATGAAAGATCATCAAAAGAACAAGACGGATTGGCAACGTTATGTATTTCGGATTTAGACACAATACGACATTATGTTAATCGATGGGTACAAAGGTACGATTCCAATCCTCTATTTCTCATATGTATTATAAAAACAATGTAAGAATCGATGTAAGAAGCCTTATTAATAGTTTCTTATGACTCTTTCGACAAAACTTTTTCTATTCTTGTAATTTTTTATAGGCAATGCATGTGCTGTTATCGAGAAATAAAAAATTTTGATCGATTTATACGGCTGACGCAAAGCGTGGTACTATGCACATTGCAACAGTTACAAATTATACAAGAAAATGGGCAGCAGACAAATGTTGGAAAGGTACCATCGAAAGACGAAAAAGAAGAAGAAAAAGCAGATGAAGCTAAAATAGAAAGCGCAGATTTTGCAGAAACAGAAACGCAAATAAAAGAAAATTGGTCTCAACAGGATAGAGAAAAGTTGTTTCATCTACTGTCAAGAATATTTTTGTTAAACTTTCCCCTTTATATTGCAATGAAGCATGGTGGTGCGATTAATCCATTAGCTCCAATAAAAGTAATATAGCAAATTAGTATACAAGGCAGATCTGTTTAATTAATATTTATATATTATTTTTTAATATTTTAAAGGACGAAGGAGGGTATTGCGAACCTCACGATCCAGAAGTGCCAGCTCCGTTAATTAGAGCAGTGTCCATATTTTGCCATCAAGGTGGTTTCAATTTAATGTCCGCTTGTTTTGATATGGAAAATACATTACCTGTTAGTCTTGCACATTCTATGGTTGAAGTGATTTGTAATTTAAAACTTTGGTTAAATTATGGTAGCGTTATTCAACTCTTTATACCACTACGCAGTCGTGTTATGAAATACATGTGTCGCTTAGTGGATAAAGAGTTACGCACAACTGCAGGTAGAACAATGGCAGGTAAATTTTTGGAAAGAAAATTAGGACATTAATATTTTTCCGAACATGGTATCTTGCTGTATATTAACAAATATTGTTTTTGCATAGATTTCATGTGGAGTGCTGTAAAGGATCCTATCGATGCTGTTTTACCGAGTTTTGATCGTGACGGATTGGACCTAGCATTTAAATATTTTACTAGTACAACTTTAACTATGAGACTAGCAGGAATAGCACAGATAAATGCTCATATCACTGCATTCAATGAACTTTGCAATAGTGAAACAGTTGCCGAAGTGGAACAAGTGGGTCATGCATTGGCTGCCTGGTTAACAGAAAATAACATAATAGCTCATATATTTGGACCAAATTTGCATGTAGAAGTTATTAAACAAAGTCACATTGTACTAAGTTTCTTAGCTATGGAAGGTAGAATCACATGTTTAGACATGGACACTATGTGGCAAGCTGCACAATTGAAACACTGCGGTCGCCCAGTATATGATTTATTGGCACCCTTAGTAAAACATTTGGCTCCAACTCCGGTTTTACATTTATACTCTTTGTTAGGAAAGTTAGAGCCAAAGGACCACACAGAACAGAGTTTATTCCTGGCATCTGCTTTGATAAAATTTATTTGGACAGCAGGTGGTTCAGGTTATCCAAGGGGTTTATCTGTAAAGAATAGAGAAATTTTAAGAGGTAGTAGCGGCATCGGTGGTAGTAGCACTAGCGATCCGAGTGGAATGGATGGAAGCAGTCCAGACGAAGATGAAGAAGAACCTAGTCCCGCACCATCCGAAGGACCACCACCGCGGAAACAAGCACGGGGTGATAGTAGCGATGGAGAAGGTATAATATACATGAAAATAACAGTTTTAACTTTAATTATATGCATTTTTTAAAATGTAAATATTAATAGGTCCGTTTAAAGCAAAAAGTATGGGTACAACAGTTGCACAGACAAACTTACACGAAGCAGAAGATACAACAGTGGAGAAATCTGAATGTATCGCTGAATCAATGAAAAATTCTGCGTCCAGCATACAAAATGACATAAAAGAGAAACAGAGTGGTTCAGACGCGGAAGCAGATACAGAAAAATCGAATGCGGATGAAACAGTTGCGGTAGAAAAAACGAAGAGGAAGGTTTTAAGGAAACGGAAAAAACCTCAAAAACGTACATTACTTAATGTTGATAAAACATTGGACGGCATTGTGAATGAAGAGAGTCATGTAAAAACTAAAGACATAATACTAGATATAAAGTATAGACCGGAGGATGTTTTAACTAGTGCTTTGGACACTAGTGGTTTAGTTTCTATGGATGATCAAAAAGGTGTTGATGCATTAGATCGCGTAAAGCAACATGCAATGGCTTTAGATCCGACCGATCAACAAGTTCCAACAACGGCGGCACTTCTAAGAAGGGCTAATAAGAATAAATATATGTCATTGGTAGGGCATAGTGTAGATCGGGCCCCCGATTCTGCAGATACTTCGCATGACGAAGATGATAGTGATGTAGCTGGTGTTCTTGCGGCTGCAGATGGACCCGGTGCTGTAATTTCTGAACTCGCTGGATTAGTACATGCAACTGGACCCACGTTTTTACCGTCGGGTTTAGACGAAATGCTTTCGGACGAAGAAGGATCCTATAGTAGTAGAATATCCAACAAAAGTGAGAAAAATATGGCAGACTTTGATGGAGAGGAGAGTGGTTGTGAAGAAGAATTAGCTCAACTAGCTGCACGCCATTTAACAGCTATACAAATGCAAGCTTATCATCCACGTCATTCTCATCCGACAATGGCGATCAGACGATCTGTTTGTCGTCCACCACAAGTCCGAAGCATTCGTCAAACAGTAACTCGTGTTAGCTCACAATTCAACTTAGATACAGTATGTAAACCTGGAAATACCCTATTATGGGATCTTCTGCAAGATGATAAAATTGGTCAGCTGGGAGAAGGTTTAGCTCTAGAAGCTGAGAAAGCTTTATGTAATCTTCTTTGTTTCAATGTTGACCGATTAATTCCAATGAAATTCATAGAAGGTTGCTTAGAAAATCTTGCAACCAATCGTTCTGTAGTCGTATCCTTGCGATTATTGCCTAAATTACTTGCCAGTTTTCAACAGTTTGGCGCAATGGATGCGCATACAATAACGACGTGGGCTGATCGTGAACGTGGAATGATGAAACATTTCTTTAATAATTTGAAAACTTACACTAGTACAGAGCCGAAAAGCAGCTTGTACTCTCATCAAACAGAAATACAAGTTAGACTGCAATTCTTATCATCTATTTTCTCGCCATTAGGATCACCCGATTGTTTTCGCTTAAGTCTTGAACAGGTGGACATATTGTGGCAATGTTTGTCACAAGATTCGACGTGTGCTGACGAACTTTTCAGTTGGTTACTTAGTCAAGCAAAATCAACAGAGCAACATGCTCTAGGAATGGATACGCTTAAACATTTATGTATGCGTAAATTACCGAGCTTACCACCAGAGACTATAAGTATGACAGGACTTAGTCTGTTTCAACAACTGTGCAATTTGGCACGTTTAGCTGCACACTTTGATAGGCCTTTAAGGGACGTAGATTCAGTTGGCATGGATTTCCTGTGGAGAATTGCGTTAAAAGCTAAAAGTACTGATGTCAGTATGGCAGCCATACAATACCTAAATGGATATTACATGTCCCGACAATTAACTCAAGAAGCAGAATTTGTTTCTCAATGTATGACTCATCTTGCTGCAGCTAGTAGCGACTTGGAAACGAACGAAGAAGCAAGTTTACGTTGTATACAGAGAGCTTTATTATTATTGAAAACCCATTTAGAAGCGTTTCGAAAACGGTACGCATACCATTTACGTCGCTGGATATTGGAAGGTAGAGGTGCTGGTAGCCATGTAGCTATGAATACCTCGGAAAAGGGTCAACAGCTAAGAATATTTGTACAACCCGCCGGAATACCTGAAAAGACAAGCTTTTCTCTCCTCAGTACTGACTATGTAGCTGACTTAAGAGCTGAAGTTGCTAAATGGTGGGACGATACGCAAAATAATCAAGAGAAATCATCGTCTACTACGAATTCAAACCAGAATAATGGTTCAGTATTAGGATCTCTACTTACGGATGGGCCAATTAGAATGATTACACAGGGTCAGGAATTAACTATTGATTTTGATGAGAAAACATTACAAGAAATGGGATTTAAAGATGGCCAGCTTGTGTTCATTTCACCTGGCGCTGGTCGTAGTAACGGTACAGGTAGATGTAATAAACGTGATGTTGATTCACCATCTCTGTTACCACCGCCTCCTCGCGAATCGTTACCAACGTTATTATTATTACGACCACAGTATTTCGAACAGTTGTTTACGCTAATGAGAACTCTGAGTACTATGAAAACAATTGTCAAGGGGGGACAGGAGATCCCTCATACAAAGGCCCAAGTACTTTCGAGGAAGGTTTGGGACACTTTAACTTTATTACCAACCAGTCCAACTTTGTTAAGAGGGTTTCAAAAGCTAGGAGAAACAACTCTGCCAGAATTATTGGATCCCGTTAGTCCTCAAAAATTGATGTATTCTTTATATATAGTCGAGTCTTTAAGCCGACATAGTACAACAGGACAGCCTTCAGTTGTGAATACAACATCCACTGCGAGTGGCAATGAGGGTGAAGGTGAAGCTGATGATAATCACGAAGAAAATGAACAAGATGTTGCTTGGTCTACGTTGTTCGTTCAGCATGGAGGTTTGCGTCACTTGCTTGATATTTTTATGTCGGGGTGTTTGGAACAAGGAGATGGTAGCGAGTGGCAGCAGGACTGTCTCGCTAGCTTGCTAAAACAGCTATGTTACTTGGGTGTTGTGAAAGAGGAGAAGAAACGAAATAAAGCAGATAAATTGGTTGTACTTAAATTAAGCAATGCGATGCTCTCGATGATGGACGTTGAAGCTGTTATGTCTCGAATAACAAGCATATTAAATGATGCATCTTTGCCTAGAGATCCGAATCATTATAAAACAGGACTCTTTGGTCGATCACAAGTTATACATTATACTATGGCTCTATTAGTTTGCTGGGTACATAGCGATGAAGCAGTTAAACAGTACCTCTTTACATCATCTGAACCTTTTGGGAAAACCTGGTTAAGACGATTGGTATTGGAGGATCCTGAGCCCGCAGTGAGAAGAGAAGTCTGCACTGCATTATACAGATTATCTCTGGGTACCACGGGATCCGAAGATGAAAATCCTGGTCTCCCTAGTTTGATCGTACCAATGTTAAATACATTGTTGGAACATCTTGTAATTGCAGAAGCAATGCAACCATCTCATCGGAAACCAGATTTACCACTGCACTTGCATCCTGTGCTTGACGATGGAAAAGAACCTTACGGACCTGCTTGCAGAGATTATTTTTGGCTTGTTTGCCGTTTAGTTGACTCGCTTCCAGAAGAAGCAATCAAAGAGAATTCAGACGATTCTACTTTGACAATAGATCTCGAGGCTCTAGCAATAAGAGTGATTGATTCTGTTTTAAATAGAGATCACCTCGAAACACGTTACAATACAGTGGAAGACGATGGCTTAGTTGGATTATTAAATCTCACATGTAACATTATGACTCACAATCCACCTTGCAAACAAGGAAAAATTGGACAAAATTTATTACACGAAGTATTTGATTTTCTATTTGCAGTACCTAATCCACGCTCAAAGCACGTTCCGAAATGTAAAAGTCAAGTCTCTCGGTCAGCAGCTTTCGATCTGTTAGTGGAACTTGTAAAATCTGCTCCCGATAATTATAGAATACTTCATGAAAAATTATTGGTACAACATAAGCCTGGCCCGCATTCTCCATATCCATGGGATTATTGGCCACACGAAGATGGACGTTCTGATTGTGGATATGTTGGTCTGACTAACTTGGGTGCCACTTGCTACATGGCAAGTTGTATACAACACTTGTATATGATGCCACAAGCACGTGTTTCGATTTTAGGCGCTGATTGTAATAGGGCAAACAAACATCAACTGACATTAAGAGAACTGCAGAGAATGTTTGCTTATCTATTAGAATCTGAAAGAAAAGCATATAATCCTCGAAGTTTCTGTCGCGTATATACCATGAATCATGAACCACTCAATACTGGAGAACAAAGGGATATGGCAGAATTTTTTATAGATCTTGTATCGAAACTAGAAGAAATGACATCAGATTTAAAGAATCTGGTGAAAACATTATTCTGCGGTGTAATATCTAATAACGTTGTATCATTAGATTGCGAACATGTAAGTAGGACACTCGAGGAATTTTATACAGTGCGTTGTCAGGTGGCTGATATGAGAAATCTTTATAAAAGTTTGGATCAAGTTACAGTTAAAGATACTTTAGAAGGAGACAATATGTATACATGCTCACAATGCGGCAAAAAGGCAAGAGCAGAAAAAAGAGCATGCTTCAAAAAGTTGCCACACATATTATGTTTCAATACAATGCGATATACATTTAATATGGACACTATGTTAAAGGAAAAAGTAAACACACATTTTGGTTTTCCATTAAGATTAGACATGTCCGGATATGTTGAGAAAAAACTTATGCCACAACATTATCAGGAAGAGAAGAAAGCATCTGAAAAAAGAAAGTCAGAAAATGATTGCCAAGCAGGATTAGACAATGATGACAATGATGGAGAAATGGAACATTATCAGTATGATTTAATAGGAGTAACAGTTCATACCGGTACAGCTGACGGTGGACATTATTATAGCTTTATTAGAGATCGCACCTCGCCCAATAAGGATAAATGGTTCTTATTTAACGACGCGGAAGTGAAACCATTTGACCCAAATCAAATTGCGGCAGAGTGTTTTGGTGGAGAAATGACAAGTAAAACCTATGATTCTGTTACAGATAAATTTATGGATTTCAGTTTTGAAAAAACTAATTCAGCGTATATGCTTTTCTATGAGTGGTGCACTGATCCCGGCGATCAAGCAAAAGAAGAAGAAGCCACTGTTTCTAGTCCCAATGTACGACAACCATCATCATTGGTTCACAAGAACACTAATAAATTGCCACCATTGGAATTAAATAAAGAACTTGAAGATTGGATATGGCAGGATAACATGCACTTTTTGCAAGACAAAAACATATTTGAACATACATATTTCACGTTTATGTGGCAGATTTGTAGCTACATACCACAAACATTACTCTCGGTACAATCAGATATAACTGAAATGTCAGCCGATCTTTCAACGTCATTTTTTATGGAAACCTTTATTCATGCCAAGGAAAAACCGACCATGGTACAATGGGTAGAATTGTTAACAAAACAGTTCAATGGTTCGGCTGGTGCATGTGCTAGATTTCTTGAAAAAATGGCCGGAGATTCATGGTGGCCAATTCAAATTCTAGTCAAGTGCCCTAATCAAATGGTAAGGCAAATGTTTCAAAGGCTATGCATTCATGTGATACAACGATTGCGCGCTACTCAAGCACCTCTGTATCTTCTTTGTGATGAGGAGAATGACATAAACACTGTTGGTACGCGATCGTGCGTAACTCGATTTGTGAGAATGTTATTATCTCTTATGGAACACGCAAAACAACATTTGAAACACCTTACAGAATATTTCAGTTTTTTATATGAGTTTAGTAAAATGGGTGAAGAAGAAACACTGTTTTTAATAAGGGTGCAAGCTATATCAACTATGGTCAATTTTTATCTTGGACATAAAACGCACGAATTCGTTGATGCAGTCAGCGAAGAGGAAGAAGAAGAAGAAATAGTGGCTATGCCTACGGAGAAATTAAGGCCTGCCTCTTTGGATAAAATGATTACTTTGATAGCAACTTTGGTTGAGCGTAGTAGAGGACCAGATCACAGGTAGACAAATATATTTGTCAAATTTTATCTCATAGGAAAAAATGTATTTTATATAGTTGCAATACACGTGTGTATATAATATTCACAGACTAGCATTGTCTCCTGCGGATCTTAGTGCTGTTGCAGGAGGGAAGGGTTTTCCCTTTTTATACCAACAAACGCGAGATGTGATCAATCTCAATCAAACACGAAATTTAATACAATCTTTATGTCGTTGGAATGATAGACTTGCTATACATATTGTAACAATGATATTCCAAGCTATAACAAAACATACAGATGTCTGTCAACCATTTTTCAAACTTCTCACATTATTAACTGAGACTTCTGGATTAAGCGGTCTACCCTGTATGACACAATTGATTCTGGGCCGAGTATGGGAAGCAGCTAGAGTAGCTCCACATGGAGCATTAGAATGGCTGGCATTGGCTGTTACAAGAAGTAAACTTGCCCATGCTTGGGTATTGCAAGGATTAGACACTTGGTTGCAACACTTTTTGTTGGAACATTCAAATCAAAGGGTTCGTTCAGCAGCAGCTTTTCTTCTTGTATCTTTGGTTCCATCTACACACTTCAGGCAGGGCTACCGCAGTGCTCACAGATTAGGTTTAGGATGCAATACATCTAGAGAACTACAACTGTCCCCAGAGGCTACTTTAATTTTGCACAAAATATATACAGCACTTTTAAGATTATTGCAACCTGCAAGACATTATATTGACATACAAACCCATGGTACCATGAAGCTCACTGCCTATTTTGCATTACTCACTTATTGTGTTGTTTCAAAGACGGAAAAATTAATGGTAAGTATCTGATAATATTGCATCATGATATAATTGCATCACGGTATAATATTTGTTTCCAGTTTGGACAGTATTTGAACGATTTATGGACACTTTTTCATCCAAAGCTTTCTGAGCCAAGCATTCCAGTGCATCATAATAAACAAGCAGTGCTATTATTTTGGTATCACGTTTGTTCAGATTGTCCTGAAAATGTTGCACTCATACTTCATAATCCTCACATAACTAAAAATATTGCATTTAACTATATACTGTACGTATAATTCTCCATACTATATAAACTATGTTTACAGGATTCTCTTTAATGTATACATTTTTTAGTGCTGATCACGAGGATCAGGATGTGGTATTATTTAACAGAGTAATGCTGCCCGCTTATTATGGTTTATTACGATTATGTTGCCAACAGTCACGAACTTTCACAAGACAATTAGCAGCACACCAAAATATTCAGTGGGCATTTAAAAATATAACACCACATCCTACTCAGTATTCTACTGTAAGACTTATGTCAATTAATTTTTTCATATGCTTATAAATACCATATTCGGATAATATAATTTTCCTTCTTTTGTTGTTCAATAGGCTGTGGACGAACTATTTAAATTAATGCAATTATTGGTTGCAAGACATCCCGATCAAACAGAACAAGAAGAAGCGGAAATCGCATCATTCAGAAGGGGAACTTTATCTTCGTACTTACAAGGACTAGATGGGAGATCATGTTGGGCTACACTTATTTCTGCATTTCGGTAAAATATTAAGCATCTTATATATATATTGCGATATGTATATTATGATATATATTTATGTAACATAAAATTTGTAGCATACTGATTGAATCGGATGACGACCGTCTCTATGTTGTGTACAATGGCGGATTAAGCATGGCTTTGGAAGCATTTCATATGCTGCATATCATGTACCATGAAGCAACAGCGTGTCACGTTGCTGGTGACTTAGCTGAATTAATAGCCATTATTGTAGAACTCGTACGGTGTATTAGAACTGCTAGAGATGGGCCCGACGTAAGAAACATATTAGGGAATTGCAAAGAATGGCCAGATATTTTACGAAAGTTAGCAACATTGCTCAACACGTATAATCCTCCAGACATGAGGAACCTTGCTATAGACCTCTTGAAAGAACTTGTCATGCTTGTACCTGCTGAAGCAATATTAATTTTAGCACCATTGTTGTCACACTGCCATGCAGCCCTTCAAGAGTCTCATGCTGCTGTTCCACCTGGTCCGTATCTTCCACGAAGATCTACTCCTCCAGGAAAAATGCCTACACGACCCGCCAGGCCGATGGTCCAAATGGCAGTGCCGCATTCTCAATTAGAGGCATCAAAGGGCGTAGATCCAGAATATGACAATGCTTTGCTCGAGTTTTATTTGCCGTATCATGAACTTATTGACGTAATGTGCAGATTAGCAATTAACAATGATTGTATGACGGATACTTTAGTTAATCTCAGTGCAATGTTAGGATTTGAAGGTAAAGACCATTTCTTGTTTTAATATTTCCGCCACTGATGAGAACTTATTCATAAAAAAAATTCTGCGATTACAGGTGTTCCATTGCACTTAGCCCTGTTTCCCCGATTATGGTTAGATGTTCATGCCGCTACACACATAGATAGAAAACATATTGCATCTCTTCTTTGTTCTTCCTATACAGTGGATTACGTGGATGCTGTACTACTTGATGAAAGATCATCATTAGGAATACCAGCGATTCATGCTTTTCTGAAAACTTTCTTTCCAAAACTGGCTAATCACGTATTGACTGAACAAACTTGTCTACTTATTGATAATTTAGTGAGTTCCATGATGGCAATGGTGGAAGCAGTGGATATCCAAGCATCAGCTCACAGATTAACGGGAGACTTAAGAGCATTGGCTCTTGTCTACAGCAGCAGTACAAGACTGAAACCACCAAGTAATTTGTTACCAGCTTTAGAAACGCTATTGTCTCGAACTAAGGCGATTAAGGTGAAGGAATCTAACCAACAAGAAATAGAACATCCAACAAAAAAGCGTAAGCTCGCGGTTAATGATGACAGTGAAACCAGCGATAAAGAGCTGCATCTACCAGTCAAAGAACTTACAGAACAGAAAACTGTGTCTAGCATAAACATCGAAGAAAAAGATAAAGTTGAAATAAATGATATGACCTCTTCCGAATCTGGGGATGATAAAACCATATCAAGAAGTAACATTGAAGTAGAAAATCCCACAAGTATCAGTACGATATCGCCGAGTTTAATCGATACCGTGACAACTAACAATTGTACAAGCCAATTACGATGTTCTCTGACAAATGTTTCTTGGTTTGAAATGTTAGAGAAGACGATTATCGATCTGCAAACTATTGTGCAATTGCAAACGAAAAGTAACTAATTCTCTATGTGTTTTGAATGGTGCTTTCATTGTAAAAGCATATAATGCAGGACGAAGTTTACGTGTAACCGTGTGGTTCTTTAAAATAACAAGATGAAAATTCAGTTATATATTCAAGATCTAAATGAACAAATTTTAGTGGGTTTGTGTTCTATAAAAAAACAAAAAAAAGGATATCAAGTGCGATTTATTTTCCAAATGTAGGTAGATAAGATAGTTTCATCGATTTAAGTTATACTAACATGTTGAAACAAAAAGAAAAACGAAAAACAGATCACATATTGGGACTGAACAATTTTCTCTTTAAGTAATAAATGTTCGTTAGTGCTGTGAGATTACTTATCTCTTCGCCATATTTATGTGCACTGTCGCGTGTACAATAATATAAACCGCCCAGTATTCAATAAAAAGAACTGTGGAATCATTTTCAGGTAGTTTAAAAGATATAATTACACGTGCTTTGTTAAAACTATAATCTTTCGCTATCCTTGTATTAATCTTGCGGGGTGACACAGGGTTTTCACAAGTTTCCAACGTAAAATAAAAGTATTTTTTTCAGCAGCTTCTAAGCTGTACATATAAATATTATTTACATACTGAAGTGTAAACGTCATTGATTCGTCATTGTAAAATACTTTTCATCATATTTTTAATACGTTTCCAAATAATTAATCATGTCATTTAAGAATGAGTACTTTTAACATGTAGATCATTGCACATTTATGCACCGTATCTTTCTAAAATAATGTAAATGTAAACTTATACATAAGCATAAAAAAGGCCAATAATTATTTCTTTTTTTGTTGGTGAGGGATAAATTGTACCAACAATTTTGGTAGAGTTACTTTCAGTGTCATAAATTTATTTCGTTATTTTTTAGATGATTTCTTTCAACGAAACTTCCAAACATATTTACTTATGTTCCGGGCAATTGCCAATGGTTTAATTATCCAAATGATATTTCACAGATTTTCTTAAAAAATCTTATTAGATAACTTAATTTTCCCCAATAAAAATAAAATTTTATTTTCATTCTAATAAAATTATGACCGTTATTCGTACTATCATAATCAAATTTTTATTTATAATTATAACAAATGAACATTTTCTATGCTTCGTATACTACACATATAAATATCTCACATCACAAATGAACAGTTGTTAAATTTCTGAATTTATTAATATGGATAATCAACAGCATATTGCTTCGAATATTATTTTTTCGCAACATTTAACAAATGAATCTGGAAACATATCCATATAAGCTCTTACGTTTCCACTTGATTTACATGCACCGCTTTGTTGTATTTATTAATACTACATGGTAAACCGTGCTCTATTAAAAAATAAAGGATATTATACATATCCATAAAAAAGTTGCTTTATCTGCCATTTGTCAAATATTTTTCAGAATCTATGTTCGAGAGAAAGTCTAATTATAATTAAGAATTAATTTTTAATTAATTGTCAATATTTATCTATCCAAACAAAGTAAAGGTGAGCTAAAAAGTTTTGAGTCTAGCTGCCATGTGAAATCGTATTTCTAGCAATAAATTACTTATGTTTCGAGAAATGTATCTTATTTAATTACGCCGAAATAAAGCAGTTTTAATTAATGAGTTAAGACATCTTATTAATATAGTTTGGTTTAAAATATTATATTGATCATTTAATCAAATATATTTCTTGAAATATTTTTATTTTAATACTCTAGAAATACTATTTGACCCAGCACTGTAGCTTAGTACATCATTTAAATGCAAAATCGTAATTTATTTAAACATAATTAGGAACATACGCTTGATACGTGATTATTATGCACGTAAATATACAAATAATAACCAGGATCGTGTTTTTGGCATAATTAAGCTTATTATCAGACGATGGCACTAAAATATATCTCGTCCATATTGAAATTCAAAAATCATTACGAATATTTTCGATTTCGATGATACAATGCAATAGAAAATTAACGAATGATTGAAAAGTGAAAGCAATGAATGTTAATAGTAAGATTATATGGTGTTCTTGTGCGATATGCCTGTTTCTTTGTCACTAATGTTACTTAATTACTTGTTGACCACATCTCGAGACGTACTTCGTACGATTTTCTCTACTTACAGAACATACGAATCGGATTAAACGGTTAGATATAACAGAAAATTTATGATAGAAAATGTATGACTAAGTCATGGATTTTTAAGCGCATTTTGAGATGAACTACGTACTTTGGAAGCAACTATCGATGGTACCATTACTATTGTTATATTGCTTTCGTCATTTGAATTCGGCAAATATCAATGATAAAAGAAGCAGAAAACTTAAAATGTGATGAGTCAAATAAAAGTTGCAATTTTCAAGTGCGCGTTGCTACTATAAAAAAATGGGATATATTCGTGTTTCTATCAGTTCGTTAATATTATTCTTTAGCGAATGCTAAAGGAACAAATACATATATGTTTAGTAGTTTTATAGAAAACGAACTGAATACTTGTGTCCGCATGACTAATATCGCGTAATCCCCAAATTGTATTTCTAACATTTAACGTACGTATTTGTGATGAAAATACTGTGATTAGTGATGGTAGATCTATTTGCTGGTTTGCAACAAAACATGGATATAACAAGCGTACTGTACACGCACATACATTAAAATGAATTTTCCACAAATCAAGTATTTTAAACTTTTACTTGTTGGCGGTGATCCACCATTAAGTTCAATAAAATCATAAATATAGAAAATAAAAGATCGAAAATAAGTAAAACAAAAAAAAAGGAATAAAAGATATAAGAATGTAAAACCATGTAAAACTACATGCGAGAAAAGCATTTATATTTACTTTTAATTATTAAAAGCGACGAATGCCTTTATCTCATGAATCGCGTTTGGATAATCTTCATATTTATAAATAAAAGTACATACGACAAGACGCTTGGGCTTTCGAGTAATTAAATTCGGAGGTGGTTAAGACTGTATAAAAAGGAAAAAAATATTTGCGTCGTCTTACAATACATTTGTCATTTTATTAACCTTCCGAAAATATCGAATCTGCTTCCCCGGATTTATATCTTCAGCATGTGTTACGTTTTATGTATTCATTTATATACTTAAGATGTATAGTTTTTGATCAATGATAAATAAAAACTTTTCATTTTAAACTTCGAATAACTGTGTATTCATATTGCTTTTCAATTTGTCTTATCAATTATTTTGCGTTCCCCTAATCGTGGACACGTTGTCATGGAAATGTATAACGCTACGGCGATATAGGATTACCATAATGAATTTTAGAGAAGTACATACATATACTAAATAAGCTGATACTTATAAACTATAGTTTCACACATCAATTTACATGTGGAGAAATCGAGAATGGAATAATGATAACATTATAATGATAAGCTGTGAGAAAGCCACAGTATACAGACGGGTGTTCTGTAATCAATCGAAAAGAAATAAATTATATAGTTCTAATAATGTTTAACAAAGGAGTCGAACAATTTTACAGTGATCTACGGTATATGCAGTTTTTATTTACATAACTAGCAAGGAGAAATGTAAACTAAATGACGAGTATAATAAAAGTTACAACAACGTTAATAGTACTGAATAAGCGTACTGCATAAAAAGAGCGATTCGTTGAAGAAACAGAACCGCGTGAGGGGCCCCTCACAGCTGGACCAACACTGATTACCATATGTGTATACACACATGGGGTATACTACTGGAGGACATTGCATGGTTCTGTCAGTTTGGATACTCATCATAATGTGCTTTTCCATACATATAATTTTTGGTGTAGTGTATTTTGTAAATAGTTTTCAATTTTCCTCGGAAAATATTAAGTGCCATGAAAATTCGAAATTAAATAGTATGCATTCGTAAATAGAATCCATACATATGTATAATGGAAGGTACACGATTGCCAATGGATAACCTCTTCAACATGCTGTCAGGCTTCAGTGTTGGTAATGAAAAAGCGTTAAAACAAGGCATTTATAATGCAGTGGCACTGCTACTTTTGTGTATAATATCAGCTGCTGGATACGGATTGTATATTATATTAAGTCCGTTTATAAAACCATTAATTTGGGCCTTATTATGCGGTTCCGTATTATTCCCTTTCAAACATTCACTAACCACTGCCGTACAATCGTGGTTTGAGAAAACCGAAGTTTCGCATACGCCTTTAATAATAAAATTAATGGTGCTACCTGTGCAAATAGTGGACAAAGTGTCAGACAATTTAGGATCATTTTTGTGGAAACAAATTAAATATATTGCCAGTACACTTACGATGGCAACATTGGCCCTGGGTTTATATCATTATACTCCCACTATACTTAGCTGCCTTATATGGAGAATATGCCTAATTTTTAATGCTATTTTTGGATTGTTTATACTGACGTGCAACACTTTTACGGTAATTATTTTACTGGAATTATTCCTTAACAAATAAATAATAATGTTAATTTTCGCAGATCGCTGTTATACTTATCGGATATCTATCAGTTCTGTATATTTACTGGACGCCTTATAATTCTATTCATTTCCGTTACACCTCATTTGTTGTATGGTTCATGATTAGCTTGTACGTTTCCAATGTATTGGGCGCTTATCCAATTATTGTATTTGTAACGTTGCAAGTGCTGTACTTGATAGGATTTATTTATGAGGTTATATGTATTATGGAGAATCAAGAATTCAATGGCACATTCATGGAAGCAACTTGCTTAGCATTATTGAATAACACTGTAACGATCGAGCAGCAGGACACACTGACTCCATTAAAAAGTAAAGGACATACAGAAGCTATGAAGAAAGAAACCACAGATACCGATATTCGCAATGACGATCAAGAAACTAAGGTTTCTTCTACCTCTGCGGAGAAAGGCACTAGCTTAACTATGAAATTAGCAAAAAAATCAGTGTCATTGGATGCGGATAGTCCAAATACAACCAGCCACAAACTGCGATCTCCATTTAGCTTTTCTCCCAGTAGTTCTATGTCGTTACGCGAACGTTATATTTTAAGACGGTTGAAAACAGAATTACGTATGTCTATAGATGAAGAAAATGTGGAAGTTGATACCGATAAATACATGTATGGTGCATTATATGCTTGCATTGGTATGCTTCTTTGGAAACATATATGGATGATATATATTTCAATAATTCCTATAGCTTTTTATATTGTAAAGCAATTCGGTAGTTATTTTGGATTATGGAAAATGATTGGAAAGCAATATGATGTTGTTATGCAAGCTATAAAGGTATGGTGCTTGGACAGACACCAAGCCCTTTTACCAGCTAATATTAGGGGTTTATACAAAGTTGGAATCATAATCGATGAAAAATTGACGAAAGCCTTGAAGGCTTCGGTCGATTCTGTAGTAACAATTGCTGTGATTTTCGGACTACTTGTGTTTACTATCTGTACCTCTATATTCATAACAATACAGGTATTAGCGAATTCATTGTAAACAGCGTGCGAAACATTTTACATATTTTCATAATTTGTTGTAATTTTTATAGGTTTATGCAGAAGGTATGTATCTCGTTCAGATCACTGGAGAGATACTTAATTCGTCTTTAATGAATAATCCAGATATCGATTGGTTACCTGAACAGTGGGAAGATTCGGTCAATACGGTCTTAGACAATGCTTATACATATGGACGAAGTGCCATTTCTGATGGAGTAAGATAAATGTTTTATTCTCTTTTTCTGCAATTATCGATTGTATCTGGATAATAATGAACAATGTATGCTGTAGGTGAAAGGTTTGGTAAAAGATTTGGAACCCGTTAAAGCTGATCAAATGGAAAAGAAAGTTTTAGAACTTTGGGATAGATTTTATCAAGCATGGATGATGTCAAACGAAAGCCCAAATTTAATCGGGCCTACTGTAGATGCTACAGCAGCTTATTCAGTATGGGAAAGCTTTTTTGAAAGTTTTGGAAAAACACCTCTACGTAAGATCGTCCAATTGAATGAAATTTAAGCACAGTCATATCGGTTTATTACATATGTCTTACATATCTTTTTTCTTTCTATATAGAATTGTTTAATATGACCAGCATACAAAACTTTGTAAAGGAAAATATTGGGACTTTCATGTCAGTGTTGGATTCAATTTGGGGTATAGTTAAAGGAAATATGTCTGTGATCTTAGCAATATTTACCGAACTGTTTTATATTATACTTATGAGCGGATCTGCAGTACTGAATTTTGTCCTCAGCATGGTAAACAATCAGTGAAAAATAACGAATATATTTATATTACACGTTTCAACTAATTATAACAAAATTTTTATTTTAAGGTGGTGTTTTTTACTACGCTTTTTTATCTTCTTAGTTCAAGTGAAAAAACCTACAAGCCCATTGAATTTACTACAATATTCAGCCCGATTAGTTGTCACAGGTAAATTTTTTATTTCGTATGGACATATTTTACATTAATACAATTGTAAATACTTTACAAATGTACCTTTTCATATTTACAAGTACTTTCCATATCGAGGGATATGTGTACGTTGGAGAAAAAAAATTTTTTTATCACGTACTTTGTCAACAATGTATTACGTGCAGATTCTATTACATATTTCTTTTTACAGATTTGCTATGGCCTTGCAAGAGTCAGTTATTGGGGTTTTCGCTGCAACGTTTAAACTCGCTTCCTTTTTTGGCATGTGGACATGGTTTATACATAATTTGTTTCAAGTAAAAATCGTTTATTTACCATCGACTTTTGCAACAATACTTGGTGCTGTGCCAATTTTGGATGCGTATTTTGCTTGCGTCCCGGCCACTTTGGAACTCTGGTTTAATCGAGGTCCTATGACTGCCATACTATTTTTCGTGTTCCATTTTCTTCCTTGCAATATTGTCGTGACTGAATTCTACAAAGAAATTAAGGGGTAATGTATTTTTGTTCATTTTAAACCAATAGGTTATTTGATTATTTCATATCTATAATAATTCTTTAATCGTTTTTCAATTGTAGTGGCGGTCACCCATATCTTACAGGCCTCTCCATAGCAGGTGGAGTCTTTTGTTTAGGTATACAAGGGACCATTTTTGGTCCTCTATTGCTATGCTGTATAATGGTAGCAATTAACTTAAGTCGCCGTTACCTACATTCTCCGTCGGAAGAAGCTGTGTCTTCGTATTCCGAAAGTAAACGATAATGTAGAAGCAATCGCATGAATATGCATAACTATTTATTAGAACAACAAAATTTCTGAGTCTTTGCAAGAGAATAGTTGCTGAACTTCATAAATTATAGATCATCCATTTTTACATATGTAGATAGTCCTAATGCTAACATTCTAGCTCGTTCGAATGCCTTAAACACAGCTTATAAGATAAAAGCTAAAAGTTAGTTCTAAAATATTTTTGTTAAATGTTTAGATAAAGCGTATGAAGAGTAATTTTTATCTACTCGAGAAATCTCCTTAAAAAGTAAGGAAGAGTAAGGCTAGTTTACAGAAGAATTAACCAAAGCGCTACTTTATTTTTATTTTTTTTTTAGAGACCGAGAAAATACGTGTCGCTAACTAAAACTTAATGCTAACTAACTTAAATAGTTAATCTAAAATAAGAAATCTCAGCTTACGCTTATTAATATTATAAGCACAGTCAATAATGAGCTAATATTTGATAGATTTTAGAAATACATATGATATGAAAAACAGATGAAACTAATTAAACAATTAATTAATATTTTGATATTATTTATTAATCTAATTATAATAGGCATTATAAAATTTATATATACTTAGATCTTTAATAACATCAATTATAAACAGTTTTTGTTTATGGTTTATATAGTATACTAACTTCAGTATTGTTCATGGTAGATTTATGTTTCTGAAAATTGTTGTACAAAAGGAAAATGATCAATAAAATTACCTAAAATTTATCAGTTAACGTTACAAAATGTCGGATCTCATGTATTTAATAATAAGCATCATTTTAATTATACTCGCTATTCTTATCGGATTCGAAATTTATTTACATCGGGAAACGTACTTTCCACAAAGGACATAAAATGTAATACTTTAATACGAGTATGAATTTTATAAACAGTTATTAGCTAGTTGCAATTTAATCATACATTTACATTCTCGTTATTGACACTATAAATATTAGCAAGCGTAGTAATTTTTAGACTTTTTCTGAAAAGTTTCGGTGAAATAATTTCACACGCATGGAATACGATCCTTTTCTTTCTCTCAAACATATGGAAACCATTTTCTGAAAAACGACCACAAACGTTGCCAGCTTCTATCCATACAAAAAGTGCAATATTATCTGTTATCAATTCAACCTCTATATCTGGATAATTTAAATAGTTTCCAGGTAATGGATAGTTATTTACTCTTGCCTAAAATGAAATTATTTGATGTTAAACAAAAATCCATAAGATTCCTTTTGCAGGATGAGATTGAACTATTATAGCCTTACAGAAATATTTGATGCTGGTAGTGCAATATTTTTCAAAGCATTGTTTGGATATATGTAATTTCTCGGTGCCACCAGGGAACCTGCATTGTCCTTTAAGGTAAGCGTTGTAATACAATTACTTATAGTACTAACGCTAGATCGACATGCATCGAGTGTTTCAGAATTAAGCATCCATGAATGTCTGAGCAAGTGATCATGAACTTTCGTTACTCCATTTGCTTGCTATTAAAGAAATATTCGTTGCAAATTTATACCATTAACATATATCTTTCTTATATTCTTGTGACACGTGTACTTACAATTGTTATATTGCTATAAGTATGCGATTGTATAGGTTTTATATCCTTCCAAGCATAAAGATCTACTTCCAAAGTAATATTCGGTATTGGATATAACTTATCGGAAACAATATAAATTTTAAGATCCGTGTTCGTAATACAGTAGGTAACTATAACTGGTGCAAAGAATTCTACAGCATAATAATGAAGCATTTTCCACCGTCCATAAAAATCTAAAATAAAGAAACTTATCAGTAAAAGTACAGAAAAAATACATGAAAATAATTTAGCTTATTTTCTATAATCATTGTATCATTATTTTTGTAATCTTAAGCTACCTATAGAAGACCAAGATGGAGCTTGCCAAACATCGTTTAGTTGCCAATACAAGGCGCCCATTGTCATTCCTTCGCCTACTTCGTTTAATTCTGACATTGATTGTCGGTAGAACTCTGTTTGTATCTTTACCGAGACAGCTTGATTAATTTGGCTTAAATATATAAAGCTTTCGAAATCTTGTACGCTATCCTGAGTATCAGGTATTTTCAAATTCTTAGAAATAAGACTCTTTAGATACGCTGTTCCCAAAGGTAAATGTTGACGATGTTTAATGAAATCGCTGTCTATATTTAAGTCTGTTCTTGCTTCTGTTACCGGTAACAAAGTATAAATCGATGGTAGCGATTGAAACCCATATTCGGATGAAAATCTAGCCCGTGGATATTGGTGCATATCCCATCCGTTACTGATGTAGTTGTAGTAATGAACTGAAATATTAGATTGCTGTATTTGGACTGAAACAGAGATGCTGCTTTAATTACGACATTATACTTTACCATCTCCGTATAATTTTGAATATGGATCTTTCCCAATGTAATTGTATTGATCTTCGTGCAATCCATTACCCGGACTAGACACTAAAAAAGGTCGTGTAGCATCCAGTTGTTCTACCTCTTCTTTTATTAACTTTACATACAGTTTAATGTAATCAGCTTTATATATTTTATTAGCTCCGGTTCCATACCAATTTCCATATAAAGCTGCTTCGTTTTCGTTATTTCCCGCCCACAGAACAATACTGGGATGATTTTTCAATCTTTGCACATTTTGTATCACCTCCTCTTTGACTGATTCAAGAAATTTCTCCGTAGTCGGATACATACCGCATGCAAACATAAAATCCTGCCAAATCATTATTCCATATTCATCAGCAATATTATAGAATAATTCAGATTCATAAAGACCGCCACCCCATACTCTTAGCATATTCATATTTGCTTCTTTAACGGACATCAATAAATGTTGGATTGTATCTTTCTTAGCGCCTAGTTCAGGAAAAACGCTGGCAGGAATGAAGTTACTGCCTTTGGCAAATATTGCTACACCATTTATTCGAAAATAAAAGCTCAGTCCCTTTTCTAAGGGGGTCTGCACAAGTTCTACAGTTCTGAAACCAATGCGTATTTCTTTCTGTGTTATATTCGGACCAATACTGGCAATCACAGTTAACGAATATAGTGTCTGATTGCCAAAACCGTTTGGCCACCACATCTGGACACGATCCTATATATGAAAAGAAATGTTGTTTTATTAAATATAAATACTAATAGAATATTTCTAAATTTTTATCACTCCATACATACTGTTGGTACTTTGAGAAGTATGGTACTCTTTATATGTTTGTTATTCGTACTTAAATCGACCCTGCTACTATTATAAACACGTGAATGTGCATCACTATGAAGGACAGCCAAAATATCACAAGGTGTAGAATTATTTTGTACTGCAACGTCGAGAAAAACTGTGATTACAATATCCCAAAAATTCTGATTTTTATATACATCCGTGGTAGCATCCTGCATATAGATTTTATTTACATAAATTAATTCTACACTTTTCCTGAAATACTTTCAATTAATATAAAGTAATACTTAATGTAAACAGATAAATCATTTAAAAATACCAAATTCCCATCGACGGGAAAGCTGGTCCCCAATCCCATGCAAAGCTTGCTTGCATTTTTCTTATATGATTTACGTGGCATTCTCCATTGTAATTACTTGGCAAGCATATTGGAGGAACTATATATTTCGATGCTTGCACATTGTACAAGCTTTCGGCTACTTTGACAGAAGAGGAAATATAGATGACCAAAGAATTTTTCCCCTTCTAAAAGAAAAGCATTGATGAATCACTATTAGAAATATTTATATAAAAATATATTCCTTACTTTTAAATACTTTGTTACATCGAATGTATATTTTATGAACATGTTTGACGTTTCTCCAACTTGTACACCATTTAAGAGGATCGTTGCAAATGTATCAATACCATGAAATATTAACACCGCTTTAGGAATGTTTAATACAGTTTCATTTGCTAGAAAATTTAGTTATTTTGAAAATTTGGGTGGAACCACATGCATACACTATACGTATAAACATTTAAAATATAAAATAATTACCGTAGAATGTTTTATTGTAAATAATTGATTGATTGCCCACCCATCGATTAGCGACATCATTATTTCCAACAAAATTGTCTGGTATAATATTCGATTTACTCAAGTCTGTATAAATACCACCTGGTACAGTAGCAGAAAAGTTGATGCCTAAAAAATATATTTGATTGAAAAATGATATAACTCCTGTATTTATAATAATGAAAAAAATCAATCTTACCATGTTCGTGTTTATCAGTCGTAATTTTACCTGAAACAGAAATTCGTATAGTATGCACAGAAGATTGTATAACAAAAATATTTAATAATCTATTTAATACCTGTCCATGATCCATCTAAGGTTATGGATAAAGAATTAATAATTAAATGCACAACGACTAGAAATTGAAAAATTATCTTCTTCATGTTTGCTTAAAAAACGCTAATTAAATATTTTGTTACCGATGCAGTCTTATGCAAGTTGCGATTCTAATTCGTTTTATAACTGTTCCATAACTGGAAGTCTAAATTGCATTAAATTTCTTATCACATTCGTTCTGAAAAATATCATTGCAATGAGATAATCTTGTTTGTTATTTAATTTTGTTTATCGCATTATTATTTTATAAAAGAGCATACCATCTTGATACGAACGTAATTACATCGCGAATAATGTTTACATTCACATGTGTGAAAGAAATGATCATTTTTAAACAACAATTATAATTAATTCGGCACGATTCAATAATGCAAATTGTATAAGTATTATACTTTATTTACAAACGAAGATCGTTAATTGTACAAAAATACATTTCACTGCGCTGCATATATGTTTACAGATGGCATACAAAAATCGAAATTAAATTAGCCCGCATTTATACGTTCCATTGTAAAACGTACGTGCTGTATTATTTTGCTTCTTATATTTAATTATACACACATTGAGAAGAACATGTTAATTTTTGTAATCTATTCAAAATCCAAAATCTTATCGTAATTTCGTTAACTAGCAATGATAAATGCATTTATCATCTGATCTGATCATACTTTTCATCATACTGATTGTATCACATGTGATACAATTGATGATGATGATAATGTTTTGATTTAATTTCAGTATAGAAAAATAAATATTTTTGTTATAAAGGTACATATTATATACACACATACGGAAACATTTATCACATATGGAATGTTAGAATAAATGCAAAACAAATAAAAGAAGTACATTCTTCAGTTTTTATAAAATATTTTTAACATATGTTTAAATCGAACGCCTTATATCGTGTACCCGTTTATCCAAATTATATTTGAATGATACAACTAGTATTTCTTTTAATCCACATATAAATACATATGTACATAAGTATTCACTTCGAGGACTCAAGTAATTCTTGTTAACGTTTCCTTTTTCTATTGGAACGTACTTGCGTTTTACTGTTTGATGGAAATTGTCTTCTGTAATCTATATTTGAGTCGCCTTGTTCACTAATTGGTCGATAACAGCGAATAGGTGAACTAAGAATATTATCGCTTTCATTACTTCGGTATTCTGAAAAATACAGTATTCATTTATAAATTTCTCTTATAATGTAAACGTGTACGTAAAAATATAGTGTGTACTAGATATGATAGAACCACGATCAGGAATGATTACCGTTTAACGATGCTTTTTGATGCTGCTTTTGCAGACAATTATTAACGTGCTCTTCGTAATCTATCCCGTTCGTTGTTCTGTACTTCGCACAAATGCCACATTCGAGAATTTCAGTATTGTTAATATTTGGTGGTGATTTATTCCCAAAAGAATACAGTTCATTATCGTGTTCATTTTCCGACATATATTGATCACATTCAGCAGCATGATTTTCTATTATATCGCTTGGAAAAGGTTTATTACAAATGGGACAATTTACATTGTCCCTTGTGATTTCCGAGTGCCTAGTTACAGGAGTATTATATTCCTAAAAAATAAAAGAAAGATAATGCAAAAAAATGTGTAAGACTAGATCAGAACAATGTATGTCGATTCGTTACCTGGAATGAACTATTCTCATCTATGACTTCTATACTCCTATTTTCATTTTCTCCATTTAATTCTTGTAATTTTTCTTTACTCATCTTTTTCTGATGTTTCATATCTACTACACGTTTCCATTTTTTACTTTGTTCTTCTTTATATTTCTCATTCTCTTCTTTTAACTTCTCTCTTTTCTGTCTTTCTCCTATTTGCCTTCTATAAAATTCTTCTCTGGTTTTTCTCTCCTCGTTCTCTTTTCTCTGAGATTCGTCTTTTTCACTTATAATCTTTTTGTGTTTATCAAGTTGAATTTTTTCCAAAACCATACATGCATTTTTTATCCTATGTGAAAGACCTTTTACCGGTAGTGGTTTAATTACAATATTTTGTGACGCTGCCTTAACGTGGCTAGCATTATCATTCTCCGACTCTATAAATCTTTCTTCATCAGTGAGATCATTACTCTTGTCTCTGTACACTATGGCATTTGGTTTGTCCTTACTATTATGTGCTAATGGACTTTCTAGCAACACATCAACATGTTCATTCCTCCCATTAACATTTTTTTTAACAACCGTCGATGCAATATTTCTTCGACTCACAGAATGTGATTTATTTGATAAATTTTCTTTAGCTTCCATTACAAGATCTCCTATTTCTGCATTGTCAAATAGTTTGTTAGCGTCATCACGGTTTACTTTAAATTTTCGATCCATTTCACTGCACGTAGCAGTGCTGATATCTTTACGAGAACGTAAGATTCGGCTTGCGTCTTCATGGGACTGCATTTTCTTTTTTTTAACAATATTTTCATCTTCATCGCTGCTAGGATATGTTAAATCGGGAGAAGAAAGTATCGAAGTTGAGTTACGTTTGCGAGTCCGTTCATTGTAATATTTTCTTGTACATTCCATTTCATTGTGTACAGACTTAGTATTCGTTAATGACATATCTGAATTATTTTTAGGACGCCCCACCTATGGAAACGTTGAAAGAAGGATTAGAATTATATTAATGAAACTATTCATCTTTTTGTACAGAAATATGATTTATTCAAAAATTGTTTGCAGCTTACAGTTTTAGTTACTGTTTTTCTTTATAGACACTCAAATATACATGTGTTTGTATAAATGCAAACTTTATACCTCTTATAAGAAACATCAATAGTCATCTAATTCAGATACTTTTACAAAGACCATTAAGTGTTATTTTTCCAAATGATCCAATTATTGTACAGAATTAAGAAATAAGTCATAATTTTTTCAGCGTTTATAATATATTAGTTAAAGTTTATTGCAACTGTTGCAGTTACTAATTATGAAGAACAACACTGAACATTATTTAAGCATAAAATTAATAAGTCGTGATACATCATTTTAGTAAAAAAAAGTCGATGAAACTGTATCTTGAAAATGGGAGTATCTTTGAAGACTATTAACATCTTAAAGATAAATTTAATAAATACGTGTGCATACGATTAAATGTAACATTCAGTTTCTATCCGTGGAACAATATTTTATCAAGAAAAATGTAACTTATACATTAAGAAAACAAATACTTTACGATACTCATTAATGAGAGGATCTGTAAGAAATGGATTGTACGGAGGTACCCACCTGAATGGGTGACCCCCACTGAATATCAGTATTTGCGGTACAGCGCCCACTATGCCACAATTCTGCTGTTTGTTTCAAGTGAAGGTTTAATGCAGGTAGTAGTTTCTCAAGCATCTCAGGTGTTTGCGCACCGTTGCATAATTTAAATGGCATGCGATCCTCAACTACAGGTCGATTTAGTTCTTTCAAAGGCACATCATTTTCGCTAATGCAAGCAGCAAGTGGATTGATTTGCCATCTCTCCAATTTCTGGTTACATTCAGAAATCGTGTCCATGTTAATCTCTGGACTATTTGTAACGTCAGAATCTTGTAACGAATTTTCCTGCTTTGATGTGATGTATCTACTTGTGCTATGAGAATAACTATCTCTCATATTCGAATTATCTTGCAATTTAACACACAAATCTTCGCTATCTACGTTTTTCCCTTTATGAATGGAGTTTCTTGAATCGCTAACAGAAGGTGCAAGATCAGGGCTGCTACAAACTATATTAGATCTATATGAATGTATTGATTGAGAAGCGTCATGGTTATGTTCTTGTTTCCCCGATTCTTGTATTAGATTTGTCCTCAGTATTGCCTCTTGGGGGCAATCGTTAGATGCGTGCGCTATTTCCTGAAAATTAGAATATTATACACAAATTAGTACTCATACATAGTTTTACCTGTAATTACATTATTACATATGATAGTCTTAGATAAATTAGTTTGCTGTTTGTAATAAATAAGCACTCCGTTAACTATTATATATAAACAGACCTTTGGTACATTCTTATCACCGTTAGCTCTATTTGCCATATCCTTTGATTCTTTGATGAATCTCAAGATATTTTTCATATCCTTGTATGTATAGTCTGCCTCGTACATTTTCAGATCTGTAAATTATTAAAAGAAGTAATGCACTTGCAGTATTCTTGCAGTTCTTAGAAATTAGGCAAATTTAAAGCGATATTAAACTTGAGTATCTATACCTCACTTGAAACTATTATGATTGACAGTGAAGATACAGATTAACAAAATCGAATACACTTAAAGAAAAAAGAAAAGAATGGACAAGACTTATAGTATCCAGAATAGCTTTCCTACCTAGAAGTTCACGTTTCATTTCTTCCTTCTCCTCCTCTTCTTTAGATGACAACGGGTCAGCTTTATTTCGTTCCATACCGCCTGACATATTTATAAATGTGCTACGTTTAGATTCCAAAACGTCTACAAAGTTTGTTTTACACTTAAGGAGTAGAAATTGAATTACGAAACTTTTCCGATACGCAATATTGAATTTTTTCTCGTTACTACTTGCTTGTTTTATTAACACCCACCTACAACAATAATAAAAACGAAACTACAAATTGACAAGTGAAAGATGTTTATCCGGCATGTCAAACTTTAACTCCAGAGTTTAGACACCAACGAGATATAAGAGTAGCCCAATCAGCACGTATATCACAGACGAGATATATGAATAGACGAATCACCTTATGAACTTTCATGGTCCAACGTGACTGCTATACCGACCGCTTCAACTTAGTAGGACAGACTTGAACGTCCCCTTTTCATGAATAGTGAGTGGTCAATTGAAGAACTATTATTTACTTTTTATTTATTTAGTGCATAAGATTAATTTAGAACAATTGTGTAATTAACTGTTATGTATGCCTAGTATATATTTTATTTTATATTTTCTTTATTCAGTAGATCTTGTATAAACTTCAATATTACTGTTACTACAAGTTCTACTGAATGCGCTAAATATAAAATGAGAGATACAACGATAAATACTTTGGGCTTTACATATGCACAAGCTACACAATTGTTTTAATTTAAAACACGCTTCAGCAAATAAAGTAGGTACAGTTTAATATAAGTTTTATCTGTAAGATATATTGTAAACTAACTTTAAAGAATAGTTCATAAGTATTAGTTTGTAAATTTGAATTACCGAATTTTTGTAACTTGTATCTTCATTAATTAATTTGAATAAATCTTAAATGAAAAGTTTACTACGCCTCTCTTTATTTTAACACCTTAACTATCCTTGCAAAGACCTAACTCCAATTCCTTAAACAAGTTCTACCGTGCGGGAACTTTAAATGCAAAGTTCACAAGCGGAGAACTTGTAAAAATAGACCTCAACATTACTAAACATATTGCAACCAGGTATTGCAACCATAGAGCACCTCACCACAATTCCACCAGATTGCAAAGAAATGCCTAGCGAAAATGAAATACGGTTGCAAATAACACCTCGCGGAAACTCAAAAAAGTTGTAACCAACGCCTCGCGAAAACGCAACAAAGTTGCAAACAACGCCTCGCGAAAATAGAACAAAGTTGCAAACAACGCCTCGTAAAACGCAACAAAGTTGCAAACGGCGCCTCGCGAAAATAGAACAAAGTTGCAAGAATTGTCAAGAAAAATTTGCAACAAAGTTGCAAGAATTCTCGAGAAAAATTTGCAACAATGTGCAAAATTTTTAGAGCAACATTATTGCAAATTTTTCTCGATGATTTTTGCAACTTTGTTCTATTTTCGCGAGGCGCCGTTTGCAACTTTGTTGCGTTTTACGAGGCGTTGTTTGCAACTTTGTTCTATTTTCGCGAGGCGCCGTTTGCAACTTTGTTGCGTTTTACGAGGCGTTGTTTGCAACTTTGTTCTATTTTCGCGAGGCGTTGTTTGCAACTTTGTTGCATTTTTGCGAGGCCTTGTTTGCAATTTTGTTGCCTTTTCGCGAGGGGTTATTTGCTACATAGTACTACATAGTACATAAATTCTGTGCACACTTATTATTCTGGATATTTCTGGCAGAAATATCTGCTGAAAATCGTCGATTTGTATCAGGAGAATGTGATATGCGTAGAGGTATTCGAACCTTAGCAATGGTAAGAAATGACGTCTATTCCAGGAATTTCTGAACGCTTAATTTAATAACGTGTAGGGTCGTTTTGACAAGTTTCTCGCTTTAGAACTACGCATTTAAAGTTCGTCCACGATTCTTATTGTTTAAGGAATTGGAATTAGGTCTTTTCAAGGATTGTGAAGGTGTGAAAATAAAAAGAGCAGTAGAATTCTTTTCGATGAAGATTTATTTTAAGTAATTAATGCAGATACAAGTTACAAAGATGTTGTAATTCAAATTTACAAGCTAATACGTATAAACTATTCTTAGATATCTATTTACAATACATCGTACAACTAAATCTTATACCAATTCTAAACTAACATTTATATAATATAAAAAATAGTGTGAACATAAATAATCTAATACTTATAAACTATTCTTTGAAGTACATTTACAATATATATTACAGAAACATAGAAATTTAAATTACAGCAATTGTGTACTGTGTGCATATGTAAATTATTTATTATATCATTAATTTTATATTTAGCACATTCAGTAGAACTTGTAGTAAAAGTACTACAAAAGTTTATATAAGATCTACCGAATAAACTGAATATAAAATACAATATATAATAGATATACATAAGACAGTTAATTACACAATTGTTCTAAATTAAACTTACAGGTTAATAATTGTAAACTATTTTTAGAAACAACGGTATTATAACTAAAGTATCCTCTTCTTTAGTAGAAGTATTATAGTTTCTTCATTCTTGCTTTTCTCCAACAAGAGAAGTGATGGTCAATGATTCTCTCTCTTTCCCAGGAAACCTACGCACACAAAAAATATATTAGTTAAAGTAGGTAGCAGGACAGAGAAACATTGTTAAGGGATATTTAGAGGAAAAAGATGCGGGGAGGGCTAAACCAAGAGCATAAGAGAACTTGGCGGCGAGCTACATCAATGACCATAAGACATAAATTAAAGCTTGGAGTTTAAGCTATCATCTCTAATAGGTGTGAACATTATTCCACGTGCAGTTCGTTTGTTATAAACAATTAAACAATTAAAATTGTTATTACGGTCAAATGGAGATAGTTACAGCAACGTGGAATTTTTTCTCATGTAGCTGATTCGTCCGAAATAAACAATAATACTACTATAAGCAGGTATTTATGACATGCTGGAAAATTTATTTAAAGAAATGAAATATTCACAAATGTATTTATGTTTGTTGAAGAGCTTGATTGTTGTAAAATGAAATGAACAGTGGAAGTTACAAAGCATTAATTATAAAGTAGATTGTAATACTATGTTTGCTAATACTTTATTGATATGTAAATGAGAGTGAGAAACGATTTTCGAGCATTATTAACTTAATTTGATAAATGAAGGCATATGTAACCAAATGTCATTACGTTTATCGTATCGCCAGTTATAAATAAATGCTTCAAATCACCCAACACACGTATCCCTGCTTAGCTACACTCAAAGTGGCTTTAGTATTGCCATCTATACAAATGTGAGTGAAACTACTCGAGCTCTGCCATATGCACATTTATGGTAAGTAAGAGGCCGAAGTAGTTTTACAGAGTGACATATAGATGGCGATACCATAGCAGCCGCGTGAGTAGTTTCAACGAGTTCCGTATAGATGGCGATACCATAGCAGGCGCGCGAGTGGTTTCAACGAGTTACGTATAGATGGGTCTACAATAGCAAACATTTTTGTGTGTAGATATTGCAGAGACTTGAATAGATTTAAGCATATCGTTGCAAATGGCATTAGTCGCCTTGGAAGTGTAACATCCTGGAGGTGTATTGATTCGGATAAAGAATATAATAAACAAAATTCTCAAAAAGTAAAAAAATTTGTAATTTCTGTCTATATAGAATACAACTATGTTTTTTTTTATATATTTGATAGACACGTATGTTTTTACTAAAAATTACATAATATTGCTCAGTCCTCCGGTTCGGTATCTTCTTCCGTTGGCATATCGGTAACATTAGGGGTAGCCAGCTGTTTCTTAAAGAGCTCAATATACTTGAGCAATCGTTTATCGGAATCTACTATCTGCAGAAAAATATTGACAATGTCGTAAAACTGATCATAAACAAATCGATAACTATTTATTCCTGTAAAAAATTTACCATCTCTGTTACTTTATTAATCGCCTCCATCAAATTTTCTTTAGACGTTTTCTGATCTTCCAATTCTAGTCGCAAATCTTTTAAAGATTTAATAAGGGTTTTTTGATCGATACTGCTGCTCGGATTTAGTACTTCTGCTAGAATGGTAAATACGAGACCATTATGTGCGCAATAATTTCCCACGCCTGGTTTACGAGTTGCGATCCTAGTTAGATTCAGTATGAATCTGGATACATCGTAAGGATCAATTTCTTGTAGGGGACTGATTTCTGGAGCATTAGACAAAATTTGTAACGTCGGAAGATATGCCTCTTCTAATAGAGCCTGAGCGTTAGGTACTCGTACTATAAAAGAATCGAAGAACCCGCTTAAACACTGCCGAAGATAAAAGTCCTGATCATTTGCTGGATTGTAACATAGAATTATCAGCCTCGATAATAAATTAGGACAAGCGATTTGTTGATTGAGTAATAATTTGCAAAGACCCTCTGCAGCAACTGTTCTTAATCCTTCGTTCTGTTTTCAACAGAAATACATATATGTTACTAATATGAATAAATATTAATGTACGTGGAAAAACAATACTTACTGCATTATCTAATAATCCTGCTAAAATTTTAATAAAATCATAACTGCCCCCATCGGCTCCAGACCTACGTACCGATGTTAAAGAAACTTCTGTATCGTTATCGGTGTATAATTTAGTTCGAGACTTCTCAGTTTTATTCGTGGCATCATATGCGTTTTCTAAAATACCAAAATATTCAAGACCATAAATTAATAAGAGATCGAAAATTCCTTTCAAGGCCGCGATCCAAATATCTGGATTTTCTTGTTCCAGAGAAAATTGTAAAAATAAAGTCATGATATACTGCTTCGCTAATTCTTTGTCCAATATGCAACAAATACTGATCGCTTTTATAGCCAACCCAAGTACTCTACCGTCCGCATGCTAAAAACAATAATTACAATGAAATAATTAAAATTTAATTTATCAATACTTCAACGAAATGCTTACATCTAAACCATCGAGGGCCATTTGCATGAGACTTTTAAGAGTCGGGGTTAAAGCAGTCACTGACTGCGTCATTGTACACATAATACTCAGACATTTTATCATTGTCTCAGAATCATCTTTTTCCTTAATATCTTCCATAGGTGTGCACGTTATTTGAGGTTGTTCCGACAGTTTAACTAGTTCGTCGTTCAAAGCGTTTATTTCATTTTTTAAACTTTGTGCTTTGAAATTCTGTTTCTCCTGTATAGCCTGATATTCTTCATCCTTCAATTCTAGCAATCTCACCTTCAGTTTTGCTTTCTAAATAAAGATTCCACATTAGAATCTAACGCATGTTTTTAAATTTCATTGCAATTACAATTTTCATTGCACGTATTTCCATAACACAAACTTACTTGCAAGTTAATCACATGCTGCCTCTCTTCGGACACATGTGAAGGCACAGTTTCTTCCAAAGGCAATCTAATTTCACTGATTATATTGATTAAAATGTCCAGTCTAGTATTTACATCTGGTACGACTTTCACTAAATGGGTCACCAGACAATCAATAATTTTCTCAGACCAATGATTGCTCATCAAAATTTTACATATTAAATCGTACAACTTTTTCCTTCCAGCTTCGTCAGATAAATCATATGTCGTTACTATTTCACATAGTTGCAACAGAATAAAGTTCTGTGTGAAATCTACCCTTGTTTTGCTTTGGCTCGAGGATATTTTCGTATGAAAATTGGAAATATAAATGCAAAACGTAGATAACTCTGGTATAACTCTTTCCATGTCTTCTATAGACTCGTGTTGTACATGCTTCACTAGACATTTCCAATAAACCACATTTTCACTGGTTAGCGTATCCATTGGAATTAACTTTGTATCCTTATTCACTGGCAATTGTTCTATTAAAGTATTTATTGGTGTATTCCTAATAAAACGTAAATTGTTCCTTAATTATTCGAAACATGTATGCAGTTCTGTAGATGCTTAATTACACAAATTTAAAATGCTTACTTGAATAAAGCCTCTAAAGCTAGAACAGATATATCTGTACCAATTTCAACATCCAGAGCTCTGATCAAACTGATAAAATCTCCTTCGAAATGTCTCAACCACGATGGCAATAAATTATTTTTTACAGTTTTCTTAACCATCTCAGATCTGTCCTTCAAACCATCGTTCAGCAACTGATCTCTCTGTGTAATGGTCAATGATCTCACCGTGAGGCTGCTTATAAAATCGTATGCCTTCTTACGAACTCCATCATCCACATCTCTGGTACGTCTTAACGCTACTTGTAAAGTTCTCTGATTTTTTCCCATGCTCATTATTGTGGCCTTTCGAACCTCTGCTTTTGGATCTTTGGTGGCATGGAATATGTACATTTTTATAACTGGACATTGGTCATCTCCTGGATCCTGAAGTCTATGTAAAGCAAAAATTGCTTGAGCCCTTACTTTTGGAGACTTATCTAGCAATCGATCCATCATAGAAACGATAATTTTATCACAAAGAGTATCATCAATAAATGCTTGGTCGCCCATTGAATTCAACAGCATATTCAAAAGGAGACAAATACGAAATCTCACTGCTGGATCTTTCGCGCAATGGTTTGTTAAAATAAAGTCAAACAGCTGAAGGATAAATGGACATATAGGTTCCTCTGATTCATCGTCTGTGACCGAATATAAGCTGGCAGCAAATTTTGCAACGAATTCCAATGTATTTTCGACTCGAGGATGTCGTTGAGCGATGCTAAGCGGCACCTTCAAGCAGGATTCGAAGCATTTCCAAAAGTTTGATAAATTATTCTAAAATAACGGAAAATTTTGTTAATGATACAATACTATGTACAGTACAAATAAAATAAAATATATAACGATAGAAACACGTAAGTTGCAATGAATTACTTGAGATAATGAAACAACGATTACAACCTCATCTTACCTGTTCGTAACATTTTTTCAATTTTTTTATACTATTCTGATGACAAGTTTTATTAAATTGAACATTAGTGAATATATCTGTTATTATTTTATCTGCGTTTGATCTCATTCTTTCTCGAAAACTGTGAAATTCTTACTTCAAACAGAAAAGTGACACATACACAAGGGTCAACATAGCGTATACTATTGTACGTTAACTTTTCAAATGTGTTGCCAATGACAGTATCTTTTCCCCTATATAATGTAAATTAATATTTATATTTTTGAAATTTTATATAATGTACATAAAAATAAGTGGAGTTTCAACATTTCTGCTAATAAATAAAAATATACATTCGATTAAAGTGTAAAATGTTTGTTTGAGAATTTATGTACACTTAGTGAAAAGAAAATTATATTATATTGGTATTACAAGTCGATTTAAAAACATAACCTACTGTCACTCATACAACTTATGGTTCGCCCAAATAACTAATTTGCATGATTGTTCAAAAATATTAAACAGCATATCCGTAATTAATATAAGACAGCGCAATTAACAAATTTGTCGTGCGTAGTACATTAGATTTCTTGACGAATAGAAATTATAGTCTGTACAGTGTCTTGCGGTTACCATGACAATATAGTCGCGATTGAGAAAACCTAAAACACCACACACAGCTGACCTTAGACAGCACTAATATAAGCATTAATTTATGTTGCTATCAAGTGTCGTTGATTTGCAGGTGAAATAAAACCACGCGAAAGACACAGATTTTAAACAAAAATAAAAAAAACCGCCACTGTTTTTAAAAATTTTAACATCAACCACCGGTATATTAGTTATTAATGTTTATTTTTTTCTACGAGTTTATTGAACATTTTCTTCGTATATCTAATATTTCACTGTATACGGTGAAATAATAATTTAAACTATCATTAAAAAATCCTAATTGTATCACTTATGGTGAATGCATACCTGTATATATATATTTATATAATTTATAAAAATGGATGTAAAAGACAGCAAGAATAAAGAGGTAATTTTTGTATAACTTTAATTGAACGTATTAATATTAAAACAAAAGAAATTTAGAACCCATCATTCCAACATTTTTTTATTCTACAGATAAAATTTGATTTTCCACCGATTTGGCCCGATATTAAAACTGAATTGAAAGAATACATCGAATGCTTGGACAATCTTCCAATATATCATTTAGATAATGCACAATGCTTTTGGCCAAGGAAACCAGATATTTTATCCCTTTTGGATTCTGATATAGCACCGCTTGGTACTATGTTAAAATTTGATCGAGACCCTGTGACTGGGAAGCTCGGCGAAATGCATGAAGTCGTCTCAAAGTCTGCTGGCGAAACGGCAAGAAACTCAATGTCCATGACCCGTGCTCCAGGCACATCCAATGACAGTATTAGAGGTATTGAATAAAGATTTTCCATCGATAAGATTTTGTATCAATAAGATTTTGATCTTATGGATTAAAACAGTATGAAAACTCTGTATAGGAAACACAAGTAATATTCCATTTTGGCCTGGTGGTTTTGACGAGCCGGAAATGATAATAGATCCATCGGTGGAGGATATTGATTTCGAAAACAATTTGAGAACATTAGCAAAAGGATTTAGCGCTGGTGTAGAATTTAAGAGCGACAACTGTACACCAAAAGAGTCAGGAATCATAGAGCAAAAGCTACCGCATTCTGAGAAAAATGATGTTGAAGACATAGCCAATAAGATCAATTTAATGGCTATTGTAAATGAGGGACGAGAAGAACTTGATTTCTGGAAACCAGAAATAAAGGAAACAGAGGAAGAGACGAAAAGTGTTCCACCCAATCAGGAAAAATTATTGTTTGATGAAATTGTCCCATTATTAGGAGAGTCAGATATTCCGATTTTACGAATTTCGGAAAAACGATTAGACACTGCGAAATCAGAATGGGCAGAACAATTAGACGTGTCTGTCCCAATAACCGATTTTGAAAAACGAATTCCTCACTTAGCCATGAGCTTTCCATATGAATTAGATACTTTTCAGAAACAAGCAATTCTTAAGTTAGAAGAAAGCTGCAATGTTTTTGTCGCCGCTCATACATCGGCTGGCAAAACGACAGTTGCAGAATACGCGATCGCATTGAGTCAGAAGCATATGACAAGGTAAAGTTCAAAATTACAAATAAATAAGTTTTAGCATTAAAGTTAAGCTAATATAGGACTTCTTTTTAGAGTAATTTATACGTCCCCCATAAAAGCACTTTCAAATCAAAAATATCGTGACTTTAAACGAAAATTCGACAGCGTTGGTTTGTTGACTGGAGATTTACAGATTAATCCCAATTCTTCATGTCTTATTATGACCACAGAAATTTTGCAATCTATGTTGTACTGTGCGTCAGAAGTTTTAAGAGATTTAGAATTCGTTATATTTGACGAAGTGCATTACATTACAAATGACGAGGTAAAAAAGGCTGGCCAGTGTGTTAAGTTTGTATCAATTTTATGTTCGTTAATCTTTTCTTCAATGTATTTTATGATTTTTTGTTATTATAGCGTGGCCATGTTTGGGAAGAAAGTGTGATTCTTTTACCGCAAACAGTTACTATTGTAATGTTATCTGCAACTGTGCCAAATCCACTAATATTTGCCGACTGGGTTGGTCGTATTAAGAAGAAAAAAATGCATGTAATAAGCACTGTAAAACGACCCGTTCCACTCCAGCATTATTTATACACCGGAACTGATGGTAAAACAAAGGACGACAAATTCTTAGTATTAGACGAAACCGGACAGTTTTTGTTAGAAGGGTAATCATGGTTTATTTCCGGTTTCCACTAAACGTATAGACATCTAACTGGATATCTTACCTTTATATCGTATAAAAATATTGCTATAGATGGCATAAAGCATCGAATGCAAGAGATACAAAACGTCAAAATCCTAAAAATGTGAAAGACATTCAGAAAAAACCTATGACTCCGAAACAAGAACAAGTGTTGTGGAATGCATTCATAAGTCATCTAAAGACTAAAGTACGCTCTATCTATAAATATTGCATACAGTTTAATTATTTCTGGAAATGTATATAGACGACTGCTTCTTTTTTGTCCTTTCAGAGCTTGTTACCTGTAGTTGTATTTATGTTATCGCGAAAACGATGCGACAGATGCGCCGTATTACTAAGAAATGTCGATCTCACCACCGAAACTGAAAAGCACACCATTAGAGCCTTTTTTCAAAGTAATATCCGTCATTTAAAGGGCCCTGACAGACAGTTGCCACAGGTGCTCATGATGCAGGAATTGTTACAAAATGGAATTGGCATTCATCACAGTGGTATATTACCAATTTTAAAGGAAATAGTAGAAATGCTTTTCCAAAGTGGAGTTGTAAAAGTTAGTTGAACAAAAAGTATTTCCTAAGCTAAATACTTTCACATATTTTTCCGATTCAAATGAAAGTGTATTAAAAATTTGTAACGCTTGCGATGTTACAGCTATTGTTTGCAACAGAAACATTTTCAATGGGTGTAAACATGCCAACACGTACAGTAGTCTTCGATTCCTTAAAAAAATATGATGGTAACAATTTCCGGATGCTTCATCCGACCGAATATATTCAGATGGCCGGTAGAGCCGGTCGTAGGGGTCATGATACAGCTGGAATGGTGATAATCATGTGTCGTACATCCGTTCCGCCTTCTAATGATTTAAAAAGTATGATGTGCGGACAAGCTCAAAACTTGGAGTCTAAATTTAGAGTAACATATTCCATGGTCTTAAATTTAAGAAGACTAAATGAATCGGTAACGGTAGAAGCAATGATGCGCAGATCCTTCAAGGAATCGCCATCGGCCATAAAACAAAGTACGTACAAAACCCAACTGCAGAAAGTAGAAAACGAATTGTCAACATTGCCACCTTCAACCGAGGTACAAAGGAAACTATCCGATTTCTATCGAGCGGCTGTTGACTACATAGAATACGCCAAGTATTTGAAACCTTACTTTTACGAGACACAAAAGAAGGCGGTGAAAAATCTGGTACCCGGTAGAGTTTTGCTGATATCGCACGAGAGTCATTATAATAAATTGGCTTTATTGTTGAGCACTGTTCAATGGAAAGGCAAGAAACACTACAGGGTACTGATTCTTAAGAATTCGGAAACGTCGAAGTCTAACGAGGAGAAAACACTGGAAGAGAAAGGTCTGAAGTTCAAGAATTCAGAGAAATGGTACGATATTGTTTCTTTAACAAAGAAAGACATATTTGTGCCTGTTGGTGTTCCAACCGATGATGTCCGCAATATATCCGCGTGGAACATATTAGAAATAACTAATTGCCAAATCAAAGTGGATTGTACTCTGGTATTGTCAAACTGGGAAAAGAGACAATTACCAAGATTTAAGTAAGTTAAATTGACTTGAATTTCACGCATATAACTTACAGCTTGCAAAATGTTTACACTTAAATTGTTTTTAGGAACGAGCCACCTAGTCCAACATATGAAACAGCTATGCAAGAATTAATGACAATATCTTTGAATGCTTCTCGCGATCCCACCGTTCTACAACCATACACAGAGATGAAAATGAACTTCGATGTTGACATGAAAGTGCAGCATTTGCTTGAATTGAAAAAAGCTGTATATGATATCAAATACACCGATATATTAAATTTCGAAGAACATTTCGAAACCGTATTTGAACGAAATGAATTGGAGAGTAAGAAAAAGAAACTTCAGCTGGAACTTAGCGATGAAGGATTAAGCTTGTATCCCGAGTACACTAATGCTGTTGCACTTCTAAAAGATTTGGGATACATTGATAACGATGAAAGAGGTGTGTTTTATGAGATTTTTGCATGCAATGCTAATACGAAAACGGAATGAATTATATTTTTAATTCCCTATTACAGTTGCATTGAAGGGTAGGGTCGCCCTACAAATGGGAAGCAATGAATTATTAATCACAGAACTTATTCTGAAAAATGTGTTAACTGTACTTCAACCGGCCGAAATAGCAGCTTTGCTGTCTACATTAATTTTCCAACACCGAACAGATGTTGAACCGAACCTTACGCCAGAATTAAAGAGGGTACAATTATTTGATATTATTTTGGGATTTATTTTATTTTAAATACTATTTTTATGAAACATTTATATACCTTTCGATTGCAGAGTTGCGAAGTGATAAAGCAAATACATGCCGAGTTAGAAACATTAGAACAGCATTACCAATTAGCAACGCTGCAACGCTTGAACTTCGGTTTAGTGGAAGTAGTTCACGATTGGGCGCAGGCAAAATCGTTTGCCGAAATTATGGACAAAACAGATGTACAGGAGGGAATTATTGTACGATGTATTCAGCAGTTAAATGAAACATTACGAGATGTTAAAAGTGCAGCTGTTACCATTGGTGATCCCGTTTTGAAAGAAAAGATGGAAGAAGCTTCTACTGCCATTAAAAGGGATATTGTCTTTACTGCATCCTTGTATACTCAGAATTCATCATCCAACAAAACCTATGTATAATAATTTATTCGTATCCGTAAATCTTTAGAATATTTTCAAGTTTAATCAATGAGAATTATGTATATTTTTGTAACTTATACACAACTTACGAAGCGTATGCTGTTTGAAAAATATACAGTATAATTTTTCCTTACTATAAAAATGTAAAGTGCGGAAATTTCGTTCGATCTTCTGAATTATATTTCTTTACGTGTAGATATATGATAAGAGTACAAACAGAATAAAATTGGTATTAATATTAAACGATTCTTTTAATTTACAATGCTTACTCATAAAAAGTATTATCCTATATTTTGTTTCCGGTCATTATAAGGCACGCTGATCGCTGTTATTAAGGTTCCCTTGCCCTTTATTTATCTCGGAGATGCATGTCCACTGTCCTTCGGTATTTTCACGCCAAAGAGATACCTTATTGTCTCCACCGCTAACTGCTAAAATACCTCCTGTTAACGACCAGCTGACATTCCAAATGACATCATCAAAAACATTAAGGATTGTTGGCGTCCAACTTGTATAATCGTTCGAGGTCCACACAATTACACGCCGATCTTGGGAACAAGATGCTAAAGCTGCTTTGGATGGACCGACTGCGGGCGCCCATGCAACATCCCTTACCTATGACGAAACAAAAGATTGACATGTTTTCTTTTGCAACTGAGTTCTTACTAAGCGGGCACTCCGGCAATTCCTATTTTTGCATCTATAAAATAATTAACGTATTACCCAATCGCTGTGTGCTTCCAATTTGTCTTCTTCGATCCACCTATCCCCATCTTCCTTCCAAATTTTAACTAAATTGTCGCAACCTCCAGTTGCTAATCTTTTTACCGGTCCGTTTCTTTGAGTCCCGCTAGCATCGAAGCTCGGTTCAATAGCAGGACACCAACTCACGGCATTACAACCAATAGTATGGGCGTTTGTGATTTTTTGTGTTTCCCATGTGTCACCGTTATTAGTAAGTATGGACACTGAACCATCGGAGCTACCACAGGCCAAAATTAAGCCAAATTCATGCGGCGCCCAAGCAACTGAGTTGACAGACGAATCGTGACCAGTATGTTCATAAATTTGGGTCCATACACCTAATTCTTTCCATATGATTACTTTTCTATAAAAAGATACGTAAAATCATTTTAAAACCAAGCAATCCATTCGGTTTGCTTAATAATTAGAATAATGGGAAATATATAAAACACTATGTAACAAATGATAACATACCGATCGTAACTACAAGATGCTAATAGATTTCCGAATTTCGGATGTGCCCAAGCAACTTGCCACACAGGACCAACGTGACC